>OX424573.1:124840431-125225431 GCA_949152435.1 Gastracanthus pulcherrimus
AAATCGTGAATCTCCCTATGCAGACTGTATTATTTTCCTATACTGAACCGCTATTTTCATGATATCACGTGGTCGAGTCATATTACCAATAACTGTCGGGGGAGCGCTTGCCCCGTGGGTATCAGTGCCCGGAGGTTCGACTGTATGTTAAGGAAGGGCTCTTAACGAAATAGAAACAAATTATTTTAACAAAATCATGACGTCGTAAGCGTAAATATTATAAATTTAAGAAAATATTACTTAAATTAAAGAATTGTTTGTATTTGTTATTATTTTTAATATTTCCTGGCATATGTATTTCCTTAAATATTTATCTACGAGTTCAGCGTTTAAAAATAATAATGTAATTCAACTTTAAGGAGCAACGACTGATTGCTTATATAGAATAATGCTTTTTACGTTAAAACTTATGAAAAATTAGTCGATGCTCATTAAAGTTGAATTATTTTATAATTTTTAAACGCTGCACTTGTAAATAAATGTTTAAGAAAGAACATAAGATCTGAAATATTAAAAATGATTGATAAAATAAAGAAAATTCTTTAATTTAAGTGACATTTGTTTGAATTGGAAATATTTACGCTTCTGTAAAACAATAATTTTTTAACACGCCGTGCGCGAAACTCCGTTTTGCACACGTTGCATCAAATAAGCGTATGCTAAATCGAGCTTTGCTCATGCACAAGCGTTCTCACAAGGCTAAAATCACATTCTCACACTAGTATCAAAATATACTATTCTCGATTTCGTTAAATGTCCTTCTTAAACATACTATATTATTTATGCTAGATAATCTTTACAAGCTTTTATATAATTATTTTTATGATGGCAAATAATAAGCGCTTCAACCTCCTCAATTGGCCAGTACTGATATGGTTTAAGCCCAGAATCGAATCGAAATTTGTATGGGACCATCAGTAAGACATACTCTATCAGATAAAAAGGAATTATCGAATTTAGTCCTCCTTATTTTTGAAGTTAAAAGACAAGGATTGATCAAAAACTCCAAAAATTAAAAAGTTGTAGCGCTTCGAAAACTCTCGTGACGGCAGATCGTACTGGCAGTACCTTTTAAGTATCTATGCTCTGACGTCATTCAAAATAACGTAAATAAGTTATAACTCTGGATTTCAGTTCGGAGTTGAGTCAGATAGAATTCAATTGTTTGTTCTTAAAGATATATGAATCAAGCATACGCATCTTACGGGAACAAACCACCTGGTGTTCACTAGAAATATTTATGAGTAAATACAAATACTGCTTTAAAGAATATCATTCTAAACCCTCTTTCTACTGCAAGTGCTTGATAATACCGTGAGAATTACCGGTGTAAATGGTAAATCCTTAAAACATTGATCTATTTATATCAGTCTGTAGCCATTTCTAATACCTTCATTACTACAGGAACTTTCTGGCGTGTACGGTTCTAGGTGATATAGGGAATGAATTTTATTTCCCGATGGTTTTTTAACACGTATAAAAGTTTAACCGTGCACTTCTTGTCATGTGCTAAAACTTTAACAGTGTATTTTTTCTTTAAGGTTTTTATAATTCTTTAAAAAATGGATGATTCTATTCAAAAAAATTAAAACGAAAGAGTAAACGGTTAAGGGGGCACACCACCTTTAAAATCTGAAACAAAAAAATTAATTAAGAATTTTTATTTTGATATTTATTTTCATAAGGGTTTTTTTTCCTGAAAGTATACATAAAAACCTACCAATTTGTATATTTTTTACCTTCGTTGGACCTTCTATGTCTCCATGGCAAACCAGACTGTTTTCGAAGACTTTAAGCACTGTCCGTAAGATTCCAAGTCTACGCATGGATGGATTGGGCTAAAAATTTATGGAGATACTCATTATAGTAGTACTTTTAATATGAGCGTATGGATTTTGATTTGAACGAGTAGAAGTATTTTTTTATATGAACATTGTCAATATAACACTTATTTTTTAATAATTTTATCACTTTTATAGATGTAAAAAAATTTCTACTCGTTCAAATCAAAATCCCTACGCTCATATGAAAAGTACTACTATAATGAGTATCTCCATAAATTTTGAGCCCAATCTGTCCATGCGTTCACTTGGAATCTTACGGACAGTAAGCTGAAATTGATAAAAACAACATTTAGAGTTATTTAACAATTAAGTTACAAGTTCTAATAGATATAATTTATACTCATCTTATCAATTGCAACTACTTTTTTCTTCTGTTCAACGTAGCAGACAAACATCTGCAGCAGTGTACATCAATATTTTCTGGTGCGTGGAGTCCCATGAGTCTTCCTCCTCCTTGAATAACCTGAAATGAAAAAAAAAACACAAAAATGAATAATTTGAGTAAACTGTACTTATCATACTAAACTCTTGAGCGACACTTTCACACACTTCACTCAACTGCTTATTTATTTAATCAAAAGCCGATTCGGCAACTGGCTTGCATAGGTCCATAATCCCACAAAAAGTTGAAAGGCCAGCGTGTCCTTGTCCAAGTGCACGAGCAGACAGCACAGATCTTCTGTTCACTTCATATGCGTTTCCTTTGGCTCCTACTTTGATGCTGGAGTTGATCGCTGCTATTTCATCACACTTTGAGCACACAATATCTATTTTGAAACCAAGACCCTGCACACCAGATTCACTTAATTGAACACTGCCATGGCACCGATTACAACACAGAACACTTCTAAGTTTAGAAAATAAAATTGAAGTGTCAATGATTCTGGTTGTTGTATCACTGGTGTCTCTAGCACTAGCTGTGTTTTGGAGTTTTTTCGCTGAGCTGGTGGATAGTCTTGGCTTCTTTTGTGAATCTTCCTTTTTTATCTCTTTTAGAATACATTTTCACTACACTGATTTACACACATTCACAAATTGTCAAATGCAATTAAAACACTGTATAAGTTCAGTACAATAAAAATATTAGCTGTATTTACTAACAGGTGGTTTGTAAACATAAAAGCCAACTGTCAAAAGTAGCAAAAATGTACGGGTAAGGTTAGTCAAAAATTCGATCTGATTTATCGACCTTTATCTCAAACGCATGTAAGTTCAACTATTCACCTGTAGTGGCGCTGAAGGATTCTAGCCTTCAAATTGGTTCCAATTATATTATATTTTATTGCTTTATAGCTAAATAAAATAATCAATCAAACATTTAGTTATAAATAATAATAAAATAAATAATAATTGATAAAATATCGAATTTACGCAAAATCGGCAAAAAAGCTGTCTCAGTATTTATATTGTAACTTTAAAAGGAATTATGATATCTTAAAACGCTTTTCGGGAGCTTATTCTACGGGAAATTTCCTATAAATAAGGTAAATAAAAAAAAAACGATTTTTTGACAATTTAAAGGTGGTTTGCCCCCTTAAAGATTTAGTAAATGTCAAAAAAATAAACGTCGGAAAAAAAATTCATTCAATGTCGCGTAGTAGAATCGCACATTATAAAGTTCCTTGTATAAATAAAGATTTTGATGGTTTACACTAATAAACATAATATTATATTATGATCCAAAGGCAAGAAATAGGCATTTTCCTGAGCATTTTTCGCCCGTGTGTGTCAGATTGCGGAAAAACACAAGCGCAGAAAAATCCTCTCGCCCATGTTGCACACCGTACATTTGTGACAAATTTATTGATTTTCGTGGTTTTTCGTGTCTATCGAGCGGAACTAAATGTGGCCGTTTTTCGAAACGGTGCAACTGCATTTTTTATTAAGAAATGAAAATATCTATACATACACACACACACACACACACACACATTTACACGCACACAAGCACGCCCGTACGCACGTACGCACGCATGCACGCACACTCACTCACCTACCAACCCACGCACGCATGCACGCACACTCACTCACCTACCCACCCACGCATACTCATACACACACATACATACACACACGCACATGCACACGTACATGCATACGCACACGTACGTTCACACGCACACGTATAGGTACATGCACATGCACATGCACACGCATACGCACACGCATACACAGAAACACACACACAAACACACACACACACACACACGCACGCACGCACGCACGCACGCACACACGCACCCACACACACAAGGTATGATCGAGTATTATTTTATAATTGTAATATGAATTGTATTATAATCAATATATACAAACGTTAATAATTCTGAAATCTTGACATAATTCCGGGATCGGCATGCATTTATTATTCTTCAGAGCTTTAAAATGATTTCACTAATAGCTTTTAGCTAAGGAAAATCCGTTTATAGGTGATTCTCTTCCCCATGCTTCTTTAATCAAAATATTCTTTTTTTGTTGTTTCATTAAAATAACCGAATGCTTTTTTCTTTTGAACAATCTAATAAAGAACATAGAAAATAGATATTTATTTATCATAAATCATAAATTATTAGAAAGTGATTATAGATATAATATTAATTGAATAACTATCGTTTGAGGTCTGGTACACGCGACGATAAAAACATCTGGCAAATGTGTTTGAAATTTCTATAATCCTCTGATGAAGTTAACGAAAACGAGCATTGAATCCAACGAATTTGTAGCATTTAAAAAAAATAATATTAATCCAACCAGATATTTTTGACGTCGTTTGTACAAAGAAACCTTAAGGTCTATGAATTTAGATCTTTGGCTTAAATGTTATTATATTTTAAATAAAGACATATGACTAAGTTAACGTATTAAGCGCAGCTAATGCATAAGCCGACATTTCGATCTTTTACTAAACTATACGCTAGGCAAGTATCTTTGTCACGTAATGCTCGCGCCGTTTATCGGATTTTTTTTTCAATTTTGGGATTGTGCGTGCAGCGACTCGTACCCAAACAAACATAAAACGTGCCCTTTTCAATTCGCTTTTTAAGCAACCAGAAGTGTTCAAAGACGTGTCAGGAAATAAATATTTTCACAGACTCTCATTTGTTTATTGTTGATATGGTCACAAATGAAGAATAATATTCATATTCTTATTCTGCGATATGATCAAAATGTAAAAATATTAAATACCAAAGTATTTTATTTATTATATGAATACACACACATATATATATATATATATATATATATATATATATATATATATATATATATATATATATATATATTTATTTATTTATTAGGCTGTGCCTTATTTCCCAAACTGCATATTTTAATGAGTGCCGGCCCGAAAAGCTCCTCATTTTACTCAAAAGTAATGGTACTATCACCAGAATTCGTCTAGGTAGTCGCCAACTAGTGCCTGTAGAGTTAGCTTTTATCACGATTTGAAATACCCGGCAAAAATCTTTCTTATCATCTAGCAATTCTATACGAGCTTGTTAAATCATCTTGGCCATTCCAAATTATTTTCTAATGCTGTCTACCGTCAAAAAATCACTTTTTTACGTCGAAGATAAGTTTAATAAGTTTATTAAAAAATATTCATAACCATTAAAATATAAATAATGTCATAAAAACGCTAGAATTTTGACATAATAGACAATCTTATTTCTATGCTTTAGGTATGTCTCTATGATGCCCCGTGCGACGGGTGTACTCATTTGTAAAAATACAAGGTGTGTTCTTTAGGATGGCTCGCAATCCCCGCCATAGCTCATTCAAAATACCATGGACTAAGAATGGCGGCGATTGGGAGCTGTCTTAAAGAACACACCTTGTGCAGAAATTAATAAACAGTCTATTATGTAAAAACTTTAATGCAGGTATCTTTACATCATAGGTGTACTGTAGGATCAACGGTGGAATTGGTTCATTCTCTTTTGATTGACCAATTTAATCACGCCATCGATCCTACAGTGCACCCGTCGCACGGGGCATCATTGAGACAGATCCTTATTTTCTACCTAGGACCTAGCGTATATCAAAGTTCACTTGGTGCTTATGAAACGCTGTCGGGGTGAGTTCAACCATGAACTACGTGATTCGATTGATCGAGCCACACAGTTTGCCACCTTGCTGACAAAAGCAGAACTGCAGAAGCTGCACTAAGCTATTGGGATTGGGATTTAGAGGGTATGGGTGGCGCTCTACTGGTGGAGAAAAATCGAAGTAGTGGAAATCAGTACTTTTGCATCAGTTATATGTGATTTGTATGGGAATTAAAATTTTTTTGTTAAATACAATTTTATTTGTTTTTTATTTACAAATATATAATTTTATGATATAGTAGGAATACCTTATAAACTTTTCTTTTTATATATAAGGGAGACTCTTATAATACGTTCATGTCTTTTTACAGAAGATTTGTGTTAAAATTATTTATATTACAACTTTATTTTTTATGTACTACTAACATTAAAAAAAACTTAGATCTAATTAGCTTCTATATTTTATCACATGTCTAGCTTTGTGAAAAATTAATTTGATCTCGTAGAACTGTTTGAAATCTGACATTTATCAATAATTATAAAAAACCAAACATTATTAAAAGGTAGATTTAAGATATTTAAGTAGAGAATCTGTGAAAAAATGTTGTTTGCAAATGTGCATCTTACCACAGTAAAGCTGTAATGTACCAGTGGAATAAATATGTTAATAATTGATGAATTTTCTATTAATGTACTAGGTGGAAACTTCAAAAGTACGATACCAAACATACTCTACATAAAAATACTCTATACAAATGTATTTTTTTAAAGGAAAAAAAATTTTGCACAGAAATTTTGTGCGTACTTAAACATTCCCTACTCACGGGTTAAATTATTTTACTCCATTGTAACATTCTACACAATCGTATACCCTATTGTTATGCATTGTTACAACGATAGGTTGTAGGATTGTGTAGATTTATACGATAAAGTAAAATCATTCAACATGTGTGTAGAGAATTTTCATGTACAAAATTTCTTTTTTTTTTTTTTTTTTTTAACGTCGCCATGTTTGTGCTTCCATGTGGTGCTAATCGACGACGGGGGTCTGCGGTGTGTTTGTAAACAAAGCACATGTCATTTTTACAGTGGTGCTTGTATCAATCGGCAGAGACTAGGATTCGAACCCGGGTCACCGGCGTGGGAATCCGACACTCTACCGACTGAGCCGCCGCAGGCCCCGTACAAAATTTCTATGAAGTATTTTGTGTAGGGCAATACAGTCGTGTAGAGTATATTCGATGTAAAAAGTACAACATTTTTACTGTGTTTTAAATTTCTTTACAATACTAGATTTGGTAGCATTTGGACATTCTTTTTTAAATTCTTCACAGATTTGGATTAAATACTGCTTCTGATCCTCTTTTGTCGTTAGAACATTAACATATTCTTGCATCAAATGTACAGCTCTCTCTGCCAAGTCATTTGTAACTTTTAGTGATCTGACTTTTTCACGGGATTTCAAAAATTCTTCATTTTTCTCCCATTTTGAAATATCTAGTTTTAAGAATTCTGTGCCCAACTTGAATCTCTGAAAGAACTTAATTGAGTGTTCATTAATGAAATAGTATATTTCTTTGAACTGAAGTGCCTCCATATCTGCTAAGGAATGAACATATAACTTTTTTGGAGGTTCCGTATCGCTCTCAATATCATTCTTCATTGCTTCTAATATGTTTTCTTTTAAAGGCGTTGTTAGGTTCTCGTTAAAAAGTGACATCACACTACATTCTGGCGTCAGATACCAAAGGTGGTTTCGAAGCTTGTTGAGAGCGGTTACAGCAATTTTTTCATCGACATTTTTATTCTCGCATAGTTTTCTAATAGTTTTCAAATCATTTGTAGGAGCTTCAATAGATTGCGATGATGTGTACCAAATTTCTAAATAAACAAATACAATGAATTGACATATTTCCAACAATCCCTTCACTTCTTTATTAGTTAGTTTGAAAGATTGACGGAACAAATAGATTTTCAAACTGTAAATGGCTTTCGCCATCCATCTCGCATGATGGCATGCCCCAGGCTTTTTAAAAGTGGTGTCAGAGCCTTTTCCTAAAAACTTCAATGAAAGCTCAAGAAGTTCCCGGTAGTCGTCTCGTGGCATCTTTGTTATTAAAAAGTTTTCTATAAGTTGAACTGTTTCTTTAACCTGGTCTCTTAGTAGTACATTTATGTCCAACAGTCCATTTTGATAATTCTGTTTACTAATTTCTGACCACGAACTCTGAAATCTTTTAAATAACTGAACATTTGGACCCATTGTACCTGGAAACTTAAGTTCAAAACAGCTACTTAAGATTATCTCCATTATGTGAAGACGACATGGTAAATAAAGAAGATCTTTTTCTAATAAACTTTCTAAGATGACAGCTGCACCAGATTTTGGACCTAAATTGGCATTAGTAGTATCGTAGCACAATGCTTGCACAGCGTCACACAACCCCCAATTTTTCAAGGCTATGTAAATCGCATTAGCTTGAGTTATTCCTTTGCCATCTTCTAGCGCAGGAACATCAATAATTTTTTGTGTATCACCAGTACTAACAAGAATTGGAAATCTGTCAATTTTCTTGCCAGTGAAAGAGTCTGGAACAATTTTTCCGTCAAAATGAACACTCACATCTTTGATTTCAGCTTGTTGAAACAAGACTTTAATGTTTCCTGCTAAAGTTATTCTAATTTGTTCTCTCATCCTCCTAAAAGATGTTGCATTAAGAATAAGTGTCTGAGGGTCGTGACCTAATGCATCGGCAACTGCTGCAATAATATGGACACTATTTCTATATGATATTTTGCAATTATCTAGAGCTGCTACAACAGCGTTTCTGCTACACAACGTAAAGGAAACTATTAGTATGGTTTCCTTCGGCCTGAGCATAAAAACACAAGTTAGATTTCCGCCGCGGAGCTGAAAAATCGCTAAGTAGCTGTTGGAGAAACTTTAAGTAAAAAGTTCATACCGTTATTCAGGCGTTTCTGCTCCAAAACGCAAAGAAAACCATTAGTATCTTTTCCTTCGGGCTGAGCATGAAAACACAAGTTAGATTTCCGCCGCGGAGCTGAAAAATCGCAAGCAGCTGCTGGAGAAACTTTAAGTAAAAAGTTCATACCATTATTCAGGCGTTTCTGCTCTATAACGTAAAGAAGATTATTAGTATGGTTTCCTTAGAGCCGAGCATGGAAAAACAAGTGAGATTTCAGTCGCGGAGCTGAAAAATCGCTAAGTAGTTGTTGGAGAAACTTTAAGTAAAAAGTTCATACCGTTATTCAGGCGTTTCTGTTCCAAAACGCAAAGAAAACAATTAGTATGGTTTCCTTCGGGCTCAGCATGAAAACACCAGTTATATTTCCGACGCAGAGCTGAAAAATCGCTTAACAGCTACTGGATAAATTTCTAGAACAAAGTTCATTGAGTTACTCAGGGCATTCTGTTCCGCGACGAAATGAAAACTATTAGCATGCTTACTTCGGGGTGAGCATGAAAACACAAGTTAGTTTTCCGACGCAGAGATTAAAAATCGCTTAACAGCTGCTAGACAATTTTTTAATACAAAGTTTATTCAATTATTCAGGCGTTTCTGCTCCGCAACGCATCAAAAACTATTTGTATGCTTTCTGTCGGGCTGAGCATAAAAACACAAGTTAGTTTTCCGACGCAGAGCTGAAAAATTGCTTAATAGCTGCTGGAGAAACTTTTAGTTCAAGGTTCATAGAGTTAGTCAGGGCATTCTGCTCCGCAGCGCATTGAAAACTATTTGTATGCTTTCCTTCGGGCTGAGAATGAAAACACAAGTTAGTTTTTCGACGCAGAGCTGAAAAATTGCTTAATAGCTGCTGGAGAAACTTTTAGTTCAAGGTTCATAGAGTTAGTCAGGGCATTCTGCTCCGCAGCGCATTGAAAACTATTTGTATGCTTTCCTTCGGGCTGAGAATGAAAACAGAAGTTAGTTTTCCAACGCAGAGCTGAAAAATCGCTTAACAGTTACTGGATAAACTTCTAGAACAAAATTCATAGCGTTACTCAGGGCATTCTTTTCCGCAACGCATTGAAAACTATTGGTATGCTTTCCTTCTGTCTGAGCATGAAAGCACAACTTAGATTTCCGTCGCAGAGCTGAATAATCGCTAAGTAGCTGCTGGAGAAGCTTGTAGTACGTAGTTTTTCGTAGTAGTTCTGCAATATCGCTTAGCAGCTGTTTATCCAACTTTAAGTAAAAAGTTCATACAGATATTTAGACGATTTGGCCTCCCGACCCTTTTGAAATGTATTCGTGTGCTTTCGCGTGAGCTGTGCGTGCAATCGCAAGTCCGTTTTCCGCAGTAGAGCTGCAAAATCGTTTCACAACTGCTAAACATTTTTTTAATACCAAGTTCATACAGTTATTTAGACGACTTGGACAGTAAACGAATGAAAAACTATTCGTATGCTTTCCTGGGGCCTGAGCGTGAATACACAAATAAGTATTCCGTCGCAGATCTGCATAACCGCTAAGCAGCTTCTGGGGAAATTTTAAGTAAAAAGTTCCTACCGATAGTCAGACGATTCTGATACGCAAAAAATTCAAAACTATTCGCATGCTTTTCTGAGGTCTGTTCATGAAAACACAGCTGAGTAAAACAAACTTTAAGTAAAAAGTTCATAGAGTTAGTTAGGCTATTTGGCCTCCCGATGGATTGAATACTATTTCTATGCTTTCCTGGAAGCTGTGCATGAAAACACAAGATATTTTTTTGAGTTAGAGATAAAAAATCGCTTAGCAGCTGCTTGTCCAACTTTAAGTAAAATGTTCATACAGCTAGTTAGGCGATTCTGCTCGACAACGCATTGAAACTATTCGTATGCTTTCCTGGGGCTGTGCGTGAAAATACTAGTTATTTTTTCGACTCAGGGCTGTCAAATCGCTTAGTACCTGCTGGACGAACTTTAAGTAAAAATTTCGCACCGATAGAAAGTTAAAATGTTTATAAGAATTTTCGGAAAGTGTACTTACGGGAGGCCAGGGTGAGATGTCTACACTGCGTCAAATGAACACTATCTGTATTTCTGAATATTCTTACTTTTTGTCTGTTCTCTTTTATTCTCATTATACTGGTATCTGGTGTAAATATCTTTTGCAATAACTTGTAAGTACAGTAAAGCAATCTACTTTTTTTTAACTTTTATACTTTTATTACTTATGGGTCGCATTTTTACCAGAGTTGAAGCTAAAAACAATCAAAGTAAAGTATGAAAGTAAGGTATACAAATCAAGCTTCACCTGACCTCCATTTATACTTTTAAAGAAAATAATTCGTTATTTCGGTTGAGTCTAAAAGAAGCTTTCTCTGTGCAAAGTGGAGTCATTTGTAGCTAAATTTGTACAGGGTGTTGAAAATACTGAATTCTAAAGTAAAATCTTTTTATTATCTTGAACTATCACACACCTGTCTTAAAACGAATTTGTACAATTATTTTTTACCATCACAAAGCCTCACATACAATAACGCGTGGCACGGATTGCCGTGGGCATGCGGCCCGCAACCACGGTATAGAATAACTATTAGGTAAATTATTACGAAAATTATGATTAATTGCCAATCGGCATACGCCGTCAAGCAATCAAACATAGAGCTCCAAAGGGTGATAATTTTATTTATATTTGAGCGACAGGCACTGTATTCCGATTTAGTTAAAATTTTACAAACGGTGACGAACAGTGCCCCTCGTCCTATTCTTTGAATTTTTTATTTGCACGGCTAGCTAAGAAGTGTTTCTACACGTGGAGAGTCGTGGGGTCTCGACGGTTACGACTTCCTTACCTTTCTTTCACCTTTACACGCGAAAACATAGTCGATGCTTGTTCAAACAGACACACACATAGGAGTGAGGCAACACAAAAAAATAAAATAGTATGATCTCTATATTTAGATTTAAAATGAATGCAGTTCCTTTTATTTCACGAAGAACTTATGCGAGTGGGAGAACACGCTGTAGGTTTTATACAATAACGTTTTATCGGGTCTCCCACGAGACACCTCGTTGAAAGTAACAAAGTTTTTCCCGTTAGTTAACAAAATTCCAATTTTTAACCAAGGTACACCTTAATTCTGAATCCTACTTTTTATTTCTAAACCGTACTAAATTTAACGTATCTAATGTTTCTACTTTAACTTTTCCCTAAAATTAGTCTTAATTTAAATTTAATTAATTGTATAAAAAATTGTATCAATAAAATTGTAAAAAAACATAGTATACGACCGGGGCAGTAAAGGCAACCCGGCGTCGAATTATTGGCCCATATTAGGCACAAAACGTGGTGACTTAGCTTAGTGTCCTTATCGTCGATGGCGTGGAGGCTGAAGCGAGTAGCGCAGTCACACGAAGAGGTTCGGCGAGAAGTTATACAAAACAATTAAATCAAAGTTACAAAAAATTATAATTCGTATAAAAAAAATAAAAAATTATACGACTGAACACAAGAAAAAAATCAAAGTCCAGAAGGGACTCGCGGCGCGGATGTTGGATGAAGTCCCGTAGCCAGGAAGGTGTTGGTCGCCCGGGA
This sequence comes from Gastracanthus pulcherrimus, assembly GCA_949152435.1. Classification (NCBI taxonomy): domain Eukaryota; kingdom Metazoa; phylum Arthropoda; class Insecta; order Hymenoptera; family Pteromalidae; genus Gastracanthus; species Gastracanthus pulcherrimus. Next base: position 124,852,867 of record OX424573.1, read on the forward strand.
GGCCCGAGAAGAGTCTGCCGAGTCTGCGTTCGCTGCCGGCTCGAAGGCCGCGGCCTTGGACCCGCCTTCCACGTCGCTGCCTCTGATTGGCGACTTCTCTTCGTCGCCAGGCTCTCTGATTTGAGAGCAACCCTCACGTCAGGTTGGAATCTCTGGTTCTCGCCTCTGGTCTTCTTCTCCCCGAAATCGCCTGATGCTGTAACAATCGTATTGCGTAAGGCACTGGAAATTTCCATGCTCGCTGGGGGTGAAGTTAGGAGACATTGTATATAGAAATGTCTATAGTACATTGCTTGGCAATAGTCCGTGGGCTGTTACGTAATTGCCGTACGCCCTTGGAAAGAAAAATAAGCTTCTACACTATGGAGTATTTTGCCTTACCAGGCAGATGCTTAGAAATGAGAGAGACAGAGTAAGGAGAGAGTAGCTGTGTTCTTCAAAGATTTACTTAACTTGTAGCTAATGCTGGCGGCCGTCGGTGACGCTCGTTGTGATGATATTATACGGCGAGCTGCGAGGTCTTATGGACGTTTCCGGCGTGCCTGGGCTCGTTGCCTTTGAGAGGCAGCGGGACACAGCTCTTGATGGGCTGTTAATGATGACTGGCGCCAGATTTCCGACGTAAAAAAAAGATGCTTTTTGTTTCCTAAAAAATTAATTCGAATCTACGCAGTATTTTTCTTTAAGCTACTATGATTCAGAACGCAAGGTAGAGAGACTCCTCTCGCGGTCATGGCAGGATTTTGTCTCGAAATCGGCCTTTGATATATTAGTCGCGCGTGAGTAACGCAGAGAAAATTAAAAATCTACTCACCGCGTTACAATACATATAACCTCGCGTGATTCGATTTACTTGTACTCTATGCGCGTTATTATTTTATATTAGAAATCGCGAATTTTATACGAGCCACGCCCGAAAAATCAATTAGACTAACCACGCAAATTAGCCACAGACATAGTGTGTGTGGGGTGCTTTTGCACTCTTTTCCAGTCCTTACGATTGATATAATTTATTGTTATTTGAGGCTAAGCCGACTTTCGCCAGCCCATGGTTTCGCTTTACAGCTTATTCCCATGGCTTCATTTATATTAAAACATATATTACTATATTGGCAAAAATCGACATAAAGTCGATTTCGTAGTTTCGTTACGATAGTAACTATCCTACGGCCAGTGTTAGTGTATTAGAAATAATTAGTTGACAAAACATAGTGTGTATATTATGCATGTTTCCTGATTTGTTTTTGTTTTATTATTTGTATAAAATTACACAAGATAACATGCATAATAACGTTTACCTTGTACCCTTTGCACTTATCACAAATAGCATGCGTTGCCTACATGATGAATTGACTCGTGTCGTCTCCCTCTTACTGGAATGCGTAGCAGCTCCTGTGAGGAAGAAAACAATATTTTTGAGTGGTCTGTTTGGAAGTTGATCAGTGAGTGTCTCTTGTCGCGGCTACTGCTCTGCTCTGCTTCTCGCTAGGCTTCGGCGGCTCCTTCGGCGGCTCATTCGGCGGCTCGACCCGCGGCGTGTGCAAATCTATACCCGTGTAATGTGCGCATTCCCAACGGCCGCTTGTACTCGCAGTAGTAGCAGCGTGCTCGGGTTAGGCAATGACGCGCAATTTACACAGTGGTGCTCAACTACAATCTACGTGTGATTTTTCGCTGCGCACCAACCCCTTTGTTTTTTTCTTTTGTAAAGTTATAAGAGCGGGCGCCAACCGGAGACCGGATCATATGTTATATATTTTACGATCTGTACGGATACAGGACCGTTGCAACAGGGACTTTTGAAGAGCACTTGATATGGCTTGAGTATGTTCTCCGCAGAATTATCGATGCAGGTCTCACCATCAATTTTGATAATAGCGAGTTTTGCCGCAGTGAAGTTAGATTTTTGGGGGTTCTCGTGAATTGAGATGGATTCCGGCCGGATCCAGAAAAGATCACCCCAGTATTGGAGTTTCCTGCTCCGAAAAATCTTAAACTGCTTCGACGATTCCTAGGAATGGCATCGAGGTATCGGAAATTTTTTAATGATTTCGCCACGATTGCGGACCCGCTTACCCATGTGACTAGATCAAATGTCAAGTACGTATGGGGCGATGAGCAACAGATGGTATTTGAACAGATAAAAGCTCTGATCGCATCTGCTCCTGTGTTTCATAGTCCCTTTTTTGATCATCACTTCGTCATACAGACTGATGCTAGTTCCACTGTTTTGGGAGCGGTGCTCACGCAAATTATTGATGAGGTTGAATACGTGTTGTGCTTTGCTAACTTCACGTTGACATCAGCTGAAAGAAACTACTCACCAACCGAACGAGAGTGTCTCGCAGTGCTGTGGGCTATAATAAAGTTCCGATCTTATGTGGAAGGTTACCACTTCAAGGTTATTATAGACTATATAAGTCTGAAATGGCTACAAGAAATTCAGCCCCCCCCCCCCCCCCCCTCCACAGGACGCTTGACACGGTGAGCTCTCGAAATGCTTGCCTATGACTTCGAAGTTGAGTATAGGAAAGGCATTGAAAACTGAGTGCAAGACGTATTATCTCGCATGTACGAGGATGAGTCGGAGGTACCAGTTTCGTCAGTCAGTTGCCCAGACGAGGATACTCGTGACGCCTGGTATCTGGCGATGAAAGCGAAAGTTCATGTCAATCCTACGAAGCATCCATATTGAAAAACAGACTGTATTATTATCGATCAGATCCTTCGATCGAAGATCTTGTAGAGGACCGGGATGCTTGAAAGCTAGTCCTACCAACGGTAAAGCCGATGCAAGTCCTATATGAAGGGCATGACGAGCCTACAGCTGGACATTTGGGACGCGTAAAAACATATGAATATCGCATTGTTATATTATTGGCCGTCAATCTATAAGGACATAGCAATTTACGTGCGTCGCTGCACAGTATGCCAGCGATGCAAAGCTGTCCAATTATCACCCGCTGGAATTATGGGCCGGCGTATTGTAAGGAGGCCGTGGGAGGTCGTAGCTGGAGATTTATAGGCTCCAACTCTCGTACACCGCGCGGTCATGAATACCTGCTAGTATTCATGGACCTTTTCACGCGCTGGGTGGAATGTATCCCCATTCGCAAGGAAAATGCGAAAACGATTAAAAGGTAACTCAGAGAGAAGATCTTCCTACGCTTCGGAGTGCCGGAAACGTTCCACTCATATAATGGAACAGAATTTAAGAACAAGATAGTTGATCGATCTCTCGAAGAACATGGAGTGGTCCACACGACAATACAACCATATCATGCGCAAGCAAATCCCGTAGAGCGAGTAAACCGCACTTTTACACATTCCCGAGCTAATGTTTGCCTATAATACGGCTGTGCAAGATTCCACGGAATTGTCACCAGTTTTTCTGAATTTCGGACGCAACCCTGTGCCTCCAAGTACGCTACGACGGCAAGAAGAACTCGCCGCAGCGCATGAAGCAGAGACAGCTGCGTTAGAAAATTGGAACGAGCGCATGAATAAACTGCGTGAAGTGCAAGATTTAGCCGCAGAAAATTCAGCAAAAGCGTAAGAACGCCAAGCTAAATATTATAATACCAAGCGGCGAGATGAGCAATATGCTATTGACGAGAAAGTATTGCGGCGTAATCGCATTCTTTCATGTGCGTCTCAAGGAATTACTGCTAAATGGCCCCTAAAGGCGCTGGGTCATACGTCATTTCAGAGAAGCAAGCTTACAATGCCTACCAACTGACTGACAAAAATTGAAACAAGGTAGAACAACTATTCGTAATTGATTTCAGACCGTACTTCTACGACGACACCACGCCCTCCGACTCCGAAGATAAGGCTGCAGAAGATACTTCAAATGACAGCGAGGGATCGAACAACCTCGAGCTTCAGCCAGACGAGTCGCGTGCGAGCGATACGCCCCTAGTAGTAGGGAAAACGCGTGGTAGGCTGCGTCAAACGAGTGTAGTTGTTCAGCGTAAAGCAAAAATGGTTAGTATCTGATCTACGCATGCGTTCTAAAACGGGAAAGACACAAAATTAAAATTTCGATCTTCTCGCAAGTTTGTTTATACATGTTCGTTCTGTTTATCATCTATTGTAAATGCGCCCTTGTGCACCTGAGAATCCCCATATAAAACTCTCTTTCCCTTCTTAGAAAAGAAAATGGACCTAAAACTAGGATCTATGGACGATAATGCAACATTCGTCATTCGCCTTGTGGTGAGGGTGACAGGCCCGAGGCGACTCGTCCTGCCTAGAAACTCCTCCGAAGGATTAACCCTCCAGGAGATCCTCATATAGGTAGAAGCGAACTCCGGAGACCTGCCTGCTCTCGTGACTCAACCTGCGATAGCCGCCATCTGCCAAGGACCGACTACCACAGACACAGACTCCAGCCTCTCCTCCTTTTTGTATTTTTATTTATACTGTCCTTATTTTACAGTAAAATGATTATTACTCTAATAATTTTTTTTACATAATTATTTTCTTTTGAATTTTGATTTTCTCACATTCTTTTTTTTTTAATTTATTGAGAGAGAGCTGTAGAAGTCGAGCTGGCACACCTCCGGCTACTAGCGTCTCGAAGAGAGGTGTGTGACGGGTAATGGCACCACGTCACATACTCTCTCTCCCACATATGATTCTTGTATTAATCGTTTCAGCTGTTAGAGGCGTACGGTTACAGGTTAAGGTTTCACGGTTGCACCAGACCGAAAAAGTCTGAAATCGTGTAATTTCAACTCACAGCTAGCTCCACAAACGAAATTGAAAAAATTCTTTCAGGAATCAGACATTCATTACTATACGGTTTTGGGGTCGCTGAATCCGAATCCCAGATCTATTTAACCCCATCACGTCAGGATTTTTCATAACCTCAAAATATAAGCCCAGCAACCCCATAACTCCTAAAATTATTAGTCCATTTAAACCTTAACTCCAAAAACCTCATAACCCTGTAAGAACGTAACACCCTAACCAATTATACCCTTAGCCTCTTAACCTCATTACCCTATAACCTCCATAACCCCATTACCCTATAACCTCCATAACCCCATTACCCTATATCCTCCATAACCCGAATACCCTATAACCTCCATAACCCTACGGAAAAGAGTCATATATGCCCCTAATTTAGAAAAATTGAGCTGGATGGGCTGTTTGGCAGTGTTACATGAATTCCAGATCCATCATCACCTCATAACCCCAAATCCCTAAAATCACATAACCCCCTAACAACTCATATCTATAACCCATAACCCCATATCCACCATAACCTAAAGGGAAAGAGACTATATGCCCCTGATTTCGGAAAATTGCGCTGGATGGGCTGTTTGGCAGTGTTTCATGAACTCCATCACCTCATAACATCGTGCATATCAAAACTTATTTCTAACTGTGGAATTGGAAGGGACAACACTCGTGGAGTTAAAGGACAGTGACCTTTGGTGACTTTGACCTCGAGGTTGTCGAGGTCAAGGATGACGGTCATTGCAAGGTGAATAGATCATTTCGATTCTAAAATCTTATTTTTAACTTCGAAATTGGAGTAGGTGTTAATAGTTGAGTTATTTACGGATGAAAATCTTTGGTGAACTTGATGTCAAGGTCAAGATAAAAATAAACCTTAAAATCAAATTAGTTTTTTGAACAACGATCCTTATTTTGACCCCGAAAATGAAAAGATACAAGAATTTTACATCCGAAAATGAGACCTTGACCGTAAAAATAAGATCAATGATGAGAGTAAGTTCAAGGGTAATAGATCAATGATGAGAGTAAGTTCAAGGGTAATAGATCAATGATGAGAGTAAGTTCAAGGGTAATAGATCAATGATGAGGGTAAGTTCAAGGGTAATAGATCAATGATGAGAGTAAGTTCAAGGGTAATAGATCAATGATGAGAGTAAGTTCAAGGGTAATAGATCAATGATGAGAGTAAGTTCAAGGGTAATAGACCAATTACACCGCAAGTTCTAACTTTTGATCACATAAATGAAAGAGCTGGTCATTTTTCAGAGCAGTAGACGAGCGAGCTAATCTACAGAACCGTAACGGTAACCCCCTCTTCCTTCCGAGGGGGTTGCTGGGGATCGGTCGCGTGCAGAAGTTTATCTCCCGTGCCCGGGGACCTGGGGATCGGTCCCGTGTAGAGGTTTACCCCCCTACCGTAGGGGCCTGTGGGTCTATCACATGTAGACGTTCACCCTCTCTACCCGGGAGACCTGGCGGTATGTCGCATGCAGAAGTTAACCCCCCGTACCCAAGGGGCCTGGGATTGGTCGCGTCTAGACGTTTAACCCTGTACCTGGGGGGGGGGCTGTATATTGGTTGCAGTGTAGACCTTTACCACTCGTAAACTCTCCAACCCTACGCTCTTTGCACAGCACTGAAGTAAATTATCTCTAAACCACCTACATCCTAACTCTTGAACTCTACCCGATCTATGCAACAGACATGCAACCTAATATCTAAGCTATAACCCTACCAATTCTACACGCTTTAGACGACAGGTAAACTAACCTCTAAAACCTAACCCCGTTATATTTTGATAAAAAGTCAAAAGGCGTTACTTATTATGCTAAGTTTCAAAAAAATAGCCAAGAAGTGTTGGATGTACTCCTTAACGTACAGGTTTTAAAAAAGGAAAATAGCAATCTTAATGGGCTTAATATGTAGCCAAAAATCTGGACTGAACTATTTCTACTTTATTATAAAGAACATTTAAATAAATTCAGACGGATCGAGTAATACAAACCAATTTCCCATAACTTTTTGTAATTGATGAAAATCAAGATTTTTTAGGAAAATGCAAAATTCAAGTTCTTGTACAAAAAAGGTGCTGTACAAAAACTTTTTTTTTATTTTTATCCATGTAAAATAATTGTTTTTTTCCCCCAAAAATGGGTTGGAAAATAAAAATAGTAAAAAAAAGTTTATTCGAAAAATTAAAACCCAGACAGAAAAACCATGTCGTAAAGTTTAAAAAGACTGCGTCATGTTTTTAAAAAAAATTCTGAAAAATACCTGAAATGATTAAAAGAAAGCCTAGTTTTTGAATCAGTTTTAATGAGATGTTATTTTGATTCATATACTATTTCGTATTATATAATCTATAAAATTATTTCAAACAGACTGAAACAAAAATAAAGATTGTATTAATTGTTAGGAATATTGTTAGTAAATAGATGAGTCAAAATAGAAGGAAGGAAAGATGAGGTAACCTACATACTTTTTTAAAATTAAGGTTGTCAATGTTTATTTAAAACAAATAGCTGAATTTCTGTACGCAATAAAACTAACATTTTAAAACCTAAATAAAAAATTCATATGAGTCGAGTACTTCATGTCAACTCGATTTGTTTATTTATGTCTATTGAAGATTTTTTGAGAATTGGAAGAATATTATTGCAAAAGTGATTCTAACTTTATAATTATATTTGATCTTGTCAGTAAATCATTTTCACACTTTAAAAAACAATTTTTAAAAGTTAAATTTTTAAACAAACATACTATTGATGTATTTCTATTGTAAAAACATATTGCTATAAATCATGGTTTTGTAAATACTAGAACTAAATATTAGTAAATAATGTTAGAATTATCTTTTATATATGAGGTTAATATAGTATAATTAATTTGTAAATATGTACGACAATTTTTCATTTAAAAAAAATCAACTACTTTATATAGCAGTAATATAATGTTCAATTAAGTGTTCATTTCGATTTTATTTTCAAAATGATTTTTATAATAGTAACCATCCATTTTAAAATTAAGATAAAAACTTTCGTAGTTAATTTAATTTTTTATTTTATAAATCAAATTTTTACATATTAAGATGTTTTTAATCTGTAAACATATGTATAATTGCGCTTCATTATCCAGTTTCGCGTTAAGGTTAGTGAAAAAAAATTATTTACAATGGGTTTATGGTGCCGGTGAGAAGAGGCTAAGAGCTGGAACTAAAATTGAGTATTTGATACTAGTGTAACGGATCTGGCGAAGGTTCGCACGTCAACTAGCGCGACATTTTAAATTTTCTCTCTTGATCCCACCAAACTCTGAGTCGACGGCTGCATAGTTTTTAGCGAACTAGGATGACAGAGAAAAGGTCTAGATGGACGGCTCTTTAGATTTTAGCGTACCGTGGCATATTATTACACTAGGTGTTGTATTCGTCGTTTTGGAGGAGGTCTAGGTGAACGGATCCGTAATTTTTAGCTGACTGGGATGTGTCATATCCGGATAAAGGGCCATCGGAAAGGACGTATATAAGTGAACGGATCCGCAATTTTTAGCTTACTGGGGTATTTATAGCACTAGCATTAGCTGACATATCTGAATAAGGAGCCGTCGGGGAGGAGGTATAAGTGGATAGCTCCGAAGTTTTTAGCTTGATGGAGAATATTATTACACTAGATGTCGTATCCGAATGCGAGACCGTCGGAGAAGAGATCTGGGTGGATGGCTCCATCACTTCTAGCTTACTGGAGTATATTATTGCACTAGCTATCATATCTGGATAAAAGGCCGTCGGGGAGGAGATATAGGTAGATGGCTCGGCAGTTTTTGGCTTATTGGGGCATATTATTGCACTAGGTGTCGTATCCAGACGAGAGGATTTTAACATTTATTCCACGTTGTTAATCAATCAGGTGTTAAAAAAATAAGGTCGATGAATTTGCTTTAAAGTTAAAAACTTTTCGGTGAGGCTGAGCACATACCCGGTTTTTTCTAATTTTTTCTTAAATGTATATTAGTAAAATAAACTGCAATATGCGCTCTATAAATCATTTTCTTCTCTGAGAAATCTAGATCTTGACTATTGATGAACTATTATATATTCATGTTATATAGGTTCATGATATATTCTGCCGAACAGCCCATCCAGCTCAGTTTTCCGAAATTAGGCACATATACGTCTTTTTCCCGTCGGGATATGAGGGCTATGGGGTTATGGAGTTAGGGAATGAATAGTTAGGGGGTTATGTGATTATAAGGTTATGGGGTTACTAGGTGATGGAGTTCATGAAGCACTGCCAAATAGCCCATCCATTTCAATTTTCCGAAATCAGGGGTATATAGTCTCTTTCCCGTTAGGTTATGGTGGTTTTGGGATTATGGGTTAAGGGTATGAGTAGTTAGGGGGTTATCTGATTATAGAGATATGGGTTTATGAGGCGATGATGGAACTGGATTTCATGTAATACTGCCAAACAGCCCAACCACCAAATATTTTCGAAATTAGCGGCATATACGACTCTTTTCCGTTGGGTTATGGAGGTTATAGGGTAATGGTGTTAAGGGTCTGAGAGTATAATGGTTAGGGGGTTAGGTGCTTACAGGGTTATGGGGTTTTTGGAGTAAAGGTGTAAATAGATTAAGGATTTTGAAAAAATTAATTTTTTTTTGCGTAAACGATACCTTAATATCATAAGAACAATATGTACTTGTAAGGAGAGACCATGGAGTTCGGGTCTTAGATTTCGATGAAATATTGGGGATCGACTTTTGGAACCTAAAAATGCAGCACAGTACCACTAGTTTTATCCAATGGGTCTTTAAATCTGAGATAGTACCAAAAAACATTAGCATTGCTCATATGGGCAATGCTAAACATCTAATATATGTAGATATAGTATCAACGTTAATTAAATATGCCGTATCTGCCGTACAAAGGCCCATTGGATAAAACCACGAATATTGGGCTTCATTTTTAGAAATCAGAAAACGATTCCTAAAGTTTCATAAAAATAGGTGACCCGGACTTCGTGGTTCATGCATGAAGTTTATAACGATTCTGATATTGTTTTATAATGTGAATCAGAATTAAATCAGTTAGGGAAATTCAATTAGAGGAGATATTAGCGGGAGCTATTAGCTTAAAAGTAAGTTTTCAAGCTTGAAATGTAATGATTTATTACGATTACGGATACTTACAATCGCACCAGAATCTTGGAGTACAAGAAAAATACAAAAAGAATCGCTTCTTCACGATTTTTGGCTCTAAAAGCTCAGAAATTAAGATTATCACAGAATGTTTTACCTGGAACAACGACGAAATTTGGAAAAATTTGATCAGAACATACTGCTGAAAAAATACGTAGATTTTACGAGAGCGATTGTAATAGCAGGATATTACCTGGAAAAAGTACACTGTTTCTATGGAAGCTAATGGTGAGCATGTTTACAGAAGCGTCTGTTATTACTAGACCTTAATGACTAATATACGCTGATTTTAAGAAGTTTCATCGAAATGATGTTGTAAGATTTAGTTTATTTGCAAAACTTCGACCGAAAAATTATATACTTGCTGCTTCTAAAGGAACTCATTGCATCTGTGTATGTTCTATTCGTGATAACTGTAAAATAATGCTTCACTCGGTAAATATAAATATGTAAGTTAGCAGATAATCAGATATGTACTTATAAAGATTGCTTGAGTCAATTAGTGTGTAAAAATCCAACTCCTAATTGTTATCTCAATTGCAAGAACTATCCTGATATTGCAGACTTTTCTTCATATCTATTTAATTTACTCTATCAATGATAACTCTATCTGTGATTTACAGTTCAGTAAATGGGCAGCAACCGATCGATGTACTTTACAAACACTTACGCTAGAAACTATTGACTTTGTCATAGAATTGCGTAATAAACTTGAAATTTTAAAGTCCCACTCATTTATAGCAAAGGAACAGTCACAATTTATTTCAGAGACGAAATTAGAAATTTCACAAAACGAAGCAGATGCTATGTTTGACTTCACAGAAAACTATACATATACTGCACAAAATGCTTCACAACATTTCACTTCAATAATGAGCAATGTACAGTTTTTCCACTTACCTACTATAAAGAAGGTTCAGAGCTGAAACATGAAAGTTACATGATTCAGAATCAGCTGATTCCAATAATCAAGAAACACGTGAAGAATTAAAAAAAATAACTTACATTACAGATGGAGCAAAGCAACTCTTCAAAAATAAATATCAATATGATTCAGATTATTGTATCAAAGACGAGTGGCATTACAGTGCAACAGCATACGGATAAAGTTGTTTTGATGGCATTAGGGCCTTATTTAAATAGGAAGCGTATCGAGCTCGTCTATTGGCGGTACATAAAATGAGAAGAAAACTGAGTAAATAATTTGAAGAGGCAAAAACCGTGACGGGAGTTTTAACACATCATGCCTTTATTGTTATGTCTCAAAGTGTATTATTAATGTAAAAATATTCCAATGCTGATAATGAAGAAATAATAGATTGTTCAACAAGGGGGGGATTGGCTTTTTCTAACTCAGGATGATGATTGAGCACAAGTGGAAGTCAAGGGCGTCGAGAGCGCCAGAGACGTACACGAGTTCTCAAATCAACATTCAAATCTGAAAAAGCTTTTTCCCCCAGTTTCACACCGTATTTTTTGTAATTAGTGCGTGACTTGGCACTTTTTTATGCATGCAAGGCGGATGGGGAATTGAGAATTTTGAGTCGTCCACCATATCAATTAAGTAGGTAAGTTAGGCGGTTCTGCGTCATGCGGGTACTGCGCCACCTCCTTCCTACGCCACCGAGCTTGATAGGCCAATGGAGGTTCCTGCGCCACATGTATAGGCCAGCAGCATAGACCAGCGTAACCCCTCTCCGATCGATGGCTGCGAGCGGTATCGGGCCAGTCAGGATTTTTCTGACCCCAAATACACGTAGCTTTTCAGGTCACTTTACCTCACCCAGATTTACTATATAAACCACTATTGTTCGCAATATTTCTCTAAGAAAATTAAAATCTCTTGTAACTCTTATTTTCATCACACCAGGAACATTTGTTAACCCTAAATACATACATATTAATAATATACAAGACAAATGTATGTGGGGTTATGTTTTAATAATAATTAAAATATTGCAATTACTTTTTGTAATTAGAAGGAAAATATAGTCAATAATAATATAACTTACTTAAACATATCATTTTATAGTTGAGTTTACTCATATACAAGTATAGAAATAACTTTTGACCTACAATATAAGTTATTCTCAGATTTACACCTATAACGAGCTTATTCGTACCCAAATCTCACAACTCAGAAAATCAAAGGGAGAGAAATTTGTTGTGGACGTTTCTTGTAGTTAATATAGCAAGAAAAAGTTGGTGTGTAAGCCTTCGACATGCTCTTTCTTTGATCTTGAGTGCAGAGGCTTACAATGAAATATTACTAAAGCTATAGTATATCAGAATTTGTTATTAATTGTAATAATTTTTATTAATTGTCTGTATTACTCAAATAAGATATACTATACTTGAGCGTATTCATGTAAAACTCTAGAAATCATATATAACGTGCAATATGTGTTTTCTCCAAATGCAAGGTGTAGGCCTATTCGTACCCAAATCTCACAGCTCAGAAACTAAAAGCGGTAGAGCTATCAAATTTGTTGTGAACGTTTCTTGTGGTCAGTAAAGCAAGAAAAAAATTGTTTCTAAACCTTTGGCAGGCTCTTTCTTCAATTTAGAGTATAGATGCTTGCAATGACATATTACCATAGGTATAGTATATCAGGTTGTATGATTAATTCTAATAATTGTTATTAATTGTCTGTTTCACTCTAAAATATCATTTTATTCTCGAGCGTACTCACATATATAACTAAATATCATAAACTATAAGAGCTAGAGTCCTAAAAATTGTTGTGTAGTTTCATTTATCTTAAGAAAGCAAGAAAAAGTTGGTTCCTAAGCCTTCGACATGCACTCTCTTTGATTTATAGAGTAGAGGCTTACAATGACATATTACTATAGCTATAATATATCAGGTTGCACTATTCATTGTAACAATTGTTATTAATTGTCTGTAGTACTCTAAAATATCATTTTATACTCACGCGTACTCATGTAAAACTCTAGAAATTACTTTTAACTTAAAATATCTGTTTTTATCAAAATTGTATGTATCGGTCTATTCGTACCCAAATCTCACAGTACAGAAACTATAAGAGCTAGAGTCCTAAATTTTTTTTGTAAAAGTTCCATTTATTTTTGGAAAGCAAGAAAAAGTTGGTTCGTAAACCTTCGACAGGCACTTTCTTTGATTTATAGAGTAGAATAGTAGAATAGTAGTAGGCTTACAATCACATATTCGCCATAGCTATAGTATATCAGGTTACATTACTCATTGTAATAATTGTAATAAATTCTCTATGTTACTCAAACATGTCATATTATACTTGAGAATACTCATTTAAAACTCTGGAAATCACTTTTAGCTTATAATAACAGATTTTTCAAATATAGGTTATTGATCGATTTGTACCTAAATCTCAGCATTTTCTTTGATCTGGCGAGGAAAGGTTTTCAGTGAAATATTATGTATAGCTATTGTATATCAGGTTGTGTGTTTATTATACACTGTAATAATTGTTATAAATTGTTTATGTCACTCAATTTTTGATGCACTCATTGAAACCTGTAAAACCTGTTCGATTTCTCCCGAATTTTTACTTCCACCCATGCTAGACTACCCGTCCAATTTGTTATGTTGCTCGCTTGGCTCCAACAATTTGGGAGTATTCGGTCTTTGCTCGCTTGCATTTTACGCGTTGCATAGCTTGTGGTTGTGCTCCCAATGGACGTTGCTTTGCTGACTGGCGGTACCCACTCAGCGGACGACGATGATTAGGAGATTGTCGATTTCATCGACGCGTCAGATCCTGGTTGGTTTTCGTCGCCAGCGGCTATTGGCGCCATTGATTCGCCTTTATTAAACTTGATCGATTCAGCTAAGATTTGGTCTATTCTCACCCGTTCGCTTTTGTTCAGCGAGTATTCGCGATTTCCTGATTTTTTTAGCGTTGTGCTGGTAACGACGCAGGCTCACGGTGAATCATTCCTGCGATCTGATTCCATGAACCATCGTTTTTGTAATATCTCGTCTTCGTGAAACACGCCGTGTGCCACTTATTTTAAAAAATTTTCAAAATTTTGAAAAAAGGGGAGATTTTGTCAAAGACGTGATTAGAAAAAAGCGAAGACTTACTGTTGCTATTGTGTAATAATGTGTGACATATGGCACAAATCGTCATCAACGTTTGTAATGGCCAAGATTTATCCGGCCTTATAGATTAACGCTTGACCTTTTTGATTTTTCCGTTCGGGCTCGTAACCTTCCGCTTCGTCTGATTTTTCCTGGCGGTACGTTTGCCTCTGCGTCTGGGTTCAGCTCGTTTTGCTTATTGGCAAGCTCGTAGAGCTTTATTCGCGGTAATTCCGGATCGATGTCACTCTCGCCGATGACCGGATTTCGCGATAGCGCGTCCGCATTAGCCGGTTCGAGACGCCGGCGTTGCATTTTTCGTTGATTGCCCAACGTTACGGTGTGATCAAATGAGCTCGCAAGGAGTCGTCTGCTATCTCTACTCACGAGGTCGTCGCCATTTCGCTGGTGAGTTTTAGGAGTTCGAACATATTATTTAACTTTGCCGCATCCACCATTTCCGATTTCTCGTTTGTTTTTAACGCAAATCCAGCTGCTTCTGATAGCGCGGGACTGGCGTGATTGTGCCTTTGGCCTGTCGCTTCGCTCTCTTTCGCGATTTCGTCCTCGCTCGCAATTGTGCTGTGGTTATCAGAAGGTCTTTCCGCGCCTTCTCCCGATTTGTCTGGCTATCACTATTTGTTTATTTATGAAATATATTCGGGCTAAATTACTCTTCTACAAAATTTTACAGGGTACGCAAACAACAAAAAGCGCTAGTAATAATTAGAGACATGTATAATAAACACTACAATAAATAACGTTAATGTATAACTAGTATTAAGTATAAGAAATAGTATAGATTGATAAGGCACGTTTGTAGAAATAAAATTTGTCGATATTTCTTATTGTTAAAAGTAAAGCATTCCAGAATCTTCTGAGCCTAGCAATGGTCGAAAAGTAAGCAGAATTTTTATTATAGGTTGTTTCAATAATAGCCCTAGGATTTCTGACGCGTAGGTTACAGATCTAGACTCAAAGCGACTTAGTGTGTCAGTACATGTCATGGGTCCTTTTAAAATATTAAAAACTAGGGTTCCATCTCTTAATCTGTGTAGCGAATTTATATATATATAGATTATAATCTTAATCTAGTAGCCAGGTCAACATAGCAATGGTCTGTATAAGCGAAAGGGTAACGAATTTTGTAAGCAGCGTATCTCATAAATTTGTGCTCAATTGACTCGAGAGCAGATCTATGATTCAATTGATATGGTAACCAGACTTGCAAATAGTATAGTAGATTGGGTAAGAAGATTGATTTGAAAAGGTAATTTACAGAATTGATATTGTGAAACTCCGAAGTGCTTCTAATAAGGAAGCCGTGGTTACGGAATGCTTTAGATACTATGTGATTTATGTGATGTTCAAATTTCAATTGGCGATCGAGAATAACACCCAGATCGGATACTGTCTCAGTCACTTTAAGGGGAGTGTCATTAACTATATTGTCAAAGCGTATAAAGTTATTATTACTATTAGTGAAAGAGAAATTCATAATATAACATGATGTCGATATATACATGTAGGTTATTTTCTAGAGACCACTTAGCCATAGCGTTTAGGTATTTTTGTACACTAGAGGTATCTAGAACCGTCTTGCTAACGTTGTAGATTTTCATATCATCCGCGAATATTAGAAATATACAGTGACTAACTACCTGACCTAGGTCTTTGATAAATAAGATAAACATCATAGGTCCGATATGTGATCCTTGCGGGACTCCAGATAAGACTTTTACAGGACAAGATATTGATTCACCGAGCCTAACAAATTGGTATCTGTTAGTCAAGTATGATTCAATTCACGTCAAAAGAATACCATGTATTCCATAATTAAAAAGCTTATCCAAGAGCCTGCTGTGGTTGACAGAATCAATGGATTTAGAGAAGTCGGTGTAAATGGCATCAACCTGCTATGAATTTTCTAGGGCTGTTGAGATATAATCAGAATATAAAACAAGAATCGTTAAAGTGGATTTGCCTTTGATGAACCCATGCTGTTGTTCGATTATGAATTTACAGAGGTTGTCAGAGTAGGTCAGAGTATTGATGTACAGTGATGAGTTCCGGTGGGCCAAAAAGCAAATTCAACGAGTAACCCTTTAGAGGATATGTAGGAAGCAGTTGTGTTGCTGAGTGAAATGCCATAATTGAGTACACAGATCTTGCGGAGTCTGTTAGACTAGGTTTAACATAGACGAGTAGTTTGAAATCAAGGGGATCGCTAGTCCATTCAATATTTGGCAGGTTGAAATCACCAAAGAGTAGTATTTGGTGATTTTTGTCCAATTTGACGTTGTCCTTTAGTCCCTGCATATGATCATCATAGAGTTTACCTGGAGAGTCAGGTGGGATGTAGGATGCACCAATAAGAAGCTTCGTGTCAGGAAAAGCAATCCTTGCAAAGAGTTGCTCGATATGTTATTGATATTTCCTAGGTGAACTGGAAGTGATGTTATGGTTGCAATGAGGACACCACCTCCTTGTCCTGATGAATTGGATGCAGTTGATCTGTCAAGATGGTAGGTGTTGTGCCCATTAAGGCCACGTTTCCATTAAGACTAGTATATCTGGTTTGGGTGTTAGTATTGCAAAGTTTCTATATTCTAAACCCCAAAGTATAAAAAGAGACGTTAAAATGTATAAATCGCACGATTTATACTTTTATAAAAAGTATAAAGTAACGATTTTATACTTTTATAAAAAGTATAAAGTAACGATTTTATACTTTTATAAAAAGTATAAAGTAACGATTTTATACTTTTATAAAAAGTATAAAGTAACGATTTTATACTTTTATAAAAAGTATAAAGTAACGATTTTATACTTTTATAAAAAGTATAAAGTAACGATTTTATACTTTATAAAATATTAAACGTGCGATTTATACTTTTAAAAAGTATAAAGTTCGGCTATTATACTGTATGAATTATAAATGATGCTTTTTACACTTTTGCAAAAGTATAAAACGCGCTAATTATACTTTAGTATAGTATACAATTTTGTCTCCTCAATCGAAAAGTATAAATCACGTATTTAATACTTTATGAAAAGTATAAAACGCACAATTTATACTTTAGAAAAGTATAAAGCGCACAATTTATACTTTTTAAAAGTATAAAACGCACAATTTATACTTTTTAAAAGTATAAAACGCACAATTTATACTTTTGAAAAGTATAAAACGCGCATATTATACTTTAGAAAAGTATAAAATTTTATCTTCTAAATCTAAAAGTATAAATCGCGCGTTTTACCATTTATGAAAAGTACTTTTCGATTTTCGAAAATAAACTTTATACATTTATAAAGTATAATTTGCGTATTTTATACTTTTCGATTTACGGAAATAAATTTTATACATTTCTAAAGTATAATTTGCGCGTTTTATACTTTACCTAAAGTGTAAATCGCGTGATTTATACTTTTCGATTTACGAGTAAATTATTTATACTTTTCTAAAGTATAATTTGCATATTTTATACTTTTCCTACAGTGTAAAACTCATCATTTATACTTTATAAAGTATAAATCGCAAGATTTATACTTTATAAAGGCTAAAACGCACCGTTTAGACTTTACAAAGTATAAAATCGTTACTATATACTTTTATAAAAGTATAAATCGTACGATTTATACATTTTAGCGTCACTCTTTATACTTTGGGGTTTAGAGTGTACGCAGTTGATCCAGATTAGTTTTGACTCCCCGAACATTTTGGTAATAAATTATGATATTGGGACTAGAGATGAACCTTCCATTTATGTTAGCGTATGTCTTTGAGGAACATGAACGTTTTTTGTAGTAGTCTTATTGGCTTTTTTAGCTTGCGGCTTATTGTATGGGTGATGGCGAAGTTCGTTTTATTGAGGTTAGGTGAGGTGAGACCCATTTCCAGGTTTGCAGTATAAGGTGAGGAGCCAGGGCCTTGGTATGCTAGCTGAGGGGGAATGTACGAGGCAGGTAAAGCACCAGCATCAGATTGTGGGGTCCCATCGTCAGGTAGTGACTCATTCTGGATGACATCCACTATAATTGGGGTGCCATTTATATATTTTATTGTTTTCTTCGATCCTGACTCTTGAGCCCTAAATACTACTTTGCGGAGATTATAAAGGTAGTATATTTAATACCTTTGAAGCACTGAATATCTCTTACCAATTCCATTGTCTTTTACAGACCGTGACAGCGATCAAGATTGAAAACTGATTGACACATTCATCCATGACTCGTACTGACGCATTGGTTTCATCAGAAGAGTCTTCTTCTCCAATTTCTCCCACCTCAGTCGAGGATCTCGCAACCGCGGTGGGGCCCTCCCGCGCGCGGTCGCTCACGTTCTCGTAAGCGTTGTAGGGGGCTCGCTTGCACCAATTAGCTTGTCAACGCTGGCCCCACCAGAAGCTCATTTGTCGCCGCGGATCAATCAGTTCATTATCGGGGGGTCAGCAAGCATTATAGGAGTGCTCGCGTAGACCAATGAACTTGTCGACACTAGCGCCACCAACGAGCTTATTGACCGCCGCGGCCAATCAGCTTGTTCGTGCAACTGTGGTCGTCTATCAGCTCATCCAGCTCGACCAATCTGGTTGCTTGCGATTTCCATTAAATTTCAACGAATTGTGTCAGTCGTCGTGGAGGCGTTATTGTAACCGTACGGGTAACACTTATCCATCGCGATGAATCTCCGCTTGCTGTATACGGGTTTGCACGTCTTTGTTTCGTTTCGCGTTATACCTTCATGAAATGCGGTTCGACGAATAGCCAGGTACGACAGCAATATCACGGCTTGCGGTGAAGAAATCAATTCGCGAATCGTATCAAATATTTTCTTTTGACTGTTGGTATGTTTTAGTCGTATAATTTTCACACGTACCGTTCACTACCATCCGGTTTCTTATACGTGTATGCGTAAAATTTTGGACCACCGGATAAAAATGATGTAATGTACGTTCCGGCGCCTTTGCCAGCCAACTCATCCGTAAGACAGCCTAACATCGTGCCGATCGGTAAATTTTGCTCGTTATTCTTCAAAGTGTGCAGATACTCGAACAGTTTCAATCGTCCTTGTGCCGTGGTCAATGCAGCAATGACAACGTCTGTCAATGAAGACGATGACACAGCTTCGAATTTGTTCAGATTGGGCGCAACGGTCTATCAAACAGCTTTTTTCACCACGGTCGCTCAGCTCAGTCATCACCTCGAAAGATCAGACTCATCACCTCGAAAATTCTCACACGTGGATTGACGTAATGATGACAGATGACAATGACATAGTACTTAACTCAAGCAATCAAGCGGCACCATTCACGAGTAATCATAATTTAATTGACGTTGAAATTGTATATGGTGCTAACTTAGTACTGAAACCGGGAATTTTTAAGTGTAGGGCCTTCAAAGCTATAAAACAGGATGACCTACTGTCTTACCTAGCAAATTGTGATTCGTCGCCGTTTGATTGTACTGACGATAAAGACGTTGACGGACTGCTGGAGTGCGTCAGCATCAACGTGTTGGAGGCTATTGACACGTTAGCTCCTGAAAAGCAATTCATGCCGAAAAATAAGGCAAATCCTCCATGGGTTGATGCTGAGCTGGTCCTTTTGCTCAAGAAACGTTACGTACGGACCAAGGGCGAAACTTTTAGACAGGAGTACCACGCCCTTACCACAAGGGTGGAACAGTGTTTCAAGTCTCAGCGAGAAGCTTACATACAAAATAGAATATCTGACGCCCTTGATAACAAAAGGGATATATGGAAAGAACTGAAGGGCCTGACGAGCTAAATACGCACTTTGCGGGTGTATCGATCTCCCAAACTGAGTGTGGAGTAGATTTGGGCGACATCTTGGACTCAGCCAGTGATGACGGCTTTAAATTTGAACCTGTGACAATGTCAGATGTAGTCCTGACAATTGCCCATTTCACGTCACAAGCAAGAGGTGAGGATGGTATTCCCCAAAGTGTGATAGTCAAGACTCTACCTTTCATTGGCAATCACATATTACGCATTTTTAACTCCTCCTTGTCTACGGGGGTTTTCCCATCAGCTTGGCGGAGGGCTCATCTAGTGCCGCTTAAGAAGATCTCTGTGCCGTCATCGGCCTCCGACTTCCGACCAATAGCATTGTTAAACTTCCTCTCCAAGGTGCTGGAGAAGATAGCCCATGACCAGATCAAAAGAGTTCATTTATAGAAAGAAGATCCTTGACCCACTACAGACATGTTTCTGACAGTATCACAGTACAGAAACTCCATTAATAAAGCTAACAAAGGACATTCGAACGGGTATTAACGATAAGAGAAAACTACTAACGATTCTGTTACTATTTGACTTTAGCAAGGCGTTCGACACTATATCACCATCTAAACTTCTCCGTACGCTGATTGGCATGGAGTTCTCTAGGGGTGTGCTTCTGTGGATTAAATCTTATATTATTGGTCGTAAACAAAAGGTCATAAATAGGAATGGGGATTCAGATTCGCTGACCACTAATCTGGGCGTGCCACAGGGCTCAGTCTTGGGGCTTCTGCTTTTCAGCTTGTACATTAATGACCTACAAGACGTACTGACTGGTGGCGATGTTGAACACTTGCTATACGCAGACGACTTGCTAATCTACACTCAAGTTGCTTGGTAGGATCTGCATCGGGGTATCAGCCGCATGTCGGATGTGGCGCGGGCACTGTCAGGGTGGGTCAGTGTGTATTTATTTATTTATTTATTTATTTATTTATTTATTTGTTTGTTTGTTTGTTTGTTTGTTTGTTTGTTTGTTTGTTTGTTTGTTTGTTTGTTTGTTTGTTTGTTTGTTTGTTTGTTTGTTTGTTTGTTTGTTTGTTTGTTTGTTTGTTTGTTTGTTTGTTTGTTTGTTTGTTTGTTTGTTTGTTTGTTTGTTTGTTTGTTTGTTTGTTTGTTTGTTTGTTTGTTTGTTTGTTTGTTTGTTTGTTTGTTTGTTTGTTTATTTATTTATTTATTTATTTATTTATTTATTTATTTATTTATTTATTTATTTATTTATTTATTTATTTATTTATTTATTTATTTATTTATTTATTTATTTATTTATTTATTTATTTATTTATTTATTTATTTATTTATTTATTTATTTATTTATTTATTTATTTATTTATTTATTTATTTATTTATTTATTTATTTATTTATTTATTTATTTATTTATTTATTTATTTATTTATTTTATATTTATCAGGTTTTAGATACAGAATAAAATTATATCAACCAGTTGGAATGTATTTATAGGCATGAATGGGTACATGAATGTAGCTGTAACGTGTGTGAATATTTTTATTTTTTTATAAAATTGACGGGATAGATATATATTGTAAATTGTGCGTATGCTATTACCAAAACTTTATACTGACTGTACCTGCTCGAAATGTGACGATATGTGATAACATGACTATATGTGATTTAAAAAAAAAAAAAAACTATACTGAGACAAATACGTAAATTTAATTTAATCATAAGAAATGAAACTATATGTACATATATTCTGTACCATATTTTTGATTGTTATCAAAATAAAAAGTATATCTATCTATCTATCTATCTCAGTGGCGTCGCGTCGACCTGTAAAAAAAGTTCTTGTGTAGACAGGTTTGTGTGTGTGCAAGTGTATATGGGTATGCGAGTGTACACAAGTTTATGTATGAGCTCGTATATATACGTTTGTGCATGTGTGGGCATGTGTGTGACTATGTGTGCGTAAGTCATATACGGGGTGTACACACGCGCGAGCGACAAATAATGATTACCTCTCTTTTTCTCTCACTCTCTTTCGCTTCTTAATGGCAGCAGTTTTTGTGTGCGTATGGTTCTTGAGCATGCGCGAACTGTAGAAACTCTATTTATTCCTTCCATCATTCTGACACTCTCGGCACTAAACCCCGTCTACCCGCGAAATGCTTCAGTTTCATCTCGCATGCGTAAACGAGCGAACGCCCTCGGCGAGACCAGGGCGCATTCGTGTAATGTGAGTGCATCGGTGCTGCTACCTGGCAGAGTCCACATCTCCCTTTCTAAAAGGAAGCAAACAATCAGTATTCTGCTTAGATTCGCTTTATGAGCAGTTGAATCTCGCTGTGATTCATTTGTCCATGTGCAAACGAGCAATGAAAGTAATACTAGCGTCATGCGGATCACGGTTTGAGTTGTAACTACAGAAAAGTGAAATCTCGCAAGCTATTCGAACTATAAGTTTTGGAAATATTGGTTATCGAATGTCTAAAAAGAAATGATGAACAATACCTTAATAACTCGTTGATAAAGGTTTATATCAACTTGCAAATAAGTGTAATCCCGCGAGCGAAATAGACTATAAGATTTCGAGATATCGGTTACCGATGGTCAAAAAAGAAATGATGGATAAAATATTAATACATGGTTGCAAAGGTTTATGATTATTAAAATATTGATACACGATTTGACTCGATTTATATCTAACTGCAAAAAAGTATAATCTCCCGAGCTGATCGAACTATACATTTTGGAGGTATCGATCGTACTAGTGTCCAAAATACCAGCACTCGAACCATTAATCTATTGGGCTCCTGTGGCAAAATAATTAATAAACGCGCTCTCAGTCTTATTTTTCGTACCTAACATCATCGACGCGAGTCGACTTCACTGCATGAATTTCAGAAACGGTACTTTATCAGTACATGTGCATTGTAACAAGAGGTGATTGTCTTTGAGTGCCTCACGGCGATACAAGAGATGAAGATGCATCTGCGCGAATATTAGGTGGTGAATAAAGAACGTCACATTCAATTTTTTGCTAAGTCTATTTAGGGGAAAGGCTTTTGCCGACTGTAAGTGATGACTAATATGAGGTAAGCCGATATCCTATGCAGTTGCAGAAAATACTGCACATGTACTCCTGCCGATGAGATCATCCTTTGCTCACGGAAATGCTGGCCTGACTGATAGTCACGAATATACTCTCGCCGCGAGCACATCTCCGTCGTTATTTAAGAGTTTTATGTACATGTTGTGCGAATTAAAAAATTTAACATGAATACACTGTCAATACAATCTTGTTGCGCGCACAATATTCGTCGTGATCGATGAGCGTGTCTGTGCGTGTCATGTGATTGGGATTGCTTCATGTGTTCTTTAAGTATTACTTAGTGGGAGCAATAAAAGCCTCATCAGGATTGGGTAAAATGGACCATGTTAAAAATCCATAAATTTGATCATATAATGTTATTTTACTGTGATTGAGGGAAATAAGGGGTATAATAAGGTATTATGGGGCAAAATGATTCATAGTTGAAATCAACAGATTTGTTTATGTAACACTATTTTATAATGATTGGTGGAATATTGGATACTCTTTGTAAAATGGAACATAATGGGGCAAAACGGACCACGATTGAAATTGATAAATTCATTGATATAACGCTATTTTACAGTAATTAGGGTAATATAGGTCCACTATATGAAATATGGGACATGGTAGGGCTAAATGGACCAAGACTGAAATCCATAAATTTGTGTAGTTAACGTTATTTTACTATATTTGGGATAATATGGGACACTCTTGGTAATATGGGACATGGCGGGGCAAAGTGGTCCATGGTTTAAATCAATAAATTTGTGTATAAAACGTTATTTCACAATGTTTGGAATGAGATGGGGTTTTGACTCGTGGTTGAAATCGATAAATTCGCTCATATAACGTTATTTTAAAGTTATTGGTCAATATCGGCCAATATGGGGTAACATGGGCCATAGTGGGGTAAAATGTTCCATTGTTAAATTCCATAAATTCGTTCATAAAACGATACTTTAGGGTGTTTTCTGTGATTTGGCGCACACGGGGGTAAAATAATTTAGGATAAATAATGTTATTTTACAATAAGTAAAGTCGCCGCAGTTTTACTCCTTTGGCATGTGTATATATATATATATATATATATATATATATATATTTATATATATATATATATATATATATATATATCTTATATCTTATATCTCTATCTATATATAAAAATACTTGTCCTGACTGACTGACTGACTGCTTCATCAATGCCCAGCCAAAACCACTCATCCGATTAACTTGAAAATATGTGAGTACCTTCTACCCACATAGTAGGTGCTCACTAAGAAACGGTTTTTTGAAATTCCACCCCCAGGGAATGGAAAGGGTTAAAATGTGTTTTTTCGATTTTTTACTATATTTCTGCGGGAAAAGGAGATTTCGAGACGGTTCTCGCGACAAAAAGTCTGGAATAACATCAGAAAAAAAGCAATTTTTGGGTTTTTCGGAATTTCACCCCCAGGGGGTGAAATGCGTCGAATATGCATTTTTCGTTTTTTCACTATATTTCTGCGGGGAAAGAGATTTCAGGATCGTTATTGCGGCATTATATCTGGAATATCATTACTCAGAAAAAAATTTCTTAGCTTTTTAAATTTCACCCCCAGGGGGTGAAATGCGTCAAATGTGCATTTTTTCCAGCTATACTATATTTATGCGGGGGAAAGAGATTTCAGGGTGGTTCTTGCGGCATCATATCTGGCACGACATTAGGAAAAAAACAATTCGAAAAAATCACACCCTCCGTGCGTGCAAACGGTTGAAACGCTTCTTCCATTTCTTACTAAATTTTCGCAGAGAAAAAAATTTTCGCAGAGAAAAAAATTTTCGCAGAGAAAAAAATTTTCGCAGAGAAAAAAATTTTCGCAGAGAAAAAAATTTTCGCAGAGAAAAAAATTTTCGCAGAGAAAAAAATTTTTGCAGAGAAAAAAATTTCAGTATAACAGAACGAGACTGTTTCTGTGTCGTAACTTTCGAAATGATAATACGAAGGGAACGTGCAGTGTTGATATCTCTCATGAATTTTAAAGTATGTAATACCGATAAAGAGCCGCTAGATGGCTACGCTGAGCTTTAACCACAAGAGAAATAATCGAGTCTCATTATATATTGAGGCGATGAAGCCTTAAAAAGGCATTAGGAGTCTGAGAACTCTAGCCTATTGTGAGTAATATCACGGTTTTCCTGCGTTGTCACGATGATTGTGGAAATATTGAGCATAAATGGCGTTATGACGCCACATAAAGTAGTTCCCATGTTGGCGGATGGTGCTTGCCTCTTCAATGCAATATCTTTTCATCTGTACGACACTCAAGTTTTGTCTCGGGAGATTCGTATTCAGATTGTAGATCATATTGTTAACAATTGGCAATATTTTTCGATCATGTCTCATGATGATATAGGAAATAATTATAGAAATTCTGAGGAATACTCGATCGATATGTTAAAACATTCCATTTATGGAAGTTTATGCGAGGTATATCGCAATGGACATCTGTATGAAAGATTCGGTGTAGAAGGAAGTCCCATTAAGAGACTTCGTTTCACATTAGACTTATCAAACAGACATTTTGATGTTTATTTACCTTGCAATGACGCTACAACTGTTCAAAATATTTCTGATAAAATACCGAGTCTCGCAAAGCGTATGGAAATTTCTGATCCAATATCCAGTTCTGCTAAGCGTAATAAGAAACGTCGTGCAAGATTCACAAATAACGTAAGGAAAAATCAACTCAAAAGAGCCGCTAAAAAATATCAGATGAATCATCCGGAAGTTCATAGAGTCGCTGCTTCTTCTTATCAGCAAAATCATACGGAAGCTCATAGAGCCGCTGCTTCTTCTTACCAGCAAAATCATCCGGAAGCTCATAGAGCCGCAGCTTCTTCTTACCAGCAAAATCATCCGGAAGTTCATAGAGCCGCTGCTTCTTCTTACCAGCAAAATCATCCGGAAGTTCATAGAGCCGCTGCTTCTTCTTACCAGCAAAATCATCCGGAAGCTCATAGAGCCGCTGCTTCTTCTTACCAGCAAAATCATCCGGAAGTTCATAGAGCCGCTGCTTCTTCTTACCAGCAAAATCATCCGGAAGTTCATAGAGCCGCTGTTAGTGTTTATGAACAAAGCCGTCCAGGATTACGTTCAGAAAGGCGCTTACTTCCATGGAAGATTAAAGCTCTTTCCGGATTGAAATACGATCCAGAGACATCATATGAAACCGATAAACCTGTATCCATCGGCACTATGAGTCACAAATGCAAACACTGTGGCGCTTTAAAGTATAAAACTGAGCTACCCGGAATGTACTGCAGTGCCGGAAAAGTGCAACTGCCACCTACTTTGCGTCTTCTCGAACCACTTTTCAGTTTGATCATGGGCTCTCACCCTGACCATGTACATTTCATGGACAGGATTAGATGCAACTTTGGAAGAAGCAGTACTTTGTGACTCTCCACTCAGATTGCGAAATTTGTTTGTGGTTATGTTATTATTTTGTCATTTATCTGATGCTTCAAGTCTTTGGGAAAAGTACAAAGATCATCTTTCAGAAGATATTCGGCGTGAAATGGAAGCTTACTTACAAGATGGGATCATCAACTCAATGTTGAGTAAAATTTATAATAAATGCTTAGTTTGTCTGGAAGATAGTTTGTTGTCAATGGGTGGTCAATGTCTGCAGCAATATGGTCTGCCTCAGCCATCTAGAGATGAGTTATCTCTACAAAACAGAGACTATATTCGAGAAATCAGTTACGATACGAATGCTCTGGAACAAATTATAACTGATAGCGAAATTTTACTGAACGATGAACAGTCTCACGTTTACAGAATAATTTTAGAAAGCGTCGAGAAAAGTAGCGGTCAAATGTTTTTCCTTGATGCTTCTGGAGGAACCGGTAAAACATTCCTCATTAATCTTTTACTTTCGAAAATAAGAAAACACAACCGTATAGCCTTAGCTGTTGTTTCTTCAGGAATTGCAGCTACATTGCTGCAAGGAGGTAAAACGGCTCATTCTACTTTTAAATTACCTTTGAACTTAAATAAACTCCAGACACCAATTAGTAACATTTCAAAACAGTCTAATATGGTACAAGTTTTGAAAGAGTGTAAGTTAATATTTTGGGATGAATGCACAATGGCCCATAAAGGTGGATTTGAGGCTCTCAATAGAACACTGCAAGATATAAGGGGAAATGATAGATTGATCGGGGGAGTCACTATTCTATTAGCTGGAGATTTCCGGCAAACATTGCCTGTTGTACCTAGAGGTACACGTGCGGATGAAGTGAATTCTTGCATAAAGAAGTCATATTTATGGCCTCATATTCAAAAACTTTCTCTGCACACAAATATGAGAGCTTATTTAAATAATGATGAATCTGCTGGAATTTTCGCAGAAACACTACTCCAAATAGGCAACGGAACTTTCCCGTCCGTAGAAGATGAGATTGTTATTCCATCAAATTTATGTACGGTAGTCACCACATTATCAGAACTTATTTCCAAGATATATCCTGATGTGAATAATATAAAAGATAAACCCATAGATTGGTTGTGCGAGCGAGCTATTTTAACGCCAAAAAATGATAAAGCAGCTACCATTAATGAGCTACTCTTGAATGCTTTTGAAGAACAGATTGCTGAATATAAATCATTTGATTCTGTTATTGAAACCGATGATGCTGTCCACTACCCTGTTGAATTTTTAAATAGTTTGATTCCACCCGGGTTTCCACCTTATAGATTAAACCTCAAAGTTGGAGCGCCTATAATGTTGCAGAGAAATCTTTGTCCTCCTAAATTGTGTAACGGAACTAGACTACAAATAAAAACTCTTCGTAAAAATGTTATAGGAGCTACAATAATCACTGAAAGTGCTCGCGGGGAATCAGTTCTTATTTCGCGAATACCGCTAATCCCATCAGACTATCCGTTTGAGTTTAAGAGAATACAGTTTCCAATCAAGTTGTGCTTTGCCATGACCATCAACAAATCTCAAGGGCAGTCATTGAAAATGGCTGGCATCGACTTGATAGAAAACTGTTTCTCTCACGGACAGTTTTATGTGGTTTTACGATGTTCTAGGGTAGGCTCCGCCAGTAATCTGGTAATATTAGCTCCAAAAGGCTACGTAGCTAATGTAGTTTACAGAGAAGTTTTAGACTAACATTTTTTATTGATTTATTATTACAAATGAAACAGAAAATCATAATTATATGATTGAATGAATTCTATTAACAAATGAATTCCAGACACTCAAATCGCGGACGAAGCCGCGACGGGGGACGCTAGTAGGTAGGTAGGTAGGTAGGTAGGTAGGTAGGTAGGTAGGTAGGTAGGTAGGTAGGTAGGTAGGTAGGTTTTTTTTTTTTTTTTTTTTTTTCTTATAGAGAGAGAGGTTTAAGGCAAATCCATTATGGACCATGACATGATATAGTGAAGTACCACCGTGTGTGAGACTCGCACTCACTAAACCTTCCAGTATACGCCAGGGTTTTTACGCCCCACCGCAACCGGATCCCCTCCGTTCACTTTTTGACCCTTAGTAAAGTGAACCGTGCCCTTTCTTCTGAGTTGACCTCCCCGCGGTACTACCGCCAAGCAATGCTTCGCGGGGGTCATTGGGCTCCTGCCCTCTTCTGTGAATGTGGTCGGCATCACTGGTTCTCCCATTACCGTCATTAGTAGTCTTCCGTGTTGTGTGCCTTCTACTTCTTACCGCATCGTCCGGTCGCCAGCTTCATTCAGCATCTCTCGTCTTTTTCTTCTTCCTTCTTCGTCTTTTCTGACCTTCTTAAGTATATCTGCTGCATAGTTGTTTACTGTGCACCATCCATCCTCCGAAGTCAGCATAGCCTCCATAATCGACTCAGGTGTTACTCTGGTCTGGAGATAGCTCTCAAGTTCTTCTCTTTCCTGTTGGTATCGTGAGCAGTCACAGAAGACATGCTCCGCATCCTCGTCAGCGTCCATACACACTGGGCAGTTTGGACGGTCTTCTAATTTGAATCGGTGCAGGTACGCCCGGAAGCATCCGTGCCCGGTCAAAAACTGTGTGAGGTAGTAATTTACTTCCCCATGTCTTCTTTCGGTCCAGCCCTCTATCCTTGGTATGAGGCGATGTGTCCATCGCCCCTTGCCACTGGAGTCCCATCTTTTTTGCCACTCAGTCAGTGTCTGCTTCTTCGCGGAATCCCAGATGTCCTTCTGAGTGTTGTCATTTTGTTGTCGCTTTGTCTCGAAGACATTCTTTCTCTCCATTGCTAGGAGGTCAATAGGCGGCATGCCTGCTATAATACAGGCAGCCTCATCTGATACCGTACGATAAGCAGACGCGACCCTAAGTGCACTTCGTCTGTATACAGTCGACAGCTTGTTTGCGTACGTTTTCACTAACATGGCATCTGCCCATATAGGAGCCCCGTACAACATAATCGATGTGATTACACTGACTAAGAGCAACCTTCTACCTTGCGTTGGCCCTCCTACATTTGGCATCAATCGAGATAAAGCAGCGCCAACTTTTGCTGCTTTATCACTCACTGTTTCAAGATGCTGCTTAAATGTAAGTCTTGCATCAATGGTAATGCCCAGGTACTTAATGGTTGGTTGAGAAACAATCTTGTGTCCATCCACTATTAGCGTTATTTTCTCCATTTTCTTCCTACTAGAAATAAGAAGAACTTCGGTTTTATGACTGGCCAATTCCAGTCCTGTCTCTGTCAGCCATTCGCGTATTATACGAATAGCCTCGTCAGCTATCTCTGTTATATCTTCTATGCTTTTCGCTACCACGACTAGTGCTATGTCATCAGCGAATCCTATCACTGTCGCCCCTTTGGGTAACTGTAGCCTTAGTACCCCATCGTACAAGCTGTTCCAAGTCGGTGAACCAAGCACTGATCCCTGGGGTACTCCTCCTGTTACTTCATAGGTCTTGGTGCCATTGTCAGTGTCATATAATAAGATTCTGTCCTTCAAGTAGTCGGACATCATCCTTCTTATATATAAAGGCACTTCTTGTTTACGAAATGCCTCGTGTATTTTGGTCCATTTGGCCGAGTTGAATGCATTTTTGACGTCCAGAGTGACGACAGCGCAATACTCCTTTGCTCCTCCTTTCCATCTCTTTCCCTCTATCGCTGCGCGCGCAGTGTCAATCACTATGTTCACTGCGTCTAGAGTTGATCGTTTCCTCCGAAAGCCGTATTGGTGTTCCGCAAGTCCCCCTTTTTCTTCTATTGCCTGATCCATTCTGACGCAAATTATGCGTTCCAGAATCTTGCCTGAGGTGTCCAGCATGCAGAGCGGTCTGTATGATGAAGCGTCCTCAGGTGGCTTCTTTCCCTTTGGTAGTAGCACAAGTCGTTGTCTCTTCCAGTCGGCGGGAAATATTCCCTCTTTTAGACATGTGTTGTACAAGTCTATGAAGATCTCTGGTTGGGCGAATATAGCATGTTTCAATGCTATATTGGGAATGCCATCCAGGCCTGGAGCCTTGTTGTTTCCAACCCTCTTGCAAGCGCTTAGCAGTTCCTCCATTGTGACTGGAGGAATAGCTTCTTCGTTTGCCTCTGATTCTATAACACACGGTTCGTTCCGTTGTGTGGGGAACAGTTTAGTCACTACTCGATCTAATAATTGTGGGCACTTGGGAGGGGGTGCGTAGCTTCCTTTGATCTTCTTCATTACTATTTTATAAGGTCTACCCCAGGGGTCTTTATTAACCTCGTCCTGTAATTCCTTCAGGCACCGTCGCTTATTGGTACGGATTGTCTTCTTAAGCTTTCACTTAGCGTCCTTCATTTCCTGGTGGTAGGCATCTACTAATTCCTGGCCTCTTCCAGTTTTATAGTATTTCTTTCTTGCCCGCTGCTCCTGTCTCCTAGTCCGATGGCACTCGCTACGAGCGCTATCCGCCTCACTATTCCACCAGTATACTGGTGGTCGTCTTTGGTTGGGCACTCTTCTTGGCATAGCTGCGTCGCAGGCTCGGGTGATATTTTTCATCACCTGTTTAGCCTTGCTGTCCGCTGTCCCAAACAGTTGTATTTCCTCCAGTGCCAACAGAAACATCTCCTTATCATAGTCTTTCACTTTCCAACCGATTCTATTGGTCCTTGTACTCGCGCTGGAACCCTGCTTTGATCTTCCTATCTCCATAATTATGGCCTGGTGATCACTATTGGTGTAGTGTTCACTCACGATCCACGTGTCGACTGAGTTAATTAAACAGCTGCTAACATATGTCAGATCTACTATAGATCCTGTGTCCCCTCTTCTAAAAGTGTTGGTACAACCCTGATTAACTAGTACCAAATCTAGGAGTGCGAATGTTTCCAGCAGCACCCGTCCTCTTTGATTAGTCCTTTGGCTGCCCCACTCTACGGCCCATGCGTTAAAATCGCCTGCTATTATTACTGGCTTTCTTCCCGCCATATCCTGTACGAGTCGATCTAACAGTCTTTCGAACTGTTCAATTGGCGCATTAGGCGGGGCATAGCAGCTGTATACGTATATACCTGCTACCTTCGCCCGTACAAATCCTTCCTCACGAGTCATCATTTTTTCCTGGAAAGCTACGTCGCCACATGTCCAGATCGCTGCTTTGCCAGTGTCGTCCGTGTCCCATGATGGCTGGTCCAGATCTCTGTATTGTTCACATATGATGGCCACATCAACCTTCGTCTCTCGAACGTACTGGTTAAGTAGGTCCTGTGCTGTCTCGCAGTGATTTAGGTTTAACTGCACTATCTTCATTATCTTTTTTTTTTTTCTTTTAACTCTTCTAATGCAGCTCTGTAGATAGGACATGTGTAGCTACCGGCTGCATGATCAGTTTTTCCTCCTGCGCTCCTTTCACAGCAGAGTACGCAATTTGGTTGATTCTTACACTCTCTTGCTTTATGGTCTATATTTCCACATTTGTAGCAGAGGTTACTTCGGTCCTGTGCTACCTTGCAACTTTTGGCGATATGTCCAAATCCTAGACACTTATAACATCTAAGTGGACGTATATTCCTTTCCATCTGCCGTATTCGGCAGACTACCCAGCCTATCTTGATTTTGCGCTTAGCTATCATCTGTTGAGCCATTTTTGCTGGCATTTGGGTGACCGCGGTCTGCGTGTCACCGTATGCCTTACGCAATGATTTTACTACAATCTCGTCCAATGTGGACGCGTCGCTACTTTGGAACTCCCTGCGTAGCGCCTCTAGAATGTCCTCCTTGCTAGTTAGTACGTCGAGATCCTTTATTTCAAAGGCCACTACGTCTTGTAGGGTCCTTATTTTGGTACCCCCATCTAGCACTTCTTGCACCGCTTGCCGGAGTTCCCCAGCAGGTCCCCAGCCGCAGTCCTGCGTACCCTGTTTACGCATTCGCCGAGTGCCGTCAATTTGGGTTCCGCCTTCATCTTTCTCAAGATATCAGCGTAAGAGGTCCCTTCGGCGGCCTTTATAATAAGGGCCTCCGGTCGGGTTGGTCTTGCCCGTGTCGTTTTAGATTTTTTAGTGCCTTTTTGGCTTAAGACACCAGTGTCACTCATCCCGTCTTCTTTTTTCTTCTTTTTCTTTATCTTCCTCGTTTCCTTTACCTGCCAAGGTGTCTCTCTGACTGTGGAGGGCGGTGGTGGGGACTGCGATGTTGTCGTCCTTTGTGCCTTCTTCCTGGCCGCCGTGACCTGCTGCGGTGATGTTCTCCGATGCTTGTTCGGAGTCTGGTCCATCTGTTTCTGAACGAAGGAGGGAGAGGTTTGGCTCTCTCGATCCTTGCTACTTCTATCCTTCGACTGAGTACCTGCTTTGGCCTTCGTAAAGTCCTGTAGCGCTCTGCTAGTAGCCTTCGCCATAGTCTTCAACTCTGTGTGTATGTTTTTCTTACCCAAGATAAACGCCACCAGAGCTTCGACTTGCTCTTTGAGGAGCTTGAACGATCGAGTCTCTTTATCCTGCTCCTTTTCTTGATCTTCTCTTATTCTGTCCTCTATACCTCCACTTCCATACTCCGTCACATGGACAATGGGGGACAGAGGTGTTATCAACTCTCCGTCTGAAGTGCTTTCCAGGCAGTTGTTACTGACTAGTTTCACTCCCTGCTCGTTTACCAGGCTGTTGTTGCTGCCTGGTTTCTGGGTAGGGAACCCAGTTTCAATGACACTTTTTAGGGTATCCGAAGTCCCTACGTTTGTCCTTGCTGGTGTACGTATCATATTTCTTTTTTTTTTTTTTTTTTTTTTTCCCCTTCTCTCTTCTCTCACCTACTTTCCACTTAGATTTCACTCTCAATTCTAGCTTCGTAGACGTGTATTCTGGCCTCGTGCCCCAGCGCAAGTCGTCCTCGTAAAGTATCCGGAGGGGGGTAGCGGGGCCCCCCTTCTGACCATGACGGGGCCCTGTCCGGGCGCCACCCGGCACCACCATAGCCATCAGGATTTTCGCCGGTTGATAGAGCAGCTAGGGCATGTCGGCTAAACCGCCCCGGGCTCCTGTACTTACCGGCAGCCTGGGAGTGTCAGAGCCCAGTTTATCTCACATCCTCCACCCTCAACAGTCGAAGTTAAGTCGCGCTGCGGCAACCAGCGAGCGTCTGGTCAGCCATGCTTTGAAGATCCATCCTCGTTTCTTGTGGTGATTTTAAACAGATCTTCGTTTGGCTTTTGGTCCGCGGGAGATATTTTATTTTTCTCCTACCCTCTGCAGGCAGTACTACGTATGTAGTATTATGTGCCTATAGCGAGCACTCCTCAATCCGCCACCCGAGGACGCGCCACATGGGGGTACAGCCTCCCCCTCGTGGAGGTAGGCAGGCAGGCAGGCAGGCAGGCAGGCAGGCAGGCAGGCAGGCAGGCAGGCAGGCAGGCAGGCAGGCAGGCAGGCAGGCAGGCAGGCAGGCAGGCAGGCAGGCAGGCAGGCAGGCAGGCAGGCAGGCAGGCAGGCAGGCAGGCAGGCAGGCAGGCAGGCAGGCAGGCAGGCAGGCAGGCAGGCAGGCAGGCAGGCAGGCAGGCAGGCAGGCAGGCAGGCAGGCAGGCAGGCAGGCAGGCAGGCAGGCAGGCAGGCAGGCAGGCAGGCAGGCAGGCAGGCAGGCAGGCAGGCAGGCAGGCAGGCAGGCAGGCAGGCAGGCAGGCAGGCAGGCAGGCAGGCAGGCAGGCAGGCAGGCAGGCAGGCAGGCAGGCAGGCAGGCAGGCAGGCAGGCAGGCAGGCAGGCAGGCAGGCAGGCAGGCAGGCAGGCAGGCAGGCAGGCAGGCAGGCAGGCAGGCAGGCAGGCAGGCAGGCAGGCAGGCAGGCAGGCAGGCAGGCAGGCAGGCAGGCAGGCAGGCAGGCAGGCAGGCAGGCAGGCAGGCAGGCAGGCAGGCAGGCAGGCAGGCAGGCAGGCAGGCAGGCAGGCAGGCAGGCAGGCAGGCAGGCAGGCAGGCAGGCAGGCAGGCAGGCAGGCAGGCAGGCAGGCAGGCAGGCAGGCAGGCAGGCAGGCAGGCAGGCAGGCAGGCAGGCAGGCAGGCAGGCAGGCAGGCAGGCAGGCAGGCAGGCAGGCAGGCAGGCAGGCAGGCAGGCAGGCAGGCAGGCAGGCAGGCAGGCAGGCAGGCAGGCAGGCAGGCAGGCAGGCAGGCAGGCAGGCAGGCAGGCAGGCAGGCAGGCAGGCAGGCAGGCAGGCAGGCAGGCAGGCAGGCAGGCAGGCAGGCAGGCAGGCAGGCAGGCAGGCAGGCAGGCAGGCAGGCAGGCAGGCAGGCAGGCAGGCAGGCAGGCAGGCAGGCAGGCAGGCAGGCAGGCAGGCAGGCAGGCAGGCAGGCAGGCAGGCAGGCAGGCAGGCAGGCAGGCAGGCAGGCAGGCAGGCAGGCAGGCAGGCAGGCAGGCAGGCAGGCAGGCAGGCAGGCAGGCAGGCAGGCAGGCAGGCAGGCAGGCAGGCAGGCAGGCAGGCAGGCAGGCAGGCAGGCAGGCAGGCAGGCAGGCAGGCAGGCAGGCAGGCAGGCAGGCAGGCAGGCAGGCAGGCAGGCAGGCAGGCAGGCAGGCAGGCAGGCAGGCAGGCAGGCAGGCAGGCAGGCAGGCAGGCAGGCAGGCAGGCAGGCAGGCAGGCAGGCAGGCAGGCAGGCAGGCAGGCAGGCAGGCAGGCAGGCAGGCAGGCAGGCAGGCAGGCAGGCAGGCAGGCAGGCAGGCAGGCAGGCAGGCAGGCAGGCAGGCAGGCAGGCAGGCAGGCAGGCAGGCAGGCAGGCAGGCAGGCAGGCAGGCAGGCAGGCAGGCAGGCAGGCAGGCAGGCAGGCAGGCAGGCAGGCAGGCAGGCAGGCAGGCAGGCAGGCAGGCAGGCAGGCAGGCAGGCAGGCAGGCAGGCAGGCAGGCAGGCAGGCAGGCAGGCAGGCAGGCAGGCAGGCAGGCAGGCAGGCAGGCAGGCAGGCAGGCAGGCAGGCAGGCAGGCAGGCAGGCAGGCAGGCAGGCAGGCAGGCAGGCAGGCAGGCAGGCAGGCAGGCAGGCAGGCAGGCAGGCAGGCAGGCAGGCAGGCAGGCAGGCAGGCAGGCAGGCAGGCAGGCAGGCAGGCAGGCAGGCAGGCAGGCAGGCAGGCAGGCAGGCAGGCAGGCAGGCAGGCAGGCAGGCAGGCAGGCAGGCAGGCAGGCAGGCAGGCAGGCAGGCAGGCAGGCAGGCAGGCAGGCAGGCAGGCAGGCAGGCAGGCAGGCAGGCAGGCAGGCAGGCAGGCAGGCAGGCAGGCAGGCAGGCAGGCAGGCAGGCAGGCAGGCAGGCAGGCAGGCAGGCAGGCAGGCAGGCAGGCAGGCAGGCAGGCAGGCAGGCAGGCAGGCAGGCAGGCAGGCAGGCAGGCAGGCAGGCAGGCAGGCAGGCAGGCAGGCAGGCAGGCAGGCAGGCAGGCAGGCAGGCAGGCAGGCAGGCAGGCAGGCAGGCAGGCAGGCAGGCAGGCAGGCAGGCAGGCAGGCAGGCAGGCAGGCAGGCAGGCAGGCAGGCAGGCAGGCAGGCAGGCAGGCAGGCAGGCAGGCAGGCAGGCAGGCAGGCAGGCAGGCAGGCAGGCAGGCAGGCAGGCAGGCAGGCAGGCAGGCAGGCAGGCAGGCAGGCAGGCAGGCAGGCAGGCAGGCAGGCAGGCAGGCAGGCAGGCAGGCAGGCAGGCAGGCAGGTAGGTAGGTAGGTAGGTAGGTAGGTTTTTTTTTTTTTTTTTTTTTTTTTCCTTATAGAGAGAGAGGTTTAAGGCAAATCCATTATGGACCATGACATGATATAGTGAAGTACCACCGTGTGTGAGACTCGCACTCACTAAACCTTCCAGTATACGCCAGGGTTTTTACGCCCCACCGCAACCGGATCCCCTCCGTTCACTTTTTGACCCTTAGTAAAGTGAACCGTGCCCTTTCTTCTGAGTTGACCTCCCCGCGGTACTACCGCCAAGCAATGCTTCGCGGGGGTCATTGGGCTCCTGCCCTCTTCTGTGAATGTGGTCGGCATCACTGGTTCTCCCATTACCGTCATTAGTAGTCTTCCGTGTTGTGTGCCTTCTACTTCTTACCGCATCGTCCGGTCGCCAGCTTCATTCAGCATCTCTCGTCTTTTTCTTCTTCCTTCTTCGTCTTTTCTGACCTTCTTAAGTATATCTGCTGCATAGTTGTTTACTGTGCACCATCCATCCTCCGAAGTCAGCATAGCCTCCATAATCGACTCAGGTGTTACTCTGGTCTGGAGATAGCTCTCAAGTTCTTCTCTTTCCTGTTGGTATCGTGAGCAGTCACAGAAGACATGCTCCGCATCCTCGTCAGCGTCCATACACACTGGGCAGTTTGGACGGTCTTCTAATTTGAATCGGTGCAGGTACGCCCGGAAGCATCCGTGCCCGGTCAAAAACTGTGTGAGGTGGTAATTTACTTCCCCATGTCTTCTTTCGGTCCAGCCCTCTATCCTTGGTATGAGGCGATGTGTCCATCGCCCCTTGCCACTGGAGTCCCATCTTTTTTGCCACTCAGTCAGTGTCTGCTTCTTCGCGGAATCCCAGATGTCCTTCTGAGTGTTGTCATTTTGTTGTCGCTTTGTCTCGAAGACATTCTTTCTCTCCATTGCTAGGAGGTCAATAGGCGGCATGCCTGCTATAATACAGGCAGCCTCATCTGATACCGTACGATAAGCAGACGCGACCCTAAGTGCACTTCGTCTGTATACAGTCGACAGCTTGTTTGCGTACGTTTTCACTAACATGGCATCTGCCCATATAGGAGCCCCGTACAACATAATCGATGTGATTACACTGACTAAGAGCAACCTTCTACCTTGCGTTGGCCCTCCTACATTTGGCATCAATCGAGATAAAGCAGCGCCAACTTTTGCTGCTTTATCACTCACTGTTTCAAGATGCTGCTTAAATGTAAGTCTTGCATCAATGGTAATGCCCAGGTACTTAATGGTTGGTTGAGAAACAATCTTGTGTCCATCCACTATTAGCGTTATTTTCTCCATTTTCTTCCTACTAGAAATAAGAAGAACTTCGGTTTTATGACTGGCCAATTCCAGTCCTGTCTCTGTCAGCCATTCGCGTATTATACGAATAGCCTCGTCAGCTATCTCTGTTATATCTTCTATGCTTTTCGCTACCACGACTAGTGCTATGTCGTCAGCGAATCCTATCACTGTCGCCCCTTTGGGTAACTGTAGCCTTAGTACC
Source organism: Gastracanthus pulcherrimus (assembly GCA_949152435.1). Taxonomy (NCBI): domain Eukaryota; kingdom Metazoa; phylum Arthropoda; class Insecta; order Hymenoptera; family Pteromalidae; genus Gastracanthus; species Gastracanthus pulcherrimus. The sequence goes on from OX424573.1 coordinate 124,890,390, forward strand.
CCATCGTACAAGCTGTTCCAAGTCGGTGAACCAAGCACTGATCCCTGGGGTACTCCTCCTGTTACTTCATAGGTCTTGGTGCCATTGTCAGTGTCATATAATAAGATTCTGTCCTTCAAGTAGTCGGACATCATCCTTCTTATATATAAAGGCACTTCTTGTTTACGAAATGCCTCGTGTATTTTGGTCCATTTGGCCGAGTTGAATGCATTTTTGACGTCCAGAGTGACGACAGCGCAATACTCCTTTGCTCCTCCTTTCCATCTCTTTCCCTCTATCGCTGCGCGCGCAGTGTCAATCACTATGTTCACTGCGTCTAGAGTTGATCGTTTCCTCCGAAAGCCGTATTGGTGTTCCGCAAGTCCCCCTTTTTCTTCTATTGCCTGATCCATTCTGACGCAAATTATGCGTTCCAGAATCTTGCCTGAGGTGTCCAGCATGCAGAGCGGTCTGTATGATGAAGCGTCCTCAGGTGGCTTCTTTCCCTTTGGTAGTAGCACAAGTCGTTGTCTCTTCCAGTCGGCGGGAAATATTCCCTCTTTTAGACATGTGTTGTACAAGTCTATGAAGATCTCTGGTTGGGCGAATATAGCATGTTTTAATGCTATATTGGGAATGCCATCCAGGCCTGGAGCCTTGTTGTTTCCAACCCTCTTGCAAGCGCTTAGCAGTTCCTCCATTGTGACTGGAGGAATAGCTTCTTCGTTTGCCTCTGATTCTATAACACACGGTTCGTCCCGTTGTGTGGGGAACAGTTTAGTCACTACTCGATCTAATAATTGTGGGCACTTGGGAGGGGGTGCGTAGCTTCCTTTGATCTTCTTCATTACTATTTTATAAGGTCTACCCCAGGGGTCTTTATTAACCTCGTCCTGTAATTCCTTCAGGCACCGTCGCTTATTGGTACGGATTGTCTTCTTAAGCTTTCACTTAGCGTCCTTCATTTCCTGGTGGTAGGCATCTACTAATTCCTGGCCTCTTCCAGTTTTATAGTATTTCTTTCTTGCCCGCTGCTCCTGTCTCCTAGTCCGATGGCACTCGCTACGAGCGCTATCCGCCTCACTATTCCACCAGTATACTGGTGGTCGTCTTTGGTTGGGCACTCTTCTTGGCATAGCTGCGTCGCAGGCTCGGGTGATATTTTTCATCACCTGTTTAGCCTTGCTGTCCGCTGTCCCAAACAGTTGTATTTCCTCCAGTGCCAACAGAAACATCTCCTTATCATAGTCTTTCACTTTCCAACCGATTCTATTGGTCCTTGTACTCGCGCTGGAACCCTGCTTTGATCTTCCTATCTCCATAATTATGGCCTGGTGATCACTATTGGTGTAGTGTTCACTCACGATCCACGTGTCGACTGAGTCAATTAAACAGCTGCTAACATATGTCAGATCTACTATAGATCCTGTGTCCCCTCTTCTAAAAGTGTTGGTACAACCCTGATTAACTAGTACCAAATCTAGGAGTGCGAATGTTTCCAGCAGCACCCGTCCTCTTTGATTAGCCCCTCAAAGCCCCTGGGAAGACATCACCAGACAAAGAGAAGTTGAAGACCCTCGCTATATGATGACTTACATATGGGAGAGCCTTAGTTACAATGCTTTGGGGAATACCGTCCTCACCCCTAGCCTGCGGCGAGAAATGAGCAACAGCCAGGACTACGTCCGTCACTGTAGCGTCTTTGAAAACAAAGCCGTCGTCACTGGCCGAGTCCAAGATGCTACCCAAATCAACGTCACCTTCACTCTGGGTGACCGATATCCCCGCAAAGTGCGAGTTCAGCTCACCCGGCGAGAAGCCATGCAACCCCCCTCCCCAGGAGAGAGAGAGGGAGAGAGAGAGAGAGAGACAGAGAGAGAGAGAGAGACAGAGAGAGAGAGAGACAGAGAGAGAGAGAGAGATAGAGAGACAGAGAGAGAGAGAGAGAGAGAGAGAGAGATAGATAGATAGATAGATATACTGTTTATTCATCAAAGACGAAATTCTTATAATTGCATGTACATGTATAGTTATAATAATTGAAATATCAGTCAGTATTATATATTTGTTATCTTACATTTAACATTCACTTATTGCATTTCTTATGTATTAAATAACATTATTCGCTGTAATAGTTCGTCAGTTTACAAAATCTAAATATAATGAACTAGTCATAGTCAGATGGCATATCACAGAACACGCTTCGTTAAAATACATAGAATAAAATAAATAAAATAGAGATAACATATTACGATAAAAATAAAAAGAATACATACACATACTTTACTAAATTTTTACGTATAACTATCACGTCGAAAATTTAAAAACACACTGATTCATATGACACTTTTACAATTCACGTTAATAAATACATTCACACTTAACACTTAACATATTTAATAAATAAATAAATTAATAATAGAGAGAGAGAGATAGAGAGAGAGAGAGAGAGAGAGAGAGAGAGAGAGAGAGAGAGAGAAGATAGATAAAATCGTATTTTATAAATAACTCTGAAAATAATGTATATCTTGCAGATCTCTGCAGATTATTAAAGTTAAATGTTGAAAAAGATATAGAGAAAAGACCATCAAAATGTAATTTTTCAGAAAACACAGTTACGCTATTAAACTTCTTCAGTACATTTTTTTTAAAAAGAAACATATTTAAACCAAAGATTTTTTACTTCTTTAAATCGATATTTAAGAATATATATATGAGTCTGAGATCATTAAAAATATCATTGAAGGCTATATCATACACAGAATAAAAATAGTCCTGCTTAGTACACAGCGGAAACTTAACCCTTAGCTGCCACACCTCAGCCAGGCCACATAGCGGCCACATGGGGTAACTCATTACCCCACGCTTAAAAACCTAGTTGTACAAGACATATGGGTGTTTTAACACTTGTAACCGATTGTTTCATGTTTGTTGAAGTGTTCTTCAATATTTCTAATGATTTTTATCAGTCAATTTATAGATGGCGTTCTAAAAACTGGTCAAATGTTTTAAATGTTTTAGACCTCCAATTTCACTTTTGCTGAGCCTGGGGTAACTAGTTACCCCGTGTGGCCGCTAAGGGTTAAATTTTGATGGTCTTTCCTCTATATCTTTTTCAACAATCAACTTTAATAATCTGCAGAGATCTGCAAGATATACATTATTTTCAGAGTTATTTATAAAATACGATTTTATCTATCTTCTCTCTCTCTCTCTCTCTCTCTCTCTATATATATATATATATATATATATTAGGTTGTCCCTTATTTCCCAAACGTTTCAAAGCAAAATGTGCACCCCTAGAGTTGAAATTTTAGCTAATGTAAATAAGTTTACAGCTTGAGAAAAAAAATTAAGTTCGATTTATCCACCCCTAAATGCACTTACATTACCCATTTAAATAACATGGAAAATTCTCGTTTTATGATAACACATTTTTTTGGGCGCGCAAGGCTACGAATAAATTCTGTAAAAAATTGGAGACTTCCTTTTACATGTACGAATATGTGAACATTTTTTTAGACCGCCACATTTTATTTCGGCTCTATATAGAATGCTTCAATGTCATGCTATTTAATTATTTTCATAATAGGCCTGGTTAAACAAAGAGAGAATCATTTTTTACGATTTCAGAAAACTTTCTATGTTTAAAAGCAATCAGTTTGAAAAATTTTCTGCTATAAATACTTAGTAATATCTTTAAATTTACCGTTGTCAAACCTTAAGATCTTAATGCTACACGTCACAATCAATAACTACGTTCAATACCATATTAAGGGGAGGGGGCTGGGGTATTGTTAATTAAGTTAAAAAGAGAGCCTTTTTCAAAAATTTTTTTAAAAAATACAGGTAACGTATTTTAAATTAGCTAATTACAGTATTGTAGTAGGGGAGAGTGGGGTAAAGTGGGCAGGGCAGCTAAGTGTGGCACCTTAATATTATAAACAATAACGTACGTTAAAAATCTAATTTTGTTTATACACATTTAGAAATGACTCTAGTATTTTTTTCTTAAGTCATAAACTCAAAAATTAATGTTAATAATTATTAATGCAAGTTTGAAAATCGGAGCACGAAAAAAATGTTGCCTTCATTTTTCGTCGGCTCAGTACGGATCGAAAATGATTCCTTTTTTAAGTGAAATTATGCGCGTTTCATAAATTAACTTTTAAACTTTTAGAGCCTTTCTTTTGTTTTTTCAAAAGTGCCGTAAATAATTAATTATAAATGATTAAAAATTGAATTAAAAAGGGGCTATCGTGGCATACTAAGTGGGGCAAATGTAGCACACACAGCGCCGCGTAGTGAGTTCGTCTTGACGCACCTAACCTATCGAACTCAAAACGGAGCAGGTTCAATTGTAGATTTACCTTCCTTGGATAATATTCAAAGTATTATTGAAATACCAGATCTGCCAGTTCTAAACAATGAGACATTTTTTAATAATGAACCGGTGGACATTTATTACGTAACTGAAGATGTTGCCAAAGCCTTAAATATATAATTATATCTCAAAAGATTATTTATTTTTGTATTGCCAAAGTAAAAAAAAATTAATTATAGAAAAAAAGAATAAATGTATCAAAAAAGTATTAAATTGTGATTGATATTATATAAGTTCTTTGTTACATTTTGATAAAAAAATAAAAATTTTAATTGAAAAAACTATTATTTAATATTTTATTAACCTATTAAAAAGCCTCTCTCAATATTCCTAATAAATATTTAAAAAAGACACAATTTTCATGAACTTACCAGCAGAAATAAAAACATCATTCGGCCGTGCTACATTTACCCCACCCCGTGCCACACTTGACCCACCGGTGGGGTAAGTGTGGCATTTTCGATCGCTCTAGAATTTGATTTTTTAAACTATAATATAATTCAAATTAAAAATTTGCAATAACGAATCTTAATACTAAAAGAATAGGCCTATACATTGCAATTTTTAAAATATTGATATGTTTTAATATTTTATTGATATGTTTAAAATAAGTTAGGGTGCCACGCTTACCCCACCCTCCCCTATATCATTTAAAAAACATTTTGTTAAATTTTCAGTGAAAAATATCGAAAACTAAGCCGTTGGCAGCCAATTTCCGGAGACGTCTCGAAAAAAAGATATTTTGCGGTGACGGTCATTTCTCGGCACTCGATCATCTGAAATCAAAAAATCAAATTGTTTTTGTTATTTTATAAGTTTTCCCAGGTAACCTTGTCAATTTTTTTCTTTTTTTGCTGATTTTTCAAGTTTTATAACACTACAAAGCGAAAAACGCAATTTTCGTTTAAAATATCGGTCAAATTGTTATTGTAAAATAAAAAATAACAACAAATTTAAAAAAAACGCGACACGGTTACCTCATGAATTATACAGAGAAGTAATGTACAAATTTTGGAGAGGTTCGGTACAGTGGATTTGAAATAACAGCCTCCACCGGCTTCGAAAACGTGAAGTTTGGAAAAATCGATTTAAAGTTTTACACAGTAAAAAATCAGAATTATTCTCTTTTTCTCGCTGTATACTTACACAGAATCGTCGTTGCCAGGTCCGTACAGTGAAGCACTTTCATTCAGGATGTCCAAGGCATCTTTTTGCTCTTGTCTTCGGCGAACTCGACCTTCTTTGATTTCCTTTTCAGCTTGTTCATCCGCTCGGCTTATGCGTAAGTTGTCGACTGAGCGCGCCCATGCGTGAGCGCTTGGTCCAGATTTGATTTGCATCTCTTCCATCATAATTAGCAAAGCAAAACATCCTTCATTAAATGTGCAAGCTTACACATTCGCTGCAATTTCGACTAAAACTGCGGTACCACTCACTGATTTCGGCGAAATTTTCCAGATTAGTTGGTTCAAGCTTTCATTCTTATGCTGGGTAATTTCGCCGAGACATCGCTGCAGAAAAGCATTCTTGCTTAAGTCCTCGTAGATAGGTTTGATAGAACTGAGAACATCACTAGGAAGTGTAGTATAACTGTGTTTGAATGTCCTCAATTCATTTGCTGCTGCTGCAGCTTTCTGCCATTCGCACCAAGAGTCGTCGCCGCTCGGGCACTTATGATGCTGCCGATTGTCGTCCGCCTATAAGTAGTGGTAGTATGCCCGGATCGCGTTCTTCATTTTTTCTATATAATCATGGTTGAGACGAATAGCTAAGTCATAATATACGGTTAGTTTATCGATAATTTTGGCCGTGAGCTTTCCTTTACCGGACAAACTTCTGCGTTTAACCTTTTTTCCAGCCTTTGTTTCTGTCTTTACGACACTCGTCTTTACTACATATCGCAAACGTGTACCCATACATTTTTGGACGTGGCCGATGCACTCCTTGTTGATAGAAAAATTCTAACCATAAGGTTTAGCTTTGATGACGCCGGTGTACGTTTTTGAGTCACCATCCCCGATATAGTTTCAAAAACGTACACCCAAATTCGTAACTGAACGTTTGAACATAGATACAATAGGATCGACCTCCATATTGCCAGCTGCTCCGATGTGGTTAGCTTTGCATTGTCCACTGTTTGTATGCTCTTCATACCACTCTTCATACTCAGCATTGTCTAACTTGCTCTTCGACATTTCGCAATTGTGACAATACTAACTTTTAACAAAAGTGTCAAGAACTTTTCCAGTGTAGTATCCAATCAATGATGCAACGCCATACAGTGAAGAAAATCCTCGCTTTTTCCATGTACCGTCTCCTAATACTGTTAATTCGGATGTTTCTACAATATTATTTTCTTTGCACGTTGCTTGTTTTTCTTCTATTACAGCAGAAGCAAATAAGGTACTTGCCACTTTCTTTACGCTTTCACACGTTTTATTGATGTACGTGTTATAGTTTGATTTCGTCTAAAACGAACTGTCTAAATCCATAAGCCCGCAGAATTTTTCACAGCCCGCAGAATTTTTCAGGCCTAAACCTAAAACACGCATTGCGAAAATGAATCTACGATTGATTTCATATCCACCAGATTCGATTCTTTCACTCGACGAAACGTAACGAGGATTTTTATAATTCTCGAACGTAACTTTTATTTTAAAACCTAGGCCTTCCTTTTTGCAAGACTGGAATGATACATTTCCTGCACAGACACCACTAATGTAGCAAGAGCTGTAAATACTAACATAAAATCAACGATTCTCTAGTGTTTTGAAAGATCATCCTCAATAGATTTATTTGTACTTATTTTTCTCGACGAAGTGCTTTTGGTGTCAAAAAAACAGTATATTATGCACCTAGGGAGTAAAGTAGGCTATTGACAACTGCGAGTGAAATGCCACTCGAGCGAAGCGAGGGTAGCAAACTCGCAAGCGTCAATAGCCCTCTCTACTCCCGTGTGCAGTGTAGGATTTTTTCTCATTGCCGGTGGAAAGTTGTTTGTATTTAATCTTCGATTTCAGGGTCGAAAACATCACATAACCTCACTTCTAGAAACTGCGATGCGTATGCTCATCTCTACTTTTACTCCCGACTAACGCCGCCTGCGTAATTTGCGGCCCGAATGAAGCAATAAGTAAAATTGCATATTCAACATTCAGTTTTTTTAATATACTCTTATTCTATTATTTTATATATAAGAATGACAATATTACAAAATTATTATACTCGTATTTGCTATAAAACCATAGACAACAATTTTAGATACAGAAAATGTAACTTTTAAGTTTTTTTGTTAGAGTCTGCTTATTAGCATTTGACAAACATTTCTTTTATTCACTAACAACTTGTAATAAGTACGGTCGTTGTACCTCTCTCTTCTTAATCACGTCTAAGTATCCCTGAACTAAATGAACAGCTATTTCAGCTGTATCATTTACAATTTGTAGATCTTTAACAATCAGTAGTCCCTGCTGATAATCTTTATTTTTGGACTAAGTTTAGACCTCTGATTGTAGGAACTCTTTATTTATACTAAATCTGTCAAACAAATTTAAAGTCCGAGCATTGATAAAATAGTCCATTTCTTTGTTTATTAGTTTCTCTGTATCCTTTGCGTTATTTATGTGAAACTGCTTGTATCAAATGTTTTACTTAGAGCTGCAATCATTTTGTTTTTGACATCTACCGACAATTCATCATGATAAAAGAAAGACTTTGATTCCTCCGTTAACCGGCTGAACTTTTATTTATTAATCTAGCGCGGTATTAACGTCGAGCGGGTGCAGCGAGACACCGATTGCCGTAGGTAAATTTGCGCACGTAAGGAGTTTGGAGTGAGTGAGGCGAGTGAATGTTGAGGTACACTTATTTTTGTCACAAGAATAATAATATCATTTATTGCTCGTCGTTAACTAAACTTTCAACAAATTAATAATAATAATAATGCTTGACTGTGTATATGTGTGTGCAAAAAGAAAAGAGAAATTTAAAGTTTCAAAAGACCGACACGTGGTGACAATTTTAGCATTGCGCGCACGTTTGTGAAGATGCTCTAGATAGAGCGGCGAGTATAGCGGAAGAGAGCGAAAACCTGGCGAGCAAGGAGTTTTGCTCTCCTTGCGCCGCTTCAAGAATGGAGGAAAAGATTACGCGGAAGGGAGACGTCGAGCTCGACTCTGTACACTCTGCGAATAGGCCTCCCGCAGAGGTGTCATGGCGGTCACGCGTAGGATAAGTGACCCACGGCGCGCTCCAACAGCCGCTTAGCGAGAGGACTTAAACCTCGGCCGCAAAAGACTTAAATACCATAAATGGTTCCGAATTTTACTTATACCTGCCTCAGCTAGCTGAGAGTCAACGTTTCTATATTTATAAAAACTTAATGAATTTTAGGTCTTGGTTTGGGGCTTTCACATTAAGAGTGGTGATATACAATGCTTCAATATATACAAAAATTGTATAAAAAAGGAAGTGAAAAAGATCCTTTTCTTCTATAACTGTCAAAGTAAACAATCTGCGAAATATATAAATCTTGAGCGAATAAATGTCATAAGCCATCCAACGGGCATGATAAAATGCTTAGGTGGTGCAACTCTAAGACAAATTAGACACCATTCAAGCAGTTCCTTATAATCGTCACGAGGCCAGTTACAGTTTAAAGATTGTAGTACAAAACCTTTGACGTGTGGAATTTTGTTAAGTAATTGTGGATTAACGTTATTATCATTATCTGACAATCCACTTTTGTATTGACTTTGATTTATACTGTCCCAACCATCATGAAATCTTTTGAATAATCGTTTGTTTGGTCCGCTTGTACCAAGCAGTTTTTTAGCAAAAGAAGCAGCCAAAACAATTTCGTATACATGGTGACGACAGGGTAAATAAAGTATATCAATATCCAAATATTGTTTTAAAATAAAAGCTGTACCATTACGGTGACCCAAATTTGAATTGGTTATATCACAGCATACTGCTTGATAACTGATCCTTTTAACCCACTAGAAATCCAGCGCGCGCAAAAACTTACTTACTTATTATAACAGCCGTTTTTTTCTAAATTGTCAATGCGTTAATTGATTCATAATGTAAACGTTGGATGCGAGCTACATAGTTACATGGTAGATTTAATTCCAAAAGCAGCTAGAATTCACATGTGCTTATTATGCGTACATACCCTTTATGAATTTTTTAATGATGTATATATACATATATAAATTAATTAATAACAGTTATAATTATGTTGTAAATTAATTTTTTCAAAATCTATTCAATTTTCTATTTCTAACCTTAAAGTCATTTTTCATATCTCTCATTATTCATATATTCTGACAAATTTAAAATAACTTATGAATATAATTCTTTATATACATAATTTTTAACTTTTACACCTTGCCTTTGATTTCCAAGGTAGATTTTAAGAGAATTCCAAGCTCGAACTCTAGACATTGCTACATATAACTGTCCGTGATTGAAGACATCCGATTGCAAATTAATAATAATATTATTAAATGTTTGGCCTTGTAATTTATTAATAGTCTTTGCAAAAGCCAATTTGATTGGAAATTGTCTTCTTTTAAACGTAAAAGGATATTCATTTTCACAGTACAATGTAATCCGGTTTCTAAAAACTATTCGCCCGGCGTTATCTCCAGTTAAAATTTTACATTTAAATAAATGGTTCGAAAAGTCTATAATTCTTAATCTTGTACCGTTACATAAACCTTCATTGATACTTATATTTCTAATAAGCATTACAATACAATGTTTTCTTAAGCGTAATGCATAAGGAGGCAGACTGGATGGATTTAAGGAATCCAAATATTTTGGCAAAAGTATTTCATTTAAACCACCGTTATTGCAATCATCAGTGCTATCTATACCAGTATATATGCGTTCACTTGTTACATCTAATAAGTTCGTAACTTGTTTATTGATTTCATCAACATTTACATTTCGAGCTGACAGTATAGCACATTTATTCATTTTTTCAAATCTTTTTTCTTCAATTAATTTACCGAATAAATGGTAAACTATGTTATTATTTGCATCAAGAATGCAGTGTTCGGGAATATTGATGTTGTCATGTATATCGTTTAATGTTCCATCACAACCTTCTAATAAAAATTTTTCAAAATTAACTTCATTAGGCATTACTCTCATATTTGCGGTGAGTGTGCACTTTTAAAATATTTCGACAATACACTGTATTTAATGCAAAGATTTAGAGTTTCGCATTGAGTTCCATTTATTTTAATTGGAAGAAGTTGTCGGAAATCTCATCCTAGTATAATAATTTTTCCTCCAAATAGCAAATTATTGTTCATGATATATTGAAATGTTGGATTTACAATTTCTAAAGCATATCTTAGAGCCATTGAAGCTTTATCCCAGATAAATACGTCGGCTTCTTTTAGAATTTGACCTTCTTTGGATTGCGCCTTAATATTTGATGATGAATAGTGATACATTGGAACTGGCAAGCCAAACGTTTTATGTACTGTCTTTCCATGTGGAAGTAATGTCGCAGCAATTCCAGTAAATGCCATTGAATATATTTTAATATTTTTTTACGTTAATATATTATATAAAGTTGTATAAATAAAAGTCTTTTCAGATCCTCCTGGGCCATCTATATATATATATACAATTATTTCTTTCATGGTTATTAATATCATAAAGAACTATATTTACAATTTCCTTTTGTTCATTATTTAATTGCATATATTGCTCTTGACCAAGTTATACTATTTGAGGCAAAGTTGCGTTATTAGTATTATAATATAATGTATGTTGTTCTACTTTTTGTTCTATGGTTGGAAAATGAGTTAAAGCTCTACCTTCCATATTTAATAAGGTATTAATACGAGCATAAACTTTTTGATAACTTATAGTTATTTCATTTGTTTGTGAAAAATCTTCGGACATTGCATCTTTGAATTTTTCCCATAATTCTTCAGGGTGAACCAGTTCACAATGGATCAAAATACGAACAAATAATCGTAGAAGTTGTATAGGCATCATCCATACGGTTGCTTCCTCCATTACTTTAATCCATTCTTCATCGTATTCTATGAGACCTAAAGCTAAACATGCTGCTGTAAATGTAGGTTGTATAATACCATTAACAGTTTTTAAATCATCAAAACTTGTAGCAACATTTACATGCAATAATAATAGTCGTAAATGAAATAGTTCTAATTGAGTTGGACTAATTGAATACATACGACAAATACAATTAAAATGTTGTTTACGGATTTGCCAACTGGAAACTGTTGAACCATCAATCTTTTGCTTTTTATGAACAAAGAAGTTTGGAATATCTGCATAGAAATATTGTCTTACTTCAGGATTTTTTAAATTCAGGTTGAAATAATCTAGTAAAATGCTACTCGTACAATTCAGATTTTCTTTAATACTATTTTCATCGTCAACAATAATAACACAATGTTGATTGCGTAAATGTACTGGCAATCGTATAATAGCATGACTTTAATCTTGTAATATTTTACTAAGTATGCGGTAACATGATTCAACAGGTCCAACATATCGAGCCTCTAGAAAATCTTGAATCTTATCGTGGTTAATAAGTCTTTCTTCATCGTCATTAGATTCATCAATTACTACATTAGCAGTATCACGACCTTTATAAATATATTTATACAAATATTTAACAGATCTGATACTTGTAACTACTTCTACGTTAATATGACAGTTAAATATATCTATTAAAGTTGCACAATATAGTACAACCCATTTATTATCAACTATAGTGCCAGTAGCTTGCTCATATGAAATCCCGGTATCTCTTCTGCAATAAGTAGGATAACCATTTTCATCCAAGTTTGTTTCGTTTATAAAATGTTTAGGACATTTTTTAGAACACTTTCCGTTAACCTGACACGAATTACCACATGGACCATGTAACATGTTTTTCAAAACAGTTTCTTGCAATGTTGGTTTTTGTGCATCAGGAATATCGGTAGAGATAAATTTATCAACAATTTCGGAAGTAGCAATCTTAAAACCATGTGCTAAAGTAATTAATAAGTGCATATGTGGTAAATCTCTTTTTTGAAATTCATCCACGTATACATATGCTGCAACTTGACCAAAATTTTTTTTTTAATAATTAAGTCAGGCAATCGATCTTTTTTTAAGTGAAATACTCTGGCTACTATATCGGGTCAATCAGAAGTCCGTTGATGGGGTAAAAGATGTTCTGCTATCTTGTCCAGTTGGGGTTACATGTCATTGTAAGAAAAATATCAGGTTTACCTTTGCCATTAATTATGGCCATTGCATCTTCATAACATTTTTGCATGTGGCGGGGTGAACCGATGAATGTTGATGGAAGAATAATTGTTTTTCCAACTTATCCATTCATATCATTAGCAGATCGTTACATATAATCATGCAGTCATTGATATGTATCTGCCTTAATTTCTTTTTGTTGATTATTGCAAAACGTAATTCTATCTTTTTCTATGTTTACATAATCATCTACTACATATTGTTGAAACAATCACGTCCCATAATAAAAGGATTGAATTCGTCGGTCCTAATAGCTATTTTGTATTTCGTATAAGCTAAATGTGTTACACGCCAATTATTACCATCATTCTTTCTATTAATACGTTGTAAATTTTTATGCCATCCTTGAGTTCAGTAAGGTAAAAAAAAGTGGATAAATCCATGGTTCAACATTAGGATCCATTGTACTGACATACTGTAAAGTTTTAGTGTTTTTGTTTTGAATAGTTACATAAGACTCTGGAATTTCGCCATCAGCCGTTGTAGAAAAAATAGCAGCTGTTTCATTAGTTCGCTGAAAATTGTATCGTCGTCTATCAGTACCTGGCTTTAATGTGAATAATAATTGCAACTCTGGAACTGTTTCATTAGGATTTAATAAGGATTGTTGATTATTTATTTCTTCTTTCATCATTTACTAGGATTTAGGAAATATATTATTTTCTCTTATAATTTTATCTAATATTGCCAACGTTTCATATTGAAGATCAGAATTTTGCTGCATTCTGAAATGTATAGCCTCTAATTGATCAATAATGAAAAGTTGTCTATAAAAAGGACAATCATTGTTTTGCGGATATAGAACTGTATTAATCTGATAATATATTTGTCCTTGAATTTTGAAACAATACAGTTCTGGGCGTCTTGAATTGAAATTTACTAAGTTAGAATTGAAAGAAGCAAACGACAATGAATTATTGTCGACGCGAATATGTTAAAAAAAATCATTCGATTTACTATGAGATCCTTTAAACAAATCAAGCGGATCTTTAGGAAATATAGGTGTAGGTTCCAAAACAACTGCTCCATGACTACAACAATCTTGAAAAGATAATCCTTTGTTCGAAACTTTTTCTGAAACAAAATGTTTTGCTTTACAATGTTCACATACTATTCACTGGGCCTAAATAATCATGAATGACATGTTGACAGCAATTATATAATCTGTTTTGACCAGTATCAGGTATTGCATTATTTCTAGATTCATCAATAATAACGTCACGTGCAGCATTTCGTCTGCGTCTTTGACATTCAGCTCTTTTTTGTCGTAGGTTGTTTGGATGTAGTATTTCTTCTTCATCTGTACGGACAATTCGTGGGCGAGGCATATTATATTGTCTAATCAATAGGAGAAGGAGTTAAAAAGTATATTTATAGTAATATCAATCGAATTTTTATTATTGTACGATAAATACAAATAACGTAATAATTTTAATAACATTTGTCTAAATGAAATGATTTTACTGTTGATAATAATAATAAAGAATAAAAATCGCAGATTTGGTAGCATAAACAATTATTTATATTAACTTTCTTTGATCTATAATAATATAGTACATGAAATGTCTTAGATTGTATAGGTAAATTTTTGGTTTGTAAATATATTATCGGTTTTAGTTTATTTGTAGTCGTATTTTTTTGTAGGTTCAGTAATGGTAATTGTAATTAGGTAGGTTAGTTAATTATTATTTACAGTTGTAGGTTTAATTGTAGTTGTAGGTTTATTTGTAGTTGTAGGTTTTTATAGGTTCTGTAACTATGGTACTTGTAGTTAGGTAGGTTAACTAATGAATTATTAGGTATATAAATGATGGCATGAAATAAATAAAACAATGTATTTAATTATAAATTCAAATGTTATTTTTAATACAAAAATATTAGTTTAAACAATAAAGAGAAATAATTGTGGTATCATATGTACTTGAAATATACGTTGTTAAACACGCATTTTGTTAAAATTTCTTTGTTGATTCACCTTTTTTCTGTAATAAGCGTATCAGAATTGTTTATTTTTACCCAAGAAAATCTGATACAAAGTAAAATCATTTGATTAATGTTTAAAAAGTATTGAGTATGACGAATAAGTAACTTAAGACCAGTGCTCAGTTAGTACTTTTATCTTACTGCAGTGAAAACGACGTATAACAAAACTTTATTGTAGGTTTCAGTATGTTAGAAAATAAGTACAGTTATTTGTTACAACTTAATGCAATAATAAGGGAGAAAATAAGTTATTATATAAAAAATATGTGGCACATTTAATAAAATAAAAATTTGTCGGCTAAAAGTATTTGAATTAAAAAATTGAATACGGAAATTTAATATTTACACGCTACTAAACAAAATCATAAATTGTAGATAAAGTTTAAGATAAATTGTACTTTAAGATATCTAATTTTTTTATGCTATGTAGTAAAATTATGAATTCATACTGACAGAACTTGGCTCTTGTGATGAACGCTTAATGTAGAGTGACAATAGTGCTACATACAATTATATTAATTTGTAGCTTCGATAAAGGTAAACAGGAATTCGCCAAGTTCAATAATCAAAATTATCTTTTTCGATTACTGCTAATGGCGAGGTCTCCTGTTAGCATTTTTTTTTTTTTTGAATATATCTACATCCTAACAAAGAAAAAAAGCATAAATTAAAAACAAATTAGCCTAAAATTCATCTAGAAAATTAAAAAATTATAGGTTCTATACCTTAAAAGCAAATTAAGTGTAGCACTCGTGTGGATCGTGGATACCGTAGTTGCTGCTAAAACACGTTGACGTAGTGCGTACATAAACCATGCGTACATAAACCACGGTTAGCCAAAAACACTGAACACACCAATATGATTGTCTTAATCCTCAATAACGCCTTGTAAACTTCACTAAAGACTGGTATTAAATTTTACACGATGTTAATTATACGAGGGTAGTTCAATAAGTCTTTAGAATAAAGTATAAAAACAATTTTTTTTGGGTAAATTTTTTTTTATTTTTCAACATAATCTCCTTGGAGCTCTATACACTTGGTCAATCGCTTTTTAAGTTTTTTTAATCCTTCAGAAAAGTGCGTTTTCGGAAGTTCCTCAAAATAAGCACTTACAGAGGCAATGACGTCTTCGTTGTCCGTAAATCTCTGTCCACCGATCCATTTTTTCAAGTTTGGAAATAAGAAAAAGTCACTGGTGGCTAAATCTGGTGAATACGGTGGGTGTTCGACCAATTCGAATTTTAGTTCTTCAATTTTAGCCATTGAAACGAAGCATGTGTGAACTCGGGCGTTGTCGTGATGAAAGAGAATTTTTTTTCTCGCCAAATGTGGTCGTTTTTTTTAAATTTATTCTTTCAGCTGCTCTAATAATGATGCATAATACTCACCAGTAATTGTTTTACCCTTTTCCAAGTAGTCAATAAGTATAATTCCACGTGCATCCCAAAAAACTGTAGCCATAACCTTACCAGCTGACTTTACGGTCTTTGCCTTCTTTGGAGCTGGTTCGCCTGTGGAAATCCACTGTTTGGATTGTTCCTTTGTCTCAGGAGTGTAGTGGTGTATCCATGTTTCAACCACAGTCACAAATCGACGAAAAAATTCCTCAGGATTCCGACTTATGCGCGCCAAAAGAGCCTCAGAGGCGACCACTCTATTGCGTTTATTCTCAGCTGAGAGCAAACGCGGCACCCATCTTGCCGATAGCTTTTTCATGCCTAATTTTTCATGTAGAATTGAAACAACTGCACCTATAGATATCCTTGTGGCCTCAGCTAACTCACGCACTTTTAATCTTCTATCCTTCAACACCATATCGTGGATTTTATTGATGATTTCGGGAGTAGTTGCTTCTACGGGCCTTCCTGAACGTGGTTCGTCACTTATTGATGTACGACCACGCTTAAATTCATTTACCCAGTTATAAACCGTTGCTAAGGCAGGGGCAGATGTGCCATGAACTGAGTCCAATTCATTTTTTATCTCATATGGAGTTAAACCCTTTAAATGAAAATGTTTAATTACCGCTCTGAACTCGTTTTTTTCCATTTTTCTTAACAAGCAATTTTTTTTTTTCAATTGGTTATAAAAACACGTAAACTCAGAAGATGTGGACTGTGACTGCACCATATATCTAGTCGGGAGTGGTGCTGATTGAAAACAGATGATTTGGAGCGATTCGCGCGCCATCTGTTGGTCATTCTAAAGACTTATTGAACTACCCTCGTAGGTATACAGCTCAAACGGGGTACGTTATTCTCTACACGAACTCCGTAGACGCAATGCTTCCGCCATGACAGTAATTTATCGGTTTTTTTTTCAGCGTAGAATCCGTAAGTCACTTGATCATATGGTATATGACGTTCCGAAAACCGCCACAACATTATCTGCGGTTAAACGATAACAGCAATGCCAACAATCCTATGTAAATTTCACCTGGTGGCGATATTTTGAAGCTGTCTACGAGTAGTAATTCGCTATATATAGATATACACAATATACTTTACGTTTACTCTTAGAGAGCTTTGAAAGTTGTCCGCCACGATCGCGACGGCATCGTTTAATCACGAATAAGCCACCACACATTACAACCCGCTTTTATGGTGATGTTAAACCATACTGTTACTAGAGAATATGGGTAACTACTTTTTTCATTCAATTTTCATTTTTGAGAAATTATCTCTCTGAAAAGTTGTTGTTTTTGATTAGGATAACAACGTTTCATAGAGATATTTAGTCAAAATTGAATATGAAATGAGAAAAGTGGATTCTCGTATTTGTCCGTGACAGGTGGCTTTAGCATCATCTTATTTTAAAAAAACACGCTCCAGCCCTTTATAAAGTTATTTAATTCCATGATACATATAATAATTATTAATAATAATTATGTAAGTCATTTATTCTAGTGACAAAATCTGGTAATTTTTTTTATTTCTGTAGTAAAAGTTAGAAATGTAGTCATTGGTTTTTAAGAAATATAAATAATATAGTTTATTTTGGTTGGAATTAAAAATCAAAATTTGATAATTTATTAATACGAGTAACAAAATGTAATCAATTTATCACCGTTACTCTAGTAAAAGAAGTCAAATATAGTCATTGTTATTTATTTTTTTTTTTTATTAATTTAAGCTTTATTAACCTCATACGAGGTTTTTTAGCATTACATAGATTAGATATACAGTCTGATTACAAAGTATAGCGTGTTTATGTATAACATTATAAGTTTAACTTACAGTTACAAAAGAATTTGTACAGAGTTTTGTATACAGAAGGTCGCGTATCAACAAGTATAGATGAGCTCTTATTAGGTAGGTAGATATGTAATTTACTGAGGTCGCTTACAAGGTTTTGTCGTTGTGTTTCATAAAGTGGGCATTGCCAAAGTATGTGATCGAGGTCTTGTATGTTTGTATTGCATGTACAGTTAGGATCACTAATTATGCTGATGCGAGCCAGAGATGCAGCGAGATTATAATGGTTAGCTCGACATCTGTTTATCATGACAATATTTGCCCGATTAAAATTACTTTTTTCAAACCAGGGTTTATTTTTTAGAGTGTAAAAATTTTGAAAATAGTCTACACTTTTTTTTTGCCCATTTCAGTAATCATTTTTTCTGTATTGCATTTGGAAGTTTGTTTAAATTTCTGGCGTAAGTCAGAGAAAGGAATGTGGAAATCTTTACAATAAGGATTATTTGTAGCTGCTTTAGCAAGTTGGTCAGCCCGTTCATTGCCATTGATTCCTATATGTGCAGGGATCCAAACTAGCTTAACTTTAAAATGGTTGGTATTTTTTTTTGTAAATTCACAAATTTTTCTTTTGATTTCATAAATATAGTGATTTAATTTAATGTTAAGTTTTGAGGATTTTATTGTTTGTAATGCACTTAAGGAATCAGTGAAAACGATTACATTTGTGTTTGTGCAATTTGTAGCCAGGTCTAGTGCATCATTTAATGCAATGCATTCGGCTGTGAAAATTGACGCATTATTGTTAATACTTCTTTGAATAGAAGTGTTTAAGTCAAAAGAAAAGCAAGCTGCTCCTACTGATATACCATTGATTGATTTGCTACCATCTGTAAAAATTGCAATCGCGTCATTTTTTTTAATGAATTTTTCAAGTAACCTATTTGGATCAGCAGTTTGTCGTAGAGTTTTTCCGAATTCAGTGTCTACTTCAAGGTTAGATATAACAATATCGTATTCTGTGAGATAGAGATTATAGTGTCGTTGAATTTTGATTTCATCTTTTAAGGTGTATATTTGATCAATACAGCATAGGAGCATTATTTTTTTTCTTTCTTTTTTTAAATATGTGAAAAGAGCTATTTATAGCTTTATTTACAGGTAGACTTGAATTTGAAATTGTTTTGCATAAGTAGTTTAAGCATAAATTTTTAGTTCTTTCGTGTATAGATACAAGTTTTGATTCAGCAAGGAGGATATTGGTAGGGGTACTGATGCGATAGCCCAAAGCTAACCTTATGGCAGCATACTGTATCTTCTCAAGCGCATTAGTGAGCCTCTTTTTCACTGGTAAATATACAAAGCCGGCATAATCAATCAAAGATCTAACATACGATTTATATATAATAAGAAGCGTACTCGGGTCAGCACCCCACCAAACTCCTCTTACATATTTCATGATATTTAGTACATTTCTACATTTATTTACAGTTTTTTCTGTTTGTTGTTTAAAAGAAAGCTGATGATCGAAAAGAATTCCGAGATAACGAACAGTCTCTGCAGATTTGATACATGTATTGTCAATTTTTATTTCCATGCTACCTGGCTTAATACCTAGATTATTGAAATGCATTAAGACTGTTTTGTGAGGGGCGAGCTCTAGTCCAATTTCTTCTAAATTTTGATTAATAATTTTAAGAGCTTTTTCCATAATTTTTTTGCATGATTTAAGAGATTTCTTTTTAATAAGCAGCTTGATGTCATCAGCGTATTTAGACACAATTATACTTTTGGGTAGATTTTTTAATATTTCTGAGATGTATAAATTGAAAAGAAGGGGACTGAGAGCTCCCCCTTGTGGAACGCCTTTATAGATGGTTCTATAAGTATTTTCGGTAAATTGTGTATATATGTGTCTTTCGTAGTTTAGAAATTTGACTAGTTTTATGATTTCAAGGGGGCAGTTAAACTTAGCTAGTATGTCGAGTAAAATCTCACACTTCACATTATCGTAAGCACTGGTAATATCTAAGAAGGACGCCAATATGTGTTGTTTATGTTTAAAGCCTTCATTGATTTTAAGGGTTAATTGGACTAGGTTATCGACACAGGATTGACCTTTACGAAAACCTGATTGTGACGCGGGTAAAAGATTGTTTTTTTCGAGCCACCATTGTAGCCGATTTTTTACGAGGATTTCAAAGAGCTTGCAGGAACATGAGGTAAGACTAATGGGGCGATAGTTTTCCCCATCAGGCTTCTTAATAAAATGCACATAAGAGTTTTTCCAATCTAGGGGGTAGTCACCTGTGCCGTACATCTCGTTAAAAATGTCTAATAGAATAAGTCTATAATTCATTGGCAGATTTTTGAGTATTTGATAATCGACACCATCAAGGCCGGGGGAAGAGCTAGTTTTTCTTGAATCTAGGGCGATATTGAGTTCGGAAAATTGAAAATGACCGCTGAGAAAATCGTTGATAGTGCACTTAGGAAGCCAATTGGGGTCTGATGGAGCCCAGGAAGGTTATATTTTGTTATATATAGTCATTGTTATATTTTGATAAATTTATAGTTCATTTTTTGTTAAAATTTGTTTTTAAAGTGAAACATAAATAAAAAAAGCAAAATATTGGTAGAATTTATTTATAATGGAATCTTTTACATAGAAATTCAAAATTGAACAAGAGTTAAATACATAAATGAATTTTCATCAACATCTTAAATTATTTTGACAACTCAAACTTATAGACTCGAAATTGATATTCACATACCTTAATTTATTGATTAACATCCATAGGGCTTCTAAAAAATACTTAATTATATCGTATTTGCTATGAAATATAGACTATATAAATAAAAATATTAATCAATAAATTAAGATATGTTTACATTGTTACGTCGTGAGTAAACAATAATATATGCTTGCAAATAATTTAAAATTGTAGTTTATTGTTGAAAGTTGCAAGGTCCAAAATAAGGGCGTTTCCCTTTTACAATTGCCAAATAACAAACTTTTACCTTGTGTATGTTTTGGCGGTGGTGATGCGATGCTCAGGACGCACCAACATATAAGAAACTATTAAATAGTTAATAAATTAAATAAGTCGTTCTTTAAAATACAAAGCTTAAATTTATACTTTTCTTAACCATAATTATCGCAATAATCTTATATATCACATCATTGTTTCTTAACATCACTACTGGTAATAGTCTAGTATTTAATAAAAATATGAGATTATCGCAAACCAATTCTGTACACTGAAAAAAAAAAGATTTTGTAAAATTATTACTTTCAGTGGTGGTAATCAAAAAGATCTACTCTGAGAGAAGTAAAATTATACAAAAATATAGTAAATATACAACGTGGTTGTATATTTACTATATAAATACGCCAAATTTTTAGTAATTATACTCTTTTAAAAGTAAGTTTTTTTTATTACCACCGAGTATTAATTTTACAAAATGTTTTTTTACAGTGTACGTATACAAAGTCTCTTTTTTCTTTTAAATATTTATTAAAATAAAGTCTCATTTTCTTTAGAAATAAATAATATAAAAAGTCAACTTTTACATAAACAAAACTATCTTTAGAAAACTTTTACTTAGTGTACTATAACATGCTTATTATAAATATAATTTATAGTGTTTTATACATTATTGAGTATCTTAGTAGATTAAGTCTTTCTTTTAAATGTAAAATTCAAATTTTACACGAACAAAATACGTTGAAAGAGAGCAAATGTAAATTTAAGTTTTACATAAACAAAAAAACTTTAAAATGAGATTAAAATACTTTGTGAATGATAAAAGAAAGTAAAAATTTTAATGAAAAAATCATTAAGAGGGTGTCAAAGTCAATTTTTATTCTTCCTACCTTACCGACCCGAGAATTATAAAATATTGGCTTTAATTAAAAGAATAAGTATAATTATGAAAAACTAAGAAGTCATTACCCTCCGTAATACAATTATCTATCACTGTGCGAAGTTTCAAACAAAAACTTCAAAACTTCTACGAATGGCTTTCGAACGAAATTTGAAGGTTCGAGTCTAGACTAATAGATTAATATAAATTTCGTTCGAATGGCATTCGTAGAGGTTTTGAAGTTTTTGTTTGAAACTTCACACAGTGGTATATAATTGTATTATGGAGGGCAATGATGTCTTGGTTTTTCATATTTTAGTTTATTTATTAATTGTAATCAATTGTTAAAGAATTTGAGGTTAGGAATTTCGGCGGGAAATTTGAATGGTTTGACACCCCCTTAAGCTGGAGGTGCTCGGCTTTTAACAGTTCTCACCCCACGCATTAAATTGAGTTCAGGCGTAGGTGGAATATTCTCTCTAATCGTTATACAACTCATTTGTTTGCATGTTATAATGAGTGGACAATTTGAAAAAAAGTAACAAATGTAGTTATACGACGATTTATGACCATGGTATCAATTATCAAAAATTAAAAAATATATAATAATGTATTTACTGGTGTTTGAGTCAACTTGTCAGATATTATTCACAACAGTTCCTTTTTCGAAATCAATTTGAATATAATTAGTAATATGTACGGTGATCTTAAATTCTCCATCAGTTATTGAACCACAGCCATAGCTTGCATTTTCAAAACGACTGGAGATTTAAGTGAATTTCGTCTTGACGTATCCATTAATGGCTACAAAAATAAAACAAAAACATTCAAATGTTATGTTTAACACTAATTTTGTAGTCATACTTATTTTATATTCTAGTCATAAATCTAGTTTGTTGTATATTATAAATTCATGCTCTAGTTATTTAGTTTTCTAAGAGAAATGTAGTCGTATGTTTTATTTTATTCTAGTCTTGCTTCTAGTCGAATTTATTATTTGATATTAGTTAAATAAAAGGTATTAATATTAATCATCTAGTCATTTAAAAGACTGTAGTACACTTAACTTGTCTCTAGTGAAATTTATTTAATAATAATTATTTTAATATTTGTTTATATTCTAGTCATGAATCTAGTTTATTTTATAATTATAATAACATACTGTCCCAGCGATCTACTTGCGGTGAGGTTGGTGGTGTCTATGTTATATCTCAAGATATTTTCTTAATAACTGCTTAAGCAACAATTTAAGTATTAAATTATCAGTTACTTATGCTCAAAAGTTTATAACTTAATACTTAAGTTGTTGCTTAAGCAGTTGCTAAGTAATATCTTAAGATATAACATGAAGGAACCACCAACTTCAGCACGAGGAGAGCGTTGGGACACCCAATGTATTGTAGTTATTTAGTTTTCTAAGAGAATTGTAGTATGTTTTTTATTGTAGTCTATATTCTAGTCAGATTTTTTTAATAATTATTTTAATTATGTTTTAGTTGTATTTTATTTTAAAAACGATTCTAGTCATATGTATTTTTTTTACTCTTACTTCTAATCGAAATACTTTAAATAATCCTAATTTTATAAGCATAAAAGAATTTTATGAACCGTACATAAATAAAGATTTTCTTAATATTTGTTTTATATTCTAGTCATGAATCTAGTTTATCTTATATTATAATAACATACGATGTAGTTATTTAGTTTTCTAAGAGAAATTTAGTCGTATGTTTTATTTTATTTTATTCTGGTCGTAGCTTCCAGTCGAATTTATTATTTGATATTAGTTAAATAAAAGATATTAATATTAATCGTCTAGTCATTTAAAAGGCTGCAGTACACTTGCCTCTAATAAAATTTATTTAATAATAATTATTTTAATATTGGTTTATATTCTAGTCACGAATCTAGTTTATTTTATAATTATAATAGTATACTGTTCCAGCGCTCTATTTGCGGCGAGGTTGGTGGTGCCTATGTTGTATCTTAAGATGTTGCTTAATAATTGCTTAATAATTGCTTAAGCAACAATTTAAGTATTAAGTTATTAGTTACTTATGCTCAAAATCTTATAACTTAATACTTAAGTTGTGGCTTAAGCAGTTACTAAGCAATAACTTAAGATATAACATGAGCACCGGCTACCAACCTCACGACAAGGAAAGCACTGGGACACCCAATATGTTGTAGTTATTTAGTTTTCTAAGAGAATTATAGTATGTTTTTTTTTACTCTAGTCTACCTTCTAGTCAGATTTCTTTAATAATTATTTTAATTATGTTTTAGTTGTATTTTACTCTTACTTCTAACCGTAATACTTTAAATAAACCTAATTTTATAAGCGTGAAAGAATTTTATGAGCCGTATTATAAATAAAAATGTTCTTACATATCTTTCCCTCTGCTCGATTGATGTTTGCGAATGTAACCTCTGTAGGTGATGTTTCGAGTGGTAGTGCTGACTGTGGTTCATACATTCCTAAATAATTCATGATAGTTGTAGCAACGAATATGGACTTGTATAGAAGAACAGTTGTAATGGAGCGCTGGGGGATTGAAAGTGTTAGTTCCGCGCTCTCCGCGAGATGACGCCGCGACACATTTCTCATTGTTCTCTCTCTCTCGCACCTCAGTAATGCGCACATGCTTAGTAGGAAGATCATCCGTGGCGGCTCCAAGTAGCTGGGTAACATAACTAACCGCTTCGTTACCCACGTTTTGGTCCCCGATTCGTAACCAAGAACCGTTCTTCTATACAAGTCTATATTTGTTGGTTGTAGGTTGGATACCAATTTCAAAAGGGACATAACCTTTAGCTTTGAGAGCTTGAGATAGCTTTGATGTTTTGCAATGAGCACCATCAATATGAACAATCTATAAAGAAAGTGCATACAAAATATTAAACTATATAAAAGTCTATTTTCTTTTACAAAGTAGACAGTGAAAATTACATACCCTGTTAATAGTAATGTTGGGCCGATGTTGCTCTATTAATGCCGATTCCCATATCAGACACTGTGCTTTTTTCATATCTCCGCTGCTCAAACTGAATTTCAACAGCATGTATTTAACAGTAGTTCCAACTTCTGCTGATGCTCTTACGGAACAAATGAAGCCAACCAATTCTCTAATGAACAAAAATAATAAAAAGTAAAAAATATGGTATTGGCGTGGCAGAAAGTCCTCTTTGAAACTCTCACTCTACACATACACATACACATACATGTACATATTAAATACTATAATAAAATGATAAAACTTACACTGTCTTATCCTTGTCGGTCAGTTCACCAAAATCCTGATCCGAAGAGAATGGTAGATTTCACTTTAGCCATTGCGCCAGTCAAAAACGTGGTCTAGAAGTTGGATTGATTGTGCCAATCAAAAACGTGGTCGAGAGGTTAGGTTGATCTTAGGAAAAAATAATCAAAAAATCCGAAAATTTTTAATAACTATTATGACGACGCCAATAATTACATATAATTAAAGTAATATAGAGTACTTTGAATACTTACTTTGTACAGTTAGCGGTGATAAGGCCGGATGCAAAACCGAAAATTCTTTGCGGGAATGAGCACGTGTCCGTTTGAGTCAGCAATAAACGCTATGCGGAACTGGACAAAGAACTAAGTCGAACGAAGCAGGAACGATAAACACTGAATCACGTCGAAATTCGGTCGGAAGTGCTCAAATTTTAATTAAAAAAACTATTGCAAAAGAAAATTAAAATTATGAATAAACAGAACTATTATCTAATAATAACTAAAAAAACCTTTTCTAAAATCTGGGACCCAAATCTTCCGAAATTACAAATCCTATCTTTAAATATAACTAGCCAGTTTAATCGGTTATTCTAATGTTAAGTTAAATACAAATTCGTTAGCGTATTGAGAAGAAAATGAATATTAAGAAGACGCTTAATACCGATAGATTTCTACTATGCCTCGCGCGTGTTATTTATTTATTATTAAAAAACTAATTAATGAAATGTAAAAATAAAAGATGTCCCCGCTTCGCTATAGAATTACTAGTATTTGTATATGAGTATATCTCTAGAACTTTTAACTTTTTGCGGAATAGATATGGCACAAATTCTGATTGCTCGCACACGAGTTCATGATCAGGCACATCATCCTACTGGGGATTATTCCATTTGTCTGATGCCAAAGAAGAGATCATCAAATCGCTACAATTATCGAATCAATGCTACAGATGCAGTCCTTAAAATAGCATCAAAATTAGTTACGTTTCTTATCACATTGTATTCTTAATAAAATCGTAATTAATTTTGATGCTATTTAAAGAACTGAATCTGTAGCATTGATTCGATATTTGTAGCGATTTGATGATCTCTTCTTTGGTATCAGACAAATGGTATAACCCCTCGTAGGATGGTGTGCTTGATCAGGAACTCGTGTCCCAGCAATCAGAATTTGTGCCATATCTATTCTGCAAAAAGTTAAAAGTTCAGAGATATACTCATATATCAGGTGGTTTCCGTTGGTTCTATACTTTTTGCAAAAAGTTTGATTAACTGAAGCTTTTTACTCGCTATATTACTCTTTTTGCAAATAGTATATAACTGAGAGAAATCAGCATTTACACAAATACTAATAATCCCAAAAAGTAAAAACCTTATTTAATTCTATAAGAATTCTTTTTTAATACTTTTTTACTAAAAGTATTCTAAAAGAGTTCTTAAAGTGCCGAAATACGCTCTAGTGTGAAACTTAAATAATTCATAAATAATTCTTTTGTTGCAAGTGTAATTTGGTAATGGATATGCAGTTCAAAATATTGGTTGCCGTAGATTTATAAATTAATTTAAAACATATTTTGTTTTTTTGTATATATAAATTAATATAATTGAGCGCAATAAGAATTAAAATAAATGTCGACAGTTGGGCTTGAACTCATGATCTTCGGTTCAACAGTCCTGTAATATAACCACTTTGCTATTTCATCAGTTAGAGTTCCTGAGTAGAAATGAATTCTGGCATGTAATGGAGCGCGAGTCAGGCCTTGATAATGCCTTATCAGGCCTTATCAGGGTCTTACTCGTGCCCTATTACACACCGGATTCATTTCTACTCGGGTTGTATAGTAAGATGTAACAAATAATGTGAATATACAATAATTTATGAATTTGTGATAAATCATATCATAAAGTATACCAATATTGTTGGATATATCTTCTTAATTATAATTTAAAGAAGTGTGTCACATTATGTCTCAGTTGTAATAATTAAAGATTACTTAAAGAGTATTTAAATTATTCTTTATATTTTTGAAAAGATACTTTATGCATACTTTTTGATTATTTATGTTATACTTTTTTAATACTTTAGTATTTTCGGCCGTGGTCACTGTTAACATTGATTAGTTTACAAACAATACGTTCATAATACTTTTTGAATTACAAGTATTAATTAATTGCGGACATTCATTAATTCTTAAATAATTCTTTTTTCGAAAAGTGTGCTTATTGGGATTGTATGATGAAGCGGGGACAGCTTCTATTTTTAGCTTTCATTAATTACTTTTTTATAAAAAATAAATAATACGCGCGAGGCATAGTAGAAATCTATTGTCGGTATCCCGCGTCTACTTAAGACGGTTCGAAAGTCATTTCAAAATTTTAAGTTTGCTCTACAATATATCAGACAAAGAAATTATATAATTTTGTTGTAATAAATAATAAAAACAAAATTATGATAAACCACGACATAATTCCCCTTCGTTATGTAATTATCAATCATTTTATAAAGTTTGAAGTTTACTTGTAAATATATCGCCTAATTGCATTTAAATAATATTTAAAAATCATATTATTCAAATGCCATTCTATGAGAAATTGAAATAAAAACTTTAAATTTTTTTAATTGATAGATAACTACATAATAAAGGATAACTAAATTGTGGTTTATCATAATTGTTTTATTATTATTCTTTATAAGCAAATAAGTGATTTTTTTATCTGATTGTACTTGTTTCTTCACTTTCTGTGCAGTTGAAAAATTTATTTCATATTGTCTTTATAACTTTTATTTACATTAAACAATAAAAATGAAAGTCTCAAAGTTAAAAATTAGCTTAATTATAAAAAAATATTATTTGAGTTGTAAAATAATTAAAAAAATATCTGTAAAAGTATAAGTACAATATTTTCAATGCTCGGCAGCATGATAAATAAAATTTTTCTAGTAGAATAGGTTTCTGATTTTTGCTGGGAAATGTAGGTTATAATATTGCTTACAATATTTATGGCAGTCACAAAGTTTTGTCAATTTATTCATGAGTATCTAAAATTTAAAAATTTAATCTTTTACATTATTACGTATTATGAATTGGTTAATAATTAAAATCATAATAATTGTGTTGTAAAACGTGAAAATAGGCTTAAAATACATTCACGTATAATTAATTTTGATTTAATAGTAAAATAAGAAACAATATACATGCGAAAGTATATACATACAATGTTTTGAATGCTTGGAAGGTTGTTATAATGTATACGCAGTTATACAATATATGCAGATGCCTATTCACGTACAAAGTTATAACTACTATTATATTGGCTTTGTATTATGGTCTTGAAGGATATTTTATAAAAATCAAAGCAACTCTGATGTTTACATTATGCTGGGTGCCTTTTAGTTTCATGCATAGTCGAGGTAGTCTGTTTCCAAGAATCACTGTCGATTTAGTTCCATACGAGGAGACATATATTTTTTCATCTCGTTCCTTATGTATTACTTTCATTATTAATCAATCTTACATCGTTTTAAGTTGTTAAATTTACAGGTAATAACTCATTTATAATAAACTTAATATAATTTTAATTTATTTTATTTAATTTATTTAACAAACACTCATGCTTATAATAAATTTATTTAAATATTAAAAAAATTATTCCATTATTTTTATTGAAGTATATTTATATAAATTTATGTTGAATAAGATGTATTAAATCTTATATTTAATTAAAAAGTTGCAATTTAAGGGTTGGATGCAATAAAGACCTTAGTGCTCCAAAATGGCTTGAAGCCTTTTACACGCTGGAATTTTTGGGACACAGCTTGAATTTAGATTTTGACGATTTATTCTTTTTATTTATTTATTTTTGTATATTTATTCTTGTAGAAAATTCTATAGCGCATTTTTTTCTTGAATTGTATTAGTATAAATAAACATAAATTTAATAATAACTAATCTATATGTTTTTATTATATGTAAGCATTTGAGAGATCTATATATTTCAAAATATGTAATACATTAAATTTTGTATTCTTATTGAAAATGTTATAGAAATATATTCGCTTTTCTGCTCAGCATTAAAATTATTGCATTTATGCTTTAACAAACACTTTTATTGTTATATTAAAATATTCATAATATGTACACTTGACGTGGAAAACAGTTGATTCTAACGATTTGAATTTTTTTAAATACTGCAATTTCATTTGATCGAATGCATGTTTTAACCGCATTGGAGGATTACAAAAAAAAATTCAATTCGTTCGAATCAGATGTTTTCCTCGTTAAATGTACTTATCTTAAAATCTAATCTTAAAATGAGAAAGAATAAGAGTTTGATCACCTGGATCAGTATAAAAAAAAACATGGATATAGAATCTTTTTAATACAAAAGTGCTTGTATAACTCCCAGAACAGGCATCGATCATTTTTGGATCTAAAAGAATGCGTTTAACTTTTGAAGTCTTAAAATGAGGCCTCTATGGGTTTGAAATAAATATACTTAATATTATAATTATTTTTAATTTTTGCAGGCATATAACCGATTATTAATACATTTTTCGATTTAAACTACTACAACAATTATTTTATCTTTATGTTATAAAATGTTGACTGAATTAGAAAAACTTATTGTTATTGGTAAAAATAATTACTCGTGTGATAAAAGTATGTTACTAGATACACATATATTTAAATTCAATCAAATACTTAAAAGTCAAACATCATTTTCGATGCAATCATTACTATATATTCAAAAACCAAATAATATACAACCAGTTCCGATTGATTCAGAGTATATTCAGATTCTTTTTTCGGGTCATAACAAACATGGACATTTTAAGTGTATTTGATACTCTAATCGTGTTCATAATCCAATTAATGCTCGTGAATTATTTGAAAAATACAAAATTCAGTTTTATCCGCCAACAATGGATGACGAAGAAGGCGTACAATACGCACTAAATGTAATAAATAACATTTTAATTTCGCATGGTTTTTCAATAAAAGATTATAATTTACCAGAATTAAATAATACATATACATTCGATAATGATACTGAACTTAATATTAATAATGATAACAATTATATATTGCAATTAAATAAAACTGATATTTTAAATCAAAGAATTGCAACTTTGACGGACGCACAAAGAATTATTTATAACATGGTAATAAATGCTGTAAATAAAAAATTAAATGATACATACATATTTATTGATGTTCAAGGAGGAATTGGTAAAAGCTATTTACTAAATACTCTGATTTCATATTTTAAATTAAATCAAATAAATTATCTGACAGTGGCTTGGACTGGAATAGTAGCTAATTTATTAGAAGATGGGAAAACTGTACATACAACATTCAAATTGCCACTTAATGTTAACGAACAAAGTACGTGTAATATAACTCCAAATAGTAATAGTGGTCAGATGATGAAGCTTGTTCAAGTTATAATTTGGGACGAAATAACAATGACTTCTAAACATGCTTTTGAAGCAGTAGATCGTATGTTTAAAGATATATGCGAAAACAACAATATTTTTGGTGGGAAAATCGTTATTGTGTCTGGAGATTTTCGACAAACATTGCAAATTGTTAAACATGGAAATAGAACACAAATAGTTGAAAACTGCATAAAAAGAAGTTATATATGGTACAATTTTAAAACTATGTATTTGAAAGAAAATAAACGTGTAAATGAAACTGATAAAGAATTTAAAAAGTGGCTTTTACATGTAGGTGATGGAAAATTTTCAAACACGTTTGAAAAAGAAAATAAAGTAATTAACGTTCCAGAAGAAATGTTATCAAATGGAAATATAATCGAGGAAATTTATGGAACGAATATCGATCCAAATAATTATGAATATTACGAGAACATTATTTTGGCGCCTAAAAATTCTGATGTTTTAGAAATTAATAATAAAATTTTATCAATAATAAATGAACCAGAACGTGTATATTTAAGCAATGACTCAGCAGAAGATGATAATAATGAAAAATTAGATATACTTTCCCCTACAGAATTTTTAAACTCATTAACACCTAATGGTTTACCACAGCATAAAATTAAATTGATAAAAGGAGCTATTGTGATGTTATTAAGAAATTTAAATTTGAGCGAAGGGCTTTGCAATGGCACAAGATTAATTATAAATGAAATGAAAGATTATTCAATGTTAGCACAAATAATAACTGATAGTAGGGCTGGTTCTGATGTCGTTTTGCCAAGGATAAATCTATCTCCATCCGTGGAAGAAGTACCATTTTTCATGACAAGAAGGCAATTTCCTATTAGACTTGCCCACGCTATGACAATTAATAAGGCTCAGGGACAATCATTCAAAAAAGTTGGGATTTATCTTCCATCTCCAGTATTTAGTCATGGTCAATTATATGTAGCTTTATCCCGAGCGATACATAAAAAATATTTAAAAGTTTTAATAAATGAAGATGCAATACTACGGACTGAGAAAAAAAATAAGAAAAATAATAAAATTAAAAGTCAAATTTACACTAAAATATTGTTTTTCATGAAATACTATAAATATTAATTAGTAGTCAATATAGTAGCGGCAGCTTACTTAAGGTAGTTATCCCCCAACTATGTGAGTTAAAACAAAACTGAAAAATAAAAATCTCAATGTACATGAATTTCTTTACATGTAAAATAAGAATAGCACAAAAGAATTATGTTTATGTTCATTTAATGCAATTAAAATTAAAATTATATAAATTGTAACGTGGCTTTCGTTACGACGGCTTATTTATTAGACTTTTCTCGACACTTTACCGAATTTCTCTATGTTAATGGGCGCCAGGTAAAGCGCGGCTAACTCTACACGAGCCCTTTCCCAGAGGAAGTTCCGTGAAGTGGAAAATCAGGAATTACTAATTATATAATAAACACACAAAATTTTCTCTTTAAGTACCGAAGCTTTATTGCAGTTATAATACGCACGGTCGCCACATTTACAATTTTCGCGCAATGAATCAATCGGTCGCTATACAATCTGGCTACGTTAGCCCTCGCACGCGTCTCTCGCGACAACCAAATCACCACGTTTTCCCGAGTTTTCCGAGTCGCGTAATTTTTTCCCCAATAATTTTCGTAATTTTAATGCTGGCCCGACGCGCACTGATTCTATATAATGGTGTCACACCACCACGAATTTACTCTCCTAACCCCGAGCCCATGGCGGCAATGTACGATAATTTTTCCAAAAAAATATTACTTATAAGTGCCGACGGAAGCTCGACAATTACAGTCCACTCATCGTCGCAAATCCTGGACGCCTAACGATACTCCTCACAATCTGGTCGCTATTTTTCCGTCTGAGAATAATCCCACTAGCAATGTCTGATTTCAATATTACAAGTTTATAGACGCGTCTGTACTCGGTCACGGACGGGCAGGCAATTTTCGCAATTTACGTCTATATTCGCAAACGGGCGGGCAGGCAATGCCCAAAATCGGAGAGGGCGGAAATCTCTTCCAAAATTTTCGCTCTTCTTCTCGAACAACTTCAGCCCACACACTTGTTGCTTTCGCCCCTTTCTTAACGGTGATTGGCCTTGATTTTCTCTAAATGCGAAAATCAAGGTCAAGTCTGCGGCGATTTGAGTCGCTAATGACCATTGGTCTGCTCCGCGATTGCCGCCCTGCCCCCGAAACGCGGGCAATACGAATTGCTAAATATACACGCACGGGCAACCCGGCGTGTATATCTATATCGGGCGCTTTCGGTTTTGTCGCTGCCGGACCATCACAGTTGGCAGCGGCGACGTGCGCGCGTCGGCCTACGCTATGATAGGCCGGCAGCTTCATGCAGCTCGCGGCGCGGTGGCTGCTAGCTCTCCCCTCTGTCGACAGCCGTGTCGATCTCTCTCTCTCTCTCTCTCTCTCTCTCTCTCTATCTCTCTCTCTCTCTCTCTCTCTCTCTCTCTCTCTCTATCTCTCTCTCTCTCTCTCTCGTGGCTACAGCCGAGATGGTGTGCCTCGAGGAAGCCGACGCTGCTGCTCTGAATTCTCTCTCCTCCCGCGTCTGCGTGCATCGGGAGAGAGGGCGGTCGCGCGCGCGTGTGTGTATGTGTGTGCGCGGCCAGTGGCTCATCATCCTCGAGAGGCGAGGAAGAAAGAGCAAGTGAGAGAGAGAGGGTCGCGCGTACAGTGTGCAGTGGTGTTGGTGCTGTGCATGTGTGTGTAGATGCTCGTCGTCGTTGCTTGCTCCGAGCAGTCGTTGCTGCGGCGATCAGCTGGTGCCGCTGGTATGGGTGTGCGTGTATGTGCCGGTCTGCGGCTTTCCTCGGTCGCGACTCCTTATCCTCATTCCCTCAACAAATAAATAACAATTCCCCGCATTAATAAAAATAATTATTTAATATAGGTTGCTCGACTCCGGTGACGGGTGACTTGGTCGCGATTGACTGCCCGTGTTTTAATATATTGGGACGTGAAATACCCGTCACAAAATTACAAAGGAAACATCATTTTTTGACTCACGTAATTATGATCAAAAATAAGATTTACGATCTTTGGATTAATATTATTTCATAACTGTATGGAACAGCTTCTAGAAATTAAAATATATGCTTTATCAGGGTTTCATCTAATTTTTCCCGCGTTTTCAGACATTTCTCGAGACTCTGTCAATTACTAGAGCTGAAATGAGCTCATATTCGTTGTTTTTCTTTTGAAGTCGCCGCAATTTATTGAAAAAGACCCAAAATGAGTGAACTTTGGATGATTATAACTCAAAATCTATACGGTACAGTGATCTGAAATTTTGCAAGGATATTCCTTGAGATAAAAATTGATTTTGCTGAAAAATTCAGAAGTTTCTGAAGGCTTTTGATTTCAGGGGATAACTACTTTAAAACCTAATAAGGGTGATATGAATTATAGCAGCAGTATATTATCTTAATAATACATTTATCATTAATAATTGAAATCATGGTTGCAATAGTGCTGTTAAAACTGTTTGATTAAAACGAATAATATTAAAACAGACGGCTGTTAATTATAGCGGTAACCATATACTGTTTTTATGATAAATTAACCCACCTGCGTAAGCATTTACCCGACTTTGTTGTTCTCGGGTACATATATTTTTTTACATTTCCGCAAAATGTATAGTTGATCTATTTTTTCAAGAAGAAATATGTAAAAATCAGAATTCCAACCAAGCTTATCATAAAGAGCAAGTTTTTAATTTTAATTTGCGTGGTCGTAGGTACTCTAAAAATGTATCAGTCAAAGTTTATGGCCGATAATAGCTATAAATATCATGACGAGATATCTCGATTTGACCAACTTTGTTTTGATGAGATATCTTGTCGTTGTGCACAGGAGGGTTAATTAGAAATTATGGAAATGACGGCGGTATCATTAAAACAGAGCGCTGCTAATCATAGGGGCAGTCGTATATTTTTTGATAATACAATTATCAGCATTCCTAGAAATAATGGCTGCAAATATTATTCGAACAGACCGCTGCTAATAATAGTGGCAGCCATATATTGTCTTGATAAAACATTAATTAGTCACTATTTCAATGACGGCAGCAAAACTGTTAAAACTTAGTAATTTGGTTAAAATCAATAGTAGTAAAATAGAGCGCTGCTAATCATAGCAGCAGCCATATATTTTGATTATAATACTTCCATGAACAATCATAGAAATGATGACTACAATAACAATGTTAACAATTATTGATTTTGTTATAGCAAATATTATTTTCGAGATCGCTGATTTTAAGTCTAAGGTCCGTTTCTTTTCGAACAGATCGCTGTTGCAATCCGTTCAAATTGGTAGCTCACATAGGCAAATCATTACGACTACTACCAGCTAGGCTTTGCAGACATTTCGGGCTTGCTTCTGCAGAGAATATGATTTGCAGTGGATGTAGGAAAATATCATATACTAGTAATGATTCTCATAATGAAGACGTGAACCACAATTCCAACAATGATGATACTCATGATGAAAACGTGAATGACAATTTGAACAATACTTCTGTATCTAACAGTGCAAATGAAGATAGCCTAGAGAAGAATGTGCAATTAGATCTTGACAGTTCGACTTCTTCAAATGCTGAGGAAAACCTCCATGAAATCATCGAAGGTTTAACAGAAAAATTTTCATCGTTGTCAGAGCACGATCCCGACAGGATAGCTATTCTAACTATACTGCCATCAAAATGGTCAATAGAGACCTTACTCCATTAGAAAAGCTAAATAATTAAAAGCCACGAATGGCTCTTTTTCTAGACCACCCCCAAAAATAGGTAAATGGCTTCCACAAACTACGGTTAATAGAGTGAAACAATTCTATGAATGTGATTCTAACAGCAAGTTCTCCCAGGATATAGAAATAAAAAATCTGTTGAGATTGATGGATAAAAAGTCCTCAAACAGAAGAGACTGACATTTTTTAGCTTAAAAGAATTATATTTCAAATTCTGTGGAGAGCATCCAGATACTACTATAGGTCTTTCAAAGTTTTGCCAATTACGACCTCAAAATTGTGTTTTACCCGGAAGTAATGGTACTCATATTGTTTGCGTATGTGTGATTCATGAGAATGTCAAGCTTTTGCTCGATGCCATCAATTTATCTGACCTGATGGCTAAATCGGAATTCCCATTAAAAAACTATACCGATTGTCTTAATCTCATGGTATGTCGTAACTCAAATAGAGAATGTTTTCTTAACGAATGCAAAAACTGCCATAATTACGATAAGCTCAGATCCCAGCTTAAATCAGGTTTGGAAAAAGCAGACGTAAAGGATATAACTTTTAGCTCTTGGCATTCGACAGATAGAACAACTATGATTACATCAAACACAACTACTGAAAATTTCCTCGAACTTCTTGGTCATCGATTAAAATCATTAAAACTTCATGATTATATTAACAAACAACAATCAGAATATTTTAAATAATTGAAGGGAAGCTTAAAGCCAGGAGAAATTCTTGTGCTACCAGATTATTCAGAGAATTTTGCTTTCGATGTTCAAAAAGCAGCTGAAGCTTTACACTATAATAATAATCAAGCCACAGTATATACTGTAGTTTATTATTATCGAGATGAAGGTGAATTAAAACATGGAAATATAATCATGATTTCTGAATCAAATACTCATGACTCTGCAGCGGTGTATGTGTGTAATTTGATGATAATTGATTACCTAAAGAAACAACACAAAGTTACAAAGATTATCTAATTTTCTGATGGAGCAAAACAACATTTTGAAAATCGATTTAATATCCAAAGTTTATATAATCATGAAAATGATTTTGGTATCAAAGCAGAATGGCATTTTTGCGCGACGGCTCACGGAAAAGGCCCACATGATGCTCTTGATGCAACTCTTAAAATAGGAGCTAGGAACGCAAGCCTTCAAGCATCAGCAATCAACAGCATTTTAACAGCTAAGCAGCTTTATGAGTGGGCATGCCATTCAATAACAAATATAAAGTTCTTTTATTATTCAAAAGTAACACATAGCAACACTCAAAGAAGATTAAAAAGACGATTTGACGAGGCTCCTTCTGTCCCACAAATTTCAAGCCATCACTTTTTTATTCCACTACGAAACAAGAGTATTATTATCAGAAAATTTTCAAATGATAAAAAGGAAGTTGTTGTAGAGATTTAAAGTATAACCGTCCATTTCTGGCCATGAACCTGCCCATTTGAGCGTTTTTCAGGTATTTTTTGAGGTTAAAAACAAATTTTTAGCTGATGGAACTAAACGGACCTTAGACTTAAAATCAGCGATCTCGAAAACGTACAAATGTATGGTCACGATCCTTAATCTGGCCGTAAGCATGCCTATTTGAGCGTTTTTGAAAAATATTTTGAGGCTAGGGGCAAATTTTGGACTGAATGAGCTGATCGGACCTTGGATTTGAAATACGTAACCCTTGAACCGAACAAATGCATCGTCACGAACCTTTATCTAGCCATAATCATGCCTGTTTGAGCGTTTTTGAGGTATTTTTTGAGGTTAGAGCAAATCCTGGAGTGATAAGATTAAACGGTCAGCGGATTCGGATTCAGCGTACCCGAAAACATATAAAATGACCTTTACTCCCAATTTTCGTCTTTTATCTACATTTTTATGAACGATTAATCGGAAAATTTTCGGAAAACTGGTCAGAAAATCGAGTTTTTGGGACCGCTATTTTGAAAATTTTGAAAAGCGCCACATAGCTATTGATTCTACATAAAAAACCCTAAATTTTGACCCTATACAATTTTTTCCAAGTCTTGGGCAGAGCCGTGTGCGTTTTGGCATGGATTGACCCATATATATATATATATATATATATACTAGCGTCCCCCGTCGCGGCTTCGCCCGCGAGAATAGTGTATAGAAATCATAATATACGAGGGTAGTTCAATAAGTCTTTAGAATGACCAACAGATGGCGCGAGAATCGCTTCAAATCATCTGTTTTCAGTCAGCGCCACTCCCGACTAGATATATGGTGCAGTCACAGTCCACATCTTCTGAGTTTACGTGTTTTTATAACCAATTGAAAAAAAAAATTTGCTTGTTAAGAAAAATGGAAAAAAACGAGTTCAGAGCGGTAATTAAACATTTTCATTTAAAGGGTTTAACTCCATATGAGATAAAAAATGAATTGGACTCAGTTCATGGCACATCTGCCCCTGCCTTAGCAACGGTTTATAACTGGGTAAATGAATTTAAGCGTGGTCGTACATCAATAAGTGACGAACCACGTTCAGGAAGGCCCGTAGAAGCAACTACTCCCGAAATCATCAATAAAATCCTCGATATGGTGTTGAAGGATAGAAGATTAAAAGTGCGTGAGTTAACTGAGGCCACAAGGATATCTATAGGTGCAGT
Organism: Gastracanthus pulcherrimus; assembly: GCA_949152435.1. Lineage (NCBI taxonomy): Eukaryota > Metazoa > Arthropoda > Insecta > Hymenoptera > Pteromalidae > Gastracanthus > Gastracanthus pulcherrimus. The sequence goes on from OX424573.1 coordinate 124,928,248, forward strand.
TGTTTCAATTCTACATGAAAAATTAGGCATGAAAAAGCTATCGGCAAGATGGGTGCCGCGTTTGCTCTCAGCTGAGAATAAACGCAATAGAGTGGTCGCCTCTGAGGCTCTTTTGGCGCGCATAAGTCGGAATCCTGAGGAATTTTTTCGTCGATTTGTGACTGTGGATGAAACATGGATACACCACTACACTCCTGAGACAAAGGAACAATCCAAACAGTGGATTTTCACAGGCGAACCAGCTCCAAAGAAGGCAAAGACCGTAAAGTCAGCTGGTAAGGTTATGGCTACAGTTTTTTGGGATGCACGTGGAATTATAATTCATCACGACAACGCCCGAGTTCACACATACTTCGTTTCAATGGCTAAAATTGAAGAACTAAAATTCGAATTGGTCGAACACCCAGCGTATTCACCAGATTTAGCCCCCAGTGACTTTTTCTTATTTCCTAACTTGAAAAAATGGCTCGGTGGACAGAGATTTACGGACAACGAAGACGTCATTGCCTCTGTAAGTGCTTATTTTGAGGAACTTCCGAAAACGCACTTTTCTGAAGGATTAAAAAAACTTAAAAAGCGATTGACCAAGTGTATAGAGCTCCAAGGAGATTATGTTGAAAAATAAAAAAAATTTACCCAAAAAAAATTGTTTTTATACTTTATTCTAAAGACTTATTGAACTACCCTCGTATTGTAAGAATATTTCCCGTTTCGGTTTCACCCGGAAATTTCTAGTAGTCTTCAAAATGGTCCAGATTCTCAAAATATTTCAGGGTAGATAACATTTCTCGTTATGTTACTGTTTGGAACTAAAATAAATTGATTACACAGCCCACAAAAAAAATTGTAAGTCCCAAAAACTTGACCACGGTACTTATATGTTTTTGGGATCGCTGAATCCGAATCCAGGGTTAGTTTAACCCCATCAGATCTTTCTCAAGGTCAGTTGAAGGTCAAATTATCGAAATACATGAAAAATACACTAAAACCATGGTATCTTGGGGTTTTTGGGGTCGCTGAATCCGAATCCGGGGTCAGTTTAACCCCATCAGAACTTTCTCAAGGTCAGTTGAAGGTCAAATTATCGAAATACATGAAAAATACACTAAAACCATGGTATCTTGGGGTTTTTGGGGTTGCTGAATCCGAATCCGGGGTCAGATTAAACAATCAGATCTTTCTCAAGGTCAGTTGAAGGTCAAATTATCGAAATACATGAAAAATACATTAAAACCATGGTATCTTGGGTTTTTTGGGGGCGCTGTATCTGAATCCGGGCTTATTACAACCCTATCAGGTCATGGTCAAGGTCGGTTGAAGGTCAAATCATAAAGATTCATAAAAAGTAGAGTCAAACCATGACATTTAGGGGTTTTTGGGGTCGCTGAATCCGAATCCAGGGTCAGTATAGTCCCATAAGGTTATATTTATGGTCAGTTCTAGGTTAGTTCAAGGTCATGGACGTAAAGAGAGTGAAAAAATTAGTTATAAAGCAAATAACAATGTATATGCAAGTACAATCGTATCCTTTAAAACTATATCATAGTTTGCTGCTCCTTCATGTACTTTAAATTTGTTGGAAGTATATGCAATTCAATAAAATACCCGTAAAAATATTAAGCCCATTACTCTTTTTTATGGTAACGAACTATTTTATTGTCAAATGATCTACGAAGTGGATTACGCTTCCGCTTCTCCGATTGCTTGTGCTACAGCCGACATGCGACCGATACCATCACGAAGACCTTTCAAGTGACCCTGAAAGGTCTTCGTGATGGTATCGGTCGCATGTCGGCTGTAGCACAAGCAGTGTCGAACTGGGCAACGTCAGCTGGCCTGCGCCTCAATGTCGGCAAGACAAAGGCGATCATTTTTGGATCTGATCACAACATCAAACAGGTTCAGAGCCTCGACTTGCAAGGCATTGAGATACAGACCGGCGTACACGTTCCCTTTGTCGATACAGTCACCAACCTCGGCGTGGTGATGGACGGAGGGTTGACATGGAAGCCGCAACTGAATGCGGTCAGTAGAAAGGTAAATAGGGCTCTGTATAGCTTAAAACTTTTCCGTTCAAGCACCACAGAGATACTGAGGAAGCAGCTGGCATGTGCACTGGTACTACCTCACTTAGATTATTGCTCAGTGGTTCTTCTTGATGTGTCAGGGGAGCTCCAGACACGACTACAACGTCTGCAGAATGCATGTGTGAGATACATATGTGGTGTTAGGCGGGATGAGCATATCACCGCCTACAGGAAAAAACTGGACTGGTTAGATTTGAAGGTGAGGAGGGAGTATTTTATGGGGCTGCTGCTTTACAAAGCGGTTGTCATGCGGCAGCCACCGTATCTTACTGCCCTCTTTGAAAAAAACCAGGCCAGGACTTCAAGTAGGGGTGGTATGAAAGAGCTCTCGGTTCCGGGGTCGCGCACCGATAAGGGCCTTTTTTCATTCAGAGTTCAAGGTGCGCACCTCTGGAATTCGCTCCCGAGCAGTGTGAGGTGCCTGCCATCTTTTTGTAAATTTAAAACGGCATTAAACAGGCACCTTAAGCAATTACATGGTGAGGAGTACGTTCAGAATAAAAGATGAGTCGAGTATTTATTTAGGCTATTTATTTATTTAAATTATTTATTTATTTAATTTATTTATTTATCAAACTTATTTATTTAATTTATTTATTTATTAAAACTTATTTATTTTATTTATTTATTTATTAAAACTTATTTATTTATTTATTTAACTTATTTATTTATTTAAATTTATTTATTTATTTATTTAATTTAATTATTTATCTTGTCTATTTATGTATTCGACGTATTTATTTATTAATTTATTTATTTATTTATTAAATATTTTTAGTGTTAATTAAGTGTGAATGTATTTATTAGCGTGATTGTTAAAGTGTTATGAATGAGTGTGTTTTAAGTTTGGACGTGATAGTGTACGCAAAGAGTTAGCAAAGTATATGTATGTATTCTTATTTATATGTTATCTTTATTGTATTTATATTTATTCTATGTATTATTATTTTTTTTTGACGAAGCGTTTTATGTGATATTTGACTGTGTTCATTGCATTTAGATTTTATAAACTGACGAACTGATAAAGTGAATTATTATGTTAACAAGAAATATGCAATAAGAGAAAGTAAGATAACAATTATATTAAACCGACTGTTATTTTTTAATTATAAATACAACTACATGTACATGAAATTGTAAGATTTTGTCTTCTGATGAATAAAAAGTATATCTATCTATCTATCTATGTTGATGGTAGATCTCTTTTTAACGACCAACAGTAATCTGCTTACATATTTACGTCCCATCTTCCTTGGTACCTGCGCTCCATTTCCTTGATATCTTGGTGAAATCTCTCTCCCTGCTATTCGCTGTAATCACCTAGGTTTTCTGGAAATTCATCAACATGCGAATATAAAAAGTGTAATTTTAGATTCATTAGGCAGCCTTGATTTTTGTAACTATTTACTAAATTTAAAACTATTTGTTGGTAATTTGGGCTCTTATGATTTCCAAGAAAGTTTTTAATTACGTCCTTGAAACATAACCATGCTTCTCTCTCTGTATGATTCATTTTCGTAACAAAAATTTCATCATTTATCATCTTACGAATCTGAGGGCCATCGAAAATTCCTTCATTTTTTTTTTTTTTTTTTATTATTATTTAACGTCGCCATGTTTGTGCTTCCATGTGGTGCTAATCGACGACGGGGGTCTGCGGTGTGTTTGTAAACAAAGCACATGTAATTTTTACAGAGGTGCTTGTATCAATCGGCAGAGACTAGGATTCGAACCCGGGTCACCGGCGTGGGAATCCGACACTCTACCGACTGAGCCGCCGCAGGCCCCAATTTACTTCATTTACTTTAGCATCACTTAATTTGGGAAACTGATTTCGCAGATACTTAAAGCAGCTACCATCTTTGTCTAAAGATTTTACCCATTGTTTCATAAGTCCCAATTTAATGTATAGAGGTGGTATAAAAATTTTTGATGGATCAACAAGTGGCTTATCTTTTATATTCTTAGAACCCGGTTCGAACTTTTGTCTAAGGGGCCAGACACTCTTTATGTAATGATTCTTTCTATCCCTATTATCCCATTCACATAAATAGCAAGGATATTTTGTGAATCCCGATTGTTGCCCCAGAAGTATTGTTATGATTTTAAGATCCCCACATATTTGCCATTTATGATCATTGTATTTTATTCGGTCTAATATTACTTTCATGTTACAGTACTCTTCATTCAGTATTACCGAATATCCTATGGGAATGGCTGCATAAACATTTGTATTGTATAACAGAACGGCTTTTAAACTTCTCGTTGACGAATCGATGAACAATCTCCACTCGTTAGGGTTGTAACATCCATGTTTAAAGCAATTCATCAACCCAACTATATCTTTGCAGTAAACTAAGGAAAATTCTTCATCTTTAGCGAAATATTCACGATATTTCTTATCTCTGTCTCGGTAGTAAGAAACTTTAATTTTTCCAGCTTCATTAGTATTTTCTTTTAGCCATGAAGCCAAGTACTCCGCCCCATCCTTTGGTAGGCCCAAATCGCGTATGAGATCATTCACTTTTTCCTGTGTAAGTGGACCTTTCTCCTTCTTAGTATTGTAGGGGATGTATTCTTCGTCACTTGTATCACTTGTACTAGCAACGTCATTGTCTTCATCAGGCGCTATTTCTTCTTCCGCAATAATATCTCCTTCCTCCAATTCTTCTTCTAAGATTTCATCTTCATCATGTCTTTCTAAATTTTCCTCAAGATTCATACTTCCACTTGCGTACATACCCAGTGGATCTTCTCTTTTATCAATTGACGATTCATATATAGGTTTCGTGACACTTTCAACGTTAGCGTAATTAATTTGCAACTTGTTTTTACTATTAACTCCATGCAAATTCGTATTACAAAAATAACAGTCTTCTTTTCTTAAAGGTTCCTTCCATATCGTAGGCACTTTCATTTTTACTTCAGTCTTACCATTTTGTCTTTCTGTAGCATTTTCCTACATATTGCGCATATGATTTTAGGAACCCAATCAAATTCATCAATTTTCATGTCTAAATCAAACATGTTCTTGTACTGCTCTTTAATATTTTGATTGATTTTTCTTCTATTTTTTGGGGTCTCATACTTTCTACAAATGTAACAAAAACTATCCCGTTTTGCTATAAGGCATTCTTGGTCACCAGACCTCAAGTGATAAATTCTTGTAGTATTATACTCTTCGAAAGCCAAGTTTCCCACTAACAAAGAGCTGCGGTCGCTTGATGACGACGACTGCGGGCCCGCTTGCTCACCCTGACCAGCCGCCGATACTGGGGTTCCGAATCCCTGCATCGTAATTTTTTGTTGTTTGTCTGCCATGACGGCTCTAAAGCCTTCACCCAGGGGTTTAGCCGACCGAAAAAAAAGAATCGGTCGTTGCCCACCGTCACCACGTGGAGGTACCCTGGGGCAAACAAACAGCATATTCATATCCGTTCGTATCAAGTAGGAAATACGAGTGATACAAGGGAGATGAAGATTACTGTAACATGACTTTGGAAACCTTTTGGGAAAGAAGACCTAAACACAAACCCAAGATAGTCAACATTAATCGTCTTGGGACTTACACCGAGAGAGAAACCCGATAATGAAGACAGCTCTGCTCAATGTTCTTTTGAGCTGTGGTTTTAAACATGGATGTTACAACCCTAACGAGTGGAGATTGTTCAATCAATCAAAATATTAAAGAGCAGTACAAGAACATGTTTGATTTAGACATGAAAATTGATGAATTTGATTGGGTTCCTAAAATCATATGCGCAATATGTAGGAAAATGCTACAGAAAGACAAAATGGTAAGACTGAAGTAAAAATGAAAGTGCCTACGATATGGAAGGAACCTTTAAGAATAGAAGACTGTTATTTTTGTAATACGAATTTGCATGGAGTTAATAGTAAAAACAAGTCGCAAATTAATTACGCTAACGTTGAAAGTGTCACGAAACCTATATATGAATCGTCAATTGATAAAAGAGAAGATCCACTGGGTATGTACGCAAGTGGAAGTATGGATCTTGAGGAAAATTTAGAAAGACATGATGAAGATGAAATCTTAGAAGAAGAATTGGAGGAAGGAGATATTATTGCGGAAGAAGAAATAGCGCCTGATGAAGACAATGACGTTGCTAGTACAAGTGATACAAGTGACGAAGAATACATCCCCTACAATACTTAGAAGGAGAAAGGTCCACTTACACAGGAAAAAGTGAATGATCTCATACGCGATTTGGGCCTACCAAAGGATGGGGCGGAGTACTTGGCTTCATGGCTAAAAGAAAATACTAATGAAGCTGGAAAAATTAAAGTTTCTTACTACCGAGACAGAGATAAGAAATATCGTGAATATTTCGCTAAAGATGAAGAATTTTCCTTAGTTTACTGCAAAGATATAGTTGGGTTGATGAATTGCTTTAAACATGGATGTTACAACCCTAACGAGTGGAGATTGTTCATCGATTCGTCAACGAGAAGTTTAAAAGCCGTTCTGTTACACAATACAAATGTTTATGCAGCCATTCCCATAGGATATTCGGTAATACTGAATGAAGAGTACTGTAACATGAAAGTAATATTAGACCGAATAAAATACAATGATCATAAATGGCAAATATGTGGGGATCTTAAAATCATAACAATACTTCTGGGGCAACAATCGGGATTCACAAAATATCCTTGCTATTTATGTGAATGGGATAATAGGGATAGAAAGAATCATTACATAAAGAGTGTCTGGCCCCTTAGACAAAAGTTCGAACCGGGTTCTAAGAATATAAAAGATAAGCCACTTGTTGATCCATCAAAAATTTTTATACCACCTCTGCACATTAAATTGGGACCTATGAAACAATGGGTAAAATCTTTAGACAAAGATGGTAGCTGCTTTAAGTATCTGCGAAATCAGTTTCCCAAATTAAGTGATGCTAAAGTAAATGAAGGAATTTTCGATGGCCCTCAGATTCGTAAGATGATAAATGATGAAATTTTTGTTACGAAAATGAATCATACAGAGAGAGAAGCATGGTTATGTTTCAAGGACGTAATTAAAAACTTTCTTGGAAATCATAAGAGCCCAAATTACCAACAAATAGTTTTAAATTTAGTAAATAGTTACAAAAATCAAGGCTGCCTAATGAATCTAAAATTACACTTTTTATATTCGCATGTTGATGAATTTCCAGAAAACCTAGGTGATTACAGCGAATAGCAGGGAGAGAGATTTCACCAAGATATCAAGGAAATGGACGCAGGTACCAAGGAAGATGGGACGTAAATATGTAAGCAGATTACTGTTGGTCGTTAAAAAGAGATCTACCATCAACATCGGAGAAGCGGAAGCGTAATCCACTTCGTAGATCATTTGACAATAAAATAGTTCGTTACCATAAAAAAGAGTAATGGGCTTAATATTTTTACGGGTATTTTATTGAATTGCATATACTTCCAACAAATTTAAAGTAAATGAAGGAGCAGCAAACTATGATATAGTTTTAAAGGATACGATTGTACTTGCATATGCATTGTTCTTTGCTTTATGGTTTACATTACCTTTTGCATTGTTTCAGTTTATAACTAATTTTTTCACTCTCTTTACGTCCATGACCTTGAACTAACCTTGAACTGACCATAAAGATAACCTTATGGGACTATACTGACCCTGGATTCGGATTCAGCGACCCCAAAAACCCCTAAATGTCATGGTTAGACTCTGCTTTTTATGAATCTTTCTGATTTGACCTTCAACTGACCTTGACCATGACCTGATAGGGTTGTAATAAGCCCGGATTCAGATACAGCGCCCCAAAAAAAGCCAAGATACCATGGTTTTAGTGTATTTTTCATGTATTTCGATAATTTGACCTTTAACTGACCTTGAGAAAGATCTGATTGTTTAATCTGACTCCGGATTCGGATTCAGCGACCCCAAAAACCCCAAGATACCATGGTTTTAGTGTATTTTTCATGTATTTCGATAATTTGACCTTCAACTGACCTTGAGAAAGTTCTGATGGGGTTAAACTGACCCCGGATTCGGATTCAGCGACCCCAAAAACCCCAAGATACCATGGTTTTAGTGTATTTTTCATGTATTTCGATAATTTGACCTTCAACTGACCTTGAGAAAGTTCTGATGGGGTTAAACTGACCCCGGATTCGGATTCAGCGACCCCAAAAACCCCAAAATACCATGGTTTTAGTGTATTTTTCATGTATTTCGATAATTTGACCTTCAACTGACCTTGAGAAAGATCTGATGGGGTTAAACTAACCCTGGATTCGGATTCAGCGATCCCAAAAACATATAAGTACCGTGGTCAAGTGTTTAGGACTTACAATTTTTTTTTGTGGGGCTGTGTAATTACCATCATTAGCTATCTCCCCATTCCCAATTTTCACAATATGAATAGGGAATTCAGAGTTACCACCACCAAGATGTGCCCTCATGTTTGTTCTTAAATGTAAGGTTGTAACATCATTCCATATTCTTGATGATTTCAAACATGCCCTCACGATATCCGCTCTTGTCCCTTTCGGAATAACTGGCAGAGTCTGCCGAAAATCTCCGGAAAACACAAATGTTACACCTCCCATTAATTTTCCACTTGATCGCAAGTCCTTTAGAGTCCGATCAATAGCTTCGATATGAGCTTTGTGACTCATAGTGCACTCATTCCATACAATGAGAGTTGTTTCTTGCATGATTTTTCCAAGGCGGCTGTTTTTACGAATGTGGCATACAAAATCTTGTTCGCAAGTTACATTTAGTGGCAGCTTGAAAGTTGAATGTGCAGTTCTACCTCCTGTGAGAAGAGTAGCAGCTATACCTGACGATGCCACTGCTAAGGCCATACCTCCTGTTGATCTAACCTTAGCCAGAATCAAATTCATCAGGAAAGTTTTGCCAGTTCCACCAGGTGCATCTAGAAAAAAAATATCACCCTTGTTATCACTGACGCTTTTAATAACAATATCGAATGTTACTCTCTGATCAGGTACTAACCTTGGCAAGTTAGCATCAACGAAATTCCGCAGTTCATTTGCATCATACGTATGTTTGTATACATCATCGAGTGGATCATTTGAAATATTATGGTCTCGAACAGGTGAAGGTAGACCGAAATCTGTCAGATATTTCTCACAGAGACTCACAACTTTATCTTCAATTTGTATGAGACCTTGATTGAAGATATTATCAGAATATGTTAAGGAGTAGTCGTTTTGTATTTGACACTGCCTGTAGAGAATATCCTCACAGAAATGAGTTTGAAATTCTTGCCATAACAGTAAAGGTTGAGAAGGCTGACTGAAGACTAATATTATAGCAAATAAATCTCTCAATTTGGATGGCGTCTGCGAAATTGCAGCGTCAGTTAAATTATCTTTCCATTGATCATCATTTTCCAATAGTCCTAACAATTGGCAAGCAGCTTTATAAGTGGGCTGGAGAACTCCATTTATAGTCCTCAAGCTTTCAAAAGAAGTCGGACCTTGTACATGATGTAATAGCATTCTCAAATGAAAACATTCAGTTTGATTAGGGTGAATAGTATAAACTCTACCCAGTGCCGCATCTCGTTTTACTCCAGGATGACCTTCAACATCTTGTCCTCGTTGCCTTCTCGAGAATGTGTTATTACTCCATGTATAGTAATGTGGAACTTCGTAATACAATAGTGTTCATGCAAATTCATCTGACTGACATAGGTCGAAAAATGCCGTAAGAGTAGTTCTTCGTGGAGTTTCTGCCACTTGCTGTATATTGACCTCTGAGAAATACACGCGTTGATGATTTTGTAAGTGAACAGTAAGGTGTACAACTGTAGGGTACCGTTCATGAATGGGAAACTCTAAAAATCTCCAAACAGCTCCTGAAGTGCATATATAAAGGCCATTGATGTAATTATGTATTTCATCAGAATTCTTGTTGATAGAAAATGTCGCCTGATCCGATCCTTTGTTGATGTAGTTGCATATATACTTTATAGCTTGCACGGAATGGCAGTACTCTATATTTATATGAGCAACAAAACACCGTGATCAGTGGCTAAATTTTGCTGTCTACTTTTGCAAGAACAAAGTGATCCGTTGACAATATTTGCTTTTATATATGAACTCTTTCTAATATTAGCAATTAGTGTCCTGTGCAATCTTCTACTGAAAATTTTTTTGGTATATTTGCTATAACCAAGTTACCATTTTCGTATTTTTTTCTATCTCGAAAAAATAGTATTCTCTGTTAACATATACACTTTCCAATCCATAACGATTACACTTCCCTTTCTCATTGTCAATAACCTTCCACTTTCGTTCAAAATATATCATAATCTGCGAAATGCCTAAAGCTAAGTCCAATTTATCGAGGAAAACTGCTAGAGCGAGAACAGCATATAACTTGCGACGAAACAAAGCGGTTGATGAAATATCTGGACCTTCGACGTCTCGAGATGATTCTCATCCATCAGTAGACAATGTCCATGAAGAAATATCTATAGTTGGCCCTCAGTTGCCCCTCCATGATCAAGAAATTGAGAATGCTGAGGTTCTTCCTATGAATAATGTAGTCCACCAATCTCAAATTCAACCCTTAGTTGTAAGTTCTCGAGGTACTTTTGGATTTAAGTCAGCATTCTCATATAATCGATTAGTAAATTATCTCGAAATAAAGTTCATTCAAATAGGTGCTTTGGATAAAATCTGTTCAAAATGTGGAGCCAAGAGATGGAAAGATGAAGCTTCTGGCCTTTGCTGTGCTGGTGGAAAAGTATCTCTTCCACTCATTCAGGATCCTCCTGAACTTTTTCGTAGTTTAATCACTGACCATCGACTTTCTAATCAATTTCTCAATAATGTGAGACAGTATAACGCTTTGTTTCAAATGACATATTTTGGTTGTAAGGAAGTAAGGGAAGGAAATTACATGCCTACTTTTAAAATTCAAGGACAAGTCTACCATTTGATAGGTAGTTTACTTCCTCGTTCTAATGAAAGTCACCAATTCCTGCAAATTTATTTTCTTTCTGATGCAGATCAAATATCAACTCGATCGATTATTAATCCATCGTTGAAAAGAGAACTCATAGAATCATTACAGCAATCATTACGAGAGCATAATCATCTGATTCGGAGCTTCAAATATAACTTGGAAAATAGGTCAATGAACACTGATGAAAATTTGAAATTAATCATACACGCTGATCGTGTTCCATCTAATGAACACCGAGGACGATATAACGCTCCTACAACCAATGAAGTTGCAGTATTGCTGGTCGATGAAGATAAAGGTCCAAGAGACATTGTTTTGCAAAGTCGAAGTGGAAATCTGCAGCGAGTTTCTGAAATTCATAGAGCCTATGATTCTCTACAGTATCCTCTTCTGTTCATAAGAGGAGAGGATGGATACTATGTAACCATTCCGCAACTAAACAATTCTAATCGTTTCAAAACAGTTTCCTGTATGCAGTTTTATGCATATAGACTTATGATTATAGGAGAGGTTGAAGATAACTATCTTCACCATTTTAGAAACCTATTTAATCAATACCTGGTTGATATGATGGCAAAAATGATATCGGAACGATTAAGCTACATCCGACATAACCAAACGAAGTTACGTGCTGACGAGTACATTCACTTGCGAGATGCAATAAATCAAGATGCTGATGTGAACCCCAGAAACATTGGACAATCCATTATTCTTCCCTCTTCTTTTACAGGAGGGCCTCGGTTCATGCATGAAAAAACTCAGGATGCCATGGTGTACGTACGAAACTTTGGACGTCCTGATTTGTTCGCGACTTTCACATGCAACCCCGACTGGCCTGAGATAAAGAAAGAATTATTCGTAGGACAAGTTTCTTTACATAGGCACGATATTACATCGCGAGTTTTTCATTTGAAATTGAAAAAACTAATGAATCTCTTGACAAAGAAAAATATTTTCGGATTCGTTGAATGTCACATGTATTCTATTGAGTGGCAAAAACGAGGCTTGCAGCATGCTCAAATACTTTTATGGTTGCGTTCTAAAATTCAACCAGATGAAATTGACAAAATAATTTCTGTCGAATTACCAGATAGACAGTCTGATCCTCAGCTCTACGACATCGTATGTAAAAATATGATTCATGGTTCCTGTGGTGCGCTTAATCCAACATCACCTTGTATGGTCAATGAGAGATGTTCAAAAAGATATCCACGACAATTCATCACAGAAACACAAACTGGAGATGATGGATACCTAACTTATCGAAGGAGATCTCCCGAAAATGGAGGAGCCACTGATATTTTGACATCGCGTAATACCACCTTCGAAGTAGATAACCGTTGGGTGGATCCATATTGCTCTATGTTATCACGGTGTTTTGTTGCTCATATAAATATAGAGTACTGCCATTCCGTGCAAGCTATAAAGTATATATGCAACTACATCAACAAAGGATCGGATCAGGCGACATTTTCTATCAACAAGAATTCTGATGAAATACATAATTACATCAATGGCCTTTATATATGCACTTCAGGAGCTGTTTGGAGATTTTTAGAGTTTCCCATTCATGAACGGTACCCTACAGTTGTACACCTTACTGTTCACTTACAAAATCATCAACGCGTGTATTTCTGAGAGGTCAACATACAGCAAGTGGCAGAAACTCCACGAAGAACTACTCTTACGGCATGTTTCGACCTATGTCAGTCAGATGAATTTGCACGAACACTATTGTATTACGAAGTTCCACATTACTATACATGGAGTAATAACACATTCTCGAGAAGGCAACGAGGACAAGATGTTGAAGGTTATCCTGGAGTAAAACGAGATGCGGCACTGGGTAGAGTTTATACTATTCACCCTAATCAAACTGAATGTTTTTATTTGAGAATGCTATTACATCATGTACAAGGTCCGACTTCTTTTGAGAGCTTGAGGACTATAAATGGAGTTCTCCAGCCCACTTATAAAGCTGCTTGCCAATTGTTAGGACTATTGGAAAATGATGATCAATGGAAAGATAATTTAACTGACGCTGCAATTTCGCAGACGCCATCCAAATTGAGAGATTTATTTGCTATAATTTTAGTCTTCTGTCAGCCTTCTCAACCTTTACTGTTATGGCAAGAATTTCAAACTCATTTCTGTGAGGATATTCTCTACAGGCAGTGTCAAATGCAAAACGACTACTCCTTAACATATTCTGATAATATCTTCAATCAAGGTCTCATACAAATTGAAGATAAAGTTGTGAGTCTCTGTGAGAAATATCTGACAGATTTCCGTCTACCTTCACCTGTTCGAGACCAAAATATTTCAAATGATCCACTAGATGATGTATACAGACATACGTATGATGCAAATGAACTGCGGAATTTCGTTGATGCTAACTTGCCAAGGTTAGTACCTGATCAGACAGTAACATTCGATATTGTTATTAAAAGCGTCAGTGATAACAAGGGTGATATTTATTTTCTAGATGCACCTGGTGGAACTGGCAAAACTTTCCTGATGAATTTGATTCTGGCTAAGGTTAGATCAACAGGAGGTATGGCCTTAGCAGTGGCATCGTCAGGTATAGCTGCTACTCTTCTCACAGGAGGTAGAACTGCACATTCAACTTTCAAGCTGCCACTAAATGTAACTTGCGAACAAGATTTTGTATGCCACATTCGTAAAAACAGCCGCCTTGGAAAAATCATGCAAGAAACAACTCTCATTGTATGGAATGAGTGCACTATGAGTCACAAAGCTCATATCGAAGCTATTGATCGGACTCTAAAGGACTTGCGATCAAGTGGAAAATTAATGGGAGGTGTAACATTTGTGTTTTCCGGAGATTTTCGGCAGACTCTACCAGTATTTCCGAAAGGGACAAGAGCGGATATCGTGAGGGGATGTTTGAAATCATCAAGAATATGGAATGATGTTACAACCTTACATTTAAGAACAAACATGAGGGCACATCTTGGTGGTGGTAACTCTGAATTCCCTATTCATATTTTGAAAATTGGGAATGGGGAGATAGCTAATGATGATAATTATATATCAATTGATGATAAGGTTGGTAAGATTGTCCATACAATAGAAGATATGATTTCTAATGTTTATCCTGATATTCAAAATTTACATCAAAAGCCTTACGTTTGGCTATGTGAAAGAGCAATAATTCCTCCAAGAAATATAACTGCGCAGGAAATCAATGATAACGTCTTGAAGAAATTTGATGGTGAAACTCGAGAATATAGGGCTATTGATACAGTGGTTAATACAGAAGATGCTGTCCATTACCCTCAAGAATTTTTTAACTCTCTCACTCCAGCTGGATTCCCGCCATATAACTTGGCATTGAAAGTTGTTGCTCCAATTATGTTGTTGCGAAATCTGAACCCGCCAATACTTTGTAATGGAACTAGATTACAAATAAAAGTCACGCGTAATCATATTATCGAAGCTACTATTCTCACTGGGCCAGCAGCAGGAGAAGTAGCTTTTATTCCTCGAATCCCCATGATACCGACGGATTTACCATTTCAATTCAAGCGTTTACAGTTTCCTATAAAGGTATCATTCGCAATAACTATAAATAAATCACAAGGGCAAACTTTTAAATACGTTGGAGTAGATCTGCGTTCAGAATGTTTTTCACACGGTCAACTGTACGTAGCCCTTTGGCGCACCGGAAATCCTGATAATCAATTTATTTTAGTTCCAAACAGTAACATAACGAGAAACGTTATCTACCCTGAAATATTTTGAGAATCTGGACCTTTTTGAAGACTACTAGAAATTTCCGGGGTGAAACCGAAACGGGAAATATTCTTACAATATATTATGATTTCTATACACTATTCTCGAGGACGAAGCCGCGACGGGGGACGCTAGTATATATATATACAGGGTGGGCCATTTTAATCTCCGCACCTAAATTTCTCCGTTCCTAAGCGTGGTATCGAAAAAAAGTTGAGACAAAAGTTGACAAGGGCAAAGGGGGTCAAACATTGGTGACCTTGAACGTAACCTTCAACTTGATCTTCAAGGTTATTTCAAGAGCAACTTGATTTTTAAATGGAAACCCCTAATTTTTATCCCGGAATTGAAAAGAGCGGAAAATTTTACATCAAAAATGTCTTTGAGAAAATTTTGTTTCGTAACCTTTGAGAGGTCAAAAATCAACGTCAAACGTCTGAAAAACGATAATATGCTTTTTCGAGAGGTTATTTGCTTCGACCAGAAAGCCGTAATAATACAGAATTACAATACTTACAAATTTTTTAATAATTTAATACCAAGTCAATTTATTTTATTGAAAAAATTAATAAAATTTTTAAAAAATGAAAAAAAAACAATGTAGCATATAAACTCTAATGGGCATTACTGTTTCGTTTTGCCGAGATTTAGACGTATTGTATCTTATCTTTATACAGCTTTCTGGCATTAATACGTGTATTTACATGAGCATGTACACAAATGCTTATACCTTCTCTTTGTCATTACTACTTGTGTATTAGTTTTCTGTTATGCTCTGTAAGGTCATACTTTCTACAGTGTTGAAGTATTTTTACTATATAAAGTTCTGAAAAATAATTTCAATCATAATATATTATGTCTAGGTGTTTTATATATATAAAAAATAAATTACGACGAATTAAAAACGGAAACATATTAAATTAACGAAAATGAATAAAATATCATTAGCTGTTTTTTGTATGTATTTAATATGCCCGAGTGCCGATTTTGATAAAAAAATTCCAAAAATTACGTGAGTTGACCTTCGCACCTCCAGGTTTTCGTACACCCACGCACACAATAAATAGTAAAAAAAGGGTCGCGGATTCGTCATCAGCGTACTCAAATCTGTCCGAGTGCCGAATTTCATAAAAAATATCTGAAAATTACGCGATTCGACTTTCGCGCCTCCACTCTTTCGTACACCGACGCGCACAAAAAAAAATAAAAAATAATCTACGGATTCGTCTTCAGTGATGTCAAATGTCTCCGAGCATCGCTTGTGAATAAAAAATTCTGAAAATTACGAGATTTGACCTTCGCACCTCCACGTTTTCGTACACCCACGTGCACAAAAAAAAATAAAAAAAGATTCGCGGATTCGTCATCAGCGAAGTGAAATGTGTCCAAGTACCAATTATGAATAAAAAATTCTGAAAATTACGCGATTCGACTTTCACGCCTCCACTCGTTCGTACACCCACGCGCACAATAAAACATAAAAAATAATCTACGGATTTGTCTTCAGTGACGTCAAATATCTCCGAGCATCGCTTATGAATAAAAAATTCTGAAAATTACGAGATTTGGCCTTCGCACCTCCACGTTTTCTTATACCCACGTGCACAAAAAAAAATAAAAAAAGATCTGCGGATTCGTCATCAGCGAAGTGAAATGTATCCAAGTACCGATAATGAATAAAAAATTCTGAAAATTACGCGATTCGACTTTCGCGCCTCCACTCTTTCGTACACCTACGCACACAAAAAAAAATAAAGATCCGCGGATTCGTTATCAGCGTACGCAAATGTGCCCGAGTGCCGATTATGAATAAAAAATTCTGAAAATTACGAGATTTGACTTTTGCCCCTCCACCCTTTCATACACCCACGCGCTCAAAAAAACAAAAAATAATCTACGGGTTCGTCTTCAGTGACGTCAAATGTCTCCGAGCATCACTTATGAATAAAAAATTTTGAAAATTACAAGATTTGACTTTTACGCCTCCACCCTTTCATACACCCACGCGCATAAAAAATAATAAAAAATAATATACGGATTCATCATCAGTGACGTCAAATGTCTCCGAGTACCGATTATGAATAAAAAATTCTGAAAATTACGAGATTCGACTTTTGCGCCTCCACCCTTTCATACACTCACGCGCATAATAAAAACAATGAAAATTTAAAAAAATATGTTTTATTTACCCCTTCACATAATTATTAACAATAATTAGTAACAAATGTAGTTAACTGTAGGGAAAATATATTAACTATCAACGGTGACTGAAGAAAAAAGTCTGAATGATGCTCGTTAATATAATAGAGGATAGAGGATTAAAATTTAAGAGACAAATCACGTTCACGTTTAGAGTTCATAGGCTTCACAGCATCCGGTCATTACTTTTTTAAGAGAGGATTAGTGTCGAGGCATTCGAAATGACTTATTCATTATTGTGTGTATTTTTAATCAACTTATTGTTTGTAAATTTGATTAAAACTGTATATATAAGGCACGGTGGTCCTCGGCAAAATTCAACTGAAACGTGTTTGCACTTTGGATTTTCCTTTTGCATATGATTTGAGGCCGTTTCAGGACCACATTTCAATAGAAACTAAAATCGAGGAATGAGCACTTTTTTTAATTCAATTTTGAAATTTTTTTATGGAAAGTCAATGACGAACATTTTTTTTCATCGGTAATCTAGAAAATTTATTTTTATTATAGTGTTTAACAATTGAATTATACATTAATTATATATGTACAGTACACTTTCTCGCAAATATATACAGAAATAATCACAATTTATGCTGCAATGAAAGCATAATAAGATTAATAAGTATAAGAACATTTCAAATGTGTTGTGAATTATATTCGCAGACTGCTCTTAATAATTTATTTGCATAATCTGGATGTTTTTTTGATACTTTATACTTAGCCCATGTTTTGGAAAAATCATAATACACTGCTTCCATAGCTTGCTCACTATAAAAGCCGAGACCGAGATTATGTTCAACACAAAATTCTTTTACATGAAAAAAAACTGCGTGGACTTTCAGTGTTACAGATATACCTAAAAATAGATACGCATCTTTGAACGCATCTATATATTGAATAAATTTCGGATTTAAAGAAACAGTAAAGCAAGAGTCAACAACGGTTTTGAACTTTTCAAATACATCCACATATTTCAAACAACCCAGGTTACGGTTGGATCGCAAGAAATCGATATTATTTAACCATATCTTACAACTGTTTCCGTTAAAAGAGGGACTTTCGTGAGTCATTTCACGCTGAATACTGCAGTGCTCTGCCCAATCATTGGCTTCCTTTTCAAATTCTTTGAACATGTGTGAATACAATTTTTTTTCTTCATTCAGCTGAGACTTACGTTGAGTTCCAAAAATATTATTGGGAATAACTTCGTCCTTGCCATTTTTTCTTGCTTGTTCACAAAAAAAAACAATTACACTTTGCACTTGCATTTGATCTTGTATCTTTCTTCAATCTATATTGCGAAAAATCTATTGGCGAGATCTTTTTTTCGTCAAGATTTTTACGGTATAAATTGGACTTGCAAGATGCACACACTACTTTTGGAAGGCATTCATTTTTTTCGTCATAACTTTTAAACAGTTTACATATTTTATCTCTCAAAGCTGATGTTATGTCAATAATCCGTTTACTTTTATCCCAACAAAGTAAGCAAATAACAGAGCGATTTTCCTCATGAGTACGCGCGTGATTTTTTATAATAATCGGCGGTATGGTGTTAAATAGACTGCTACAAAATGACTGACTGAATTATTGTACACTAACATCGTTGGAATTTTCAGATATACAAACACATGCTCGACAACACCCTCACGAATATACGCGACACATATATACGCTTTGTTTACAAATGGTTTTGATCTTGACTGAAGGTGAAAATGTATATTGCTATACACATTTTCATCCTTACAAGGTACTTATAGAATGTATTAGTGCCCAGTAGTATTCAGTTTCAATTAATTTTTTAAAATACTTTAAAAGTATATGATTTATATTAACTTTTACCACGATAATATTTTCAACAGAAAAAAAACATTATTTTAAATTTATGTTTATAATGTAACATACACTTCTGTACATATTTGCGAGAAAATGTACTGTAAATATGTAATTAATGTATAATTGAATTGTTAAACACTATAATAAAAATAAATTTTTTAGATTACCCATGAAAAAAAATTTTCGTCATTGACTAGCCATAAAAAATTTTCAAAATTGAATTAAAAAAAAGTGCTCATTCCTCGATTTTAGTTTCTATTGAAATGTGGTCCTGAAAGGGCTTCAAATCATATGCAAAAGAAAAATCCGAAGTGCAAACACGTTTCGGTTGAATTTTGCCGAGGACCACCGTGATGGGTTTTGGGGTCGCTCTTATTTTCGTTACGAAACTACTTTTTAAAAAAGTGTATTTTTTTTAAAATCCTATTTTGTAAGGAAATACTCCTTATTTCTTATTGAAAATTAACTATTTTTGGTGGTTTTAGTTGGATATTAAGGAAAAATTGGATTTAATGGTCAAATACAAGATGGCGATGTTAAATTCGCAGCTGAAATTCGGAAAAATTAACAAATTATGCAGTTTAATGGGAAAGGTTGACCAAATGCGTATATTCCAGTAAGTAATTCTGAAATTTCGTACCCGATACTCTTTCGAGTCGCTGATTACGAATCCAATACAAGAAATGAAAAATTCAAAATAGCTGATCCAATATGTCGAGACAAATTAAAAAATTTCGGCTTTTAGTAAAAATCGGTATCTCAGGGTATTTCGAGTAGCTGATTACGAATACGGTGTCAGAATTTCAAAATTGAAAATAGCCGATCCAATATGGCTACGAAAAAGTTAAAAATATATTATTTTCTATTGAAAGCCGGTGCCCGGGGGTTTTTCTAATAGGTTATTGCGAATTCGATGTAAAAAATTCAAAATTCAAAATGGCTGATCCAATATGGCAACCAAAAAAATAAAAAAATTACTGCTTTTTGGGGAAAATCGTATAGGAGGGTTCTTAGGGTCGTGGATTACGAAATCACTGTCACAATTTCAAAACTAAAAATAACATATCCAATATGGCAGCCAATACCGATTTTCATAAAAAAACCGAAATTTTTTAATTTTTTGCCGCTAATTGGATCGACCATTTTGAATTTTTAATTTTTTATATCGAAGTCGCAATCAGCAGTCCAAAAAAAACAAATACCGATTTTCACTAGGAAACAATAATGTTTAATAATATCCGCCGCCATATCGTATTAGCCTTTTTGAATTTTGAAATTCTGACATCGTATTTATTCGTAATCAGCGACCCGAAAAACTACGGGGTACGAGATTTAAAAAATACGTGCTGGAATATACTCATTTGGTCAACCTTTTCCTTTAAACTGCATATTTTGTCAGATTAGCAAATTTCAGCTGCAAATTCAACATCGCCATCTTGTACTTGACTATTCAATCCAATTTTCCCTTAAAGTACAACCAAAACCACCCGAAATAACGAGTATTTCCTTTCAAAATAGTATTTAAAAAAGAAATACACTTTTATTAAAAAGTTGCGTCAAAAAATCCGACATTTTGCATAATGGTTTTTAGATAATTTAAGTTGCAAAAGCGGAAAAAGCAACTCCAAAAATCCTTATATATAAAGTTTTTAACAAATTGACCAACAATAAGTTGATTAAGAGGGCTCTTCGGTGAAATATGAAACTTCTGAATATTATCAATTGATACACTCATTTTAAAAATTTTTATCAAATAATGTTATTAAGAATAATAGGTTTATTTTAAGTAAAATTGGGCTGTGCGGTAAAAGTTGTTGGCGCACACCATAAGGACATTTATGAACCAAAAAATTTGATAATGTTTTTGACAGTAACATAAAAATATGTTAGTTAAAAATACCAATTTTTACTCAACTACGTGTTATTTAAAATGAATAAATCTTTGTTGTTTATAAATTATTAGAAACAGTGCAAATTTGTTAATAGAATTATTTAACAATAGCTTTGTTATTTATATTTACAAAATATTGTAGCTAATTAATGTTGAGAATACTTCAAAGAACATATTCTAAAAGCTTGATCAATATTGGTTATTTTGATACATACCAACAACATTTGAAAAATTGTAAGCTTAAATAATGAGAAAACAGCAATCAATGAAAAATAATGAAAAATGTAGCTTCTTTTTTATAATGCGTTCATGCAAATTTGCCAAACTTTATTGTATTTATAAAAATAAATAAAAAACTCTTGAAAGATCATTTTTAACCTAAAAAACTATAAAAGACTTTCTTTTATATAATTTTCACAGCCTTTCAATCATCGAAGATAGGCAAAATAATGTGAAATTGCAATAAATAGCTTTGACTAAGCTATGAAATTTTTTGGCTTAAAATGTGAAATATCATTGTATTGCTGTTTCTACATGTTAAGGAGGAGTTGGACCGACTTTTAAAACATTAAAAGAAAATTCGAAATTTTTCGAAAAAATTACCTGAAAAAATATACACAAAAATTAAAAACTCATTTAGGACTCCTCAGCGCTAGTGGGTTAAACCCCAATCATCTAGAGCACTGTAAATTGCATCAGCTTACGTCACACCCTTACCGTCGGCTAATGCGGGTATATCTATAATTTTCTTACTTTTATGTTTTTTTTTCAATTTATACGATTCAGGTTATAGTTTTATTTCACTGTTTTGAATTGAATTTATACGATTATTGTAAACTTCATCAAAATAAGATATTATGATTTTGATAATAATCGGTGCGCCGTCGATACAATATGAAAAGTTTTCTGGTATCAAAAAATGAAGTCTAGTACCCGTAATTCATTCTAATGGGCCCTTATTCTTGAGGTATGAGGTAATTTACTCGAAATATTTGTTATTTTAATGATGAAAGATACCTCTTCTTCTAACCATAACTCTACAAATTTTTATTATGGATAAATGACTAATAGACTAATGACTAATTACTAATTACTAATAGACTAATGACTAATGACTAATTTATGTTCTGTTACGTATAAAAATAATAATCAGATTAAAAGTTATTTACTATTGAAAATGGTGACCGAAATTGCATGCATATTCAAAGAAATTTAACTCTTTTAAATTCGTTGATTTTCCATGTATTGTCAGTGCCCATCTTCAATTGTTAATAACTTTTGATCAGATTAATATTTTTATATGTAGCACAACTTAAATTCAAGCTCTTTTTGCCTACTTTTCATTATCTTTTCGGTTATTTTTCCATACTAAACACTTGTAGAGTTATGGTTAGATGAAGAGGTATCTTTTTTCATTAAAATAACGAATATTTCGAGTAAATTATCTTATATCTTGAGAACAAGCACCCATTAGAATGAATTACGGGACCTGACTTCATTTTTAGGTGCCAGAAAACACCTCCCAAAGTCTGACCTAATTTAGTTTCTCAGAGGGTGTGCCCTCACCTTGTCAGTACTTTTATATGGCATGTAATTAATTATAATGTAAAGAATGTTTTTCATTTTCAATGTGAACATATGATTAATTATAATGTAAAAATGTTTTTACTTATCCCTCTATAAAATAATGATTGTGAGATCATGCAGAAATGCGCGAGCATCCCTTGGGTTGCACACGAATTCTCTGAACTGCACACGCATGCCTATAGATTTGCGCGTTTAACGCTATAGCATCAGTAAGAGATGATGAAAGATAAAATTACTCGAGTTATAGTTGTACAAATAAAACTCAACTTTTCGATATTTATTTATTCTCTTTTTTTTAAAGAAGCTGATAATTTTATTACTGCATGCATGCACGCACGCACGCACGCACGCACGCACGCATCCATGCACACACACACACACACACACACGCACACGCACACGCACACGCACACGCACACACACACGCACACGCACACGCACACGCATACGCACACGCACACGCACACGCACACACACAAGCGTTTAACGTAAATGCAATATATAAAAGTACGCTAACTTGTACAATGTTGTACTTGAGACTATTTTATGTTAAGTACTCGGATCGAATCGCGACATAACAACTTTTTGTAGATCTTTACGTGTATATAAAAAAATTGTTATACCGCGAATTGATCTGACTAATAGATGGTTTTACCAATTGTTTTATTAAATCTGCTCTGATCAATTCGCGGTATAACAATTTTTTTGTAGATCTCTACGAGTAAATACAAAAATTGTTATACCGCGACTTAATCTGACCAATATCAAAGATACAGACCGAAATTTGCCCGAAATCGATAGTGGAGTGCGCTAAAAATCAATTTTTATCAATATCTCGAGAAAGTTGAGAGATATGCAAAAAACGGACGAAATTTGGGGAGTTGTGGAAAAGGGGAGGACCTCTTCGAGATCAATCCAATGGTGTATAGTATAATATAATCGATCAGTATTTCTAATAGATCCATTTTGAAATCTACACGGATCAATTTACGATATAACAACTATTTGTAGATCTCTGCGAGTACGTCAATAAATTATTATGCCGCGAATTTATCTGACCATAAAAATAAAAAAGATACTGATCGAAAATTTGTACACACAGTCAGTACATGCGCGCGACAGCGTTGAATTAGCTCACACTTAACACACGCATTTCTCAAGTAGGAGTAGTCTGCTTCCTTACAGATAGTCGGAGACTGAATAAATATTACATCTTTCTTTTGCCACCTATATGACAATCATTTCCCCACTTTCACATTTTCAGAAAAGCAACTTAATCATTTGGTAAAAGGTTGAGACCAAAAACGTCAAGTTTCATTTGCCTCTAATATTCCATATCAAATGCATGAAATTTTGATTTCTACGGTAAGAAGAAGACCGTAAAGTGCTTTCGTATTCACGTAAGAAGCGTCTTTTCGACTTTTTGTCACGAATCTCGTATATGCGTCATGAGGCATAATCTAATATTATTTTTTTATGACTATTGTGGGAAAAATCGTGCGACGAATTTCACGTGAATATATATAATTTTATAAAATATCAGGTTACTTTTAGCGTCTCAAATGCATGAACAAGATGATATTTCATATGAAAAGACCGGAATTTTCGAATGCTAGATGGCGTGATTCAGCTTGATTTTACGAGATTTGCGGGAAAAAGCGTACTGCAAATTTCACATCATCATTCCAAATATTTCTTTCCCTGTTCTCTCTCTTTCTCTTCTTCTTTCTCTTTTACTAATTATTATACTGAATATTATAATTTGTAGGTTTCCGTTTCCTCAATTAGAAACGTTTTCTTGGAAGTGGATTCATCCGCCTATTCGGATGTCATCTGGGATCAGATAAAATGCTGCGTAAATGTACTAAGACCAGACTTCAGACTTTTTTATTTATTCTAAGTACTCAGATCAATTCGTGGCATACCAACTTTTTTGTATATCCCTGCGAGTACATCAATACATTATTAGGCCGGGAATTGATCTGCCCAATAATTTCAAAGATACAGACCGAAATCTGTACAAAAATGATTGTGGAGAAGGTAAAAAACAATTTTTTTCGATATCTCGAAAATTGCAAGAGATACGCAAAAATAGATGAAATTTTGGGGGCACTCGAAAGGGGGATGATTTTGCCGAGATCTATCTAATGCTGCATATTGTAATATGATGGATCGATATTACCAATTGATCGATTTTTGAACCTATTCTGACCAATTCGCGGTATACCAAATTTTGTGTAGATCTCTGTGAGTAAGTTAAAAAATTGTTATGCCGCGAATTGATCTGACCAATAATTTCAAAGATACAGTTCGAAAATTTGCATAAAATCAATGGTTTAGGGGGGTAAGAATCAATTTTTGTCAATATGTCGAAAACGACGATAGATACGCAAATATGGATGAAATTTTGGGGGGTTCTCGAAAGGGGGAGAGTTTCCTTGAGAGTTATCCAAAGATATGCATACCCTAGTGTAATATGATCGATCAATATTACCAATCAATCGATTTTTAAATCTGCACATATCAATTTGCAGTATACCAACTTTTTTGTAGATCTCTGCGAGTACGTCAATAAATTGTTATGCCGTGAACTGATCTGACTAATAATTTGTAACACCCTCGAATATAGTTAATAATCAATAAATCTGATGTCACATCAAAAGTCCCTACTAGACTGATTCGATTCCGCTAAAACGTATTAAATATAAAAACATTACAGAGACATCTACAGGTGATACCTAAAATAAATTACTAATTAATTCAGCATTTTATTTTATGTAAATATCAGCCTTACATTACAGTTTTTCAATTTCGTTATGTAACATTTTTACGTATTTCGCGAAATATATTCTCTTTTAAAATATATCTAATTTTATATTCATGGTATACTTGATACATGCACTTTTAAAATTGCATGGATTCTTATGAATTTCGCTAAATATCGAATAACTTTTAATAATGCGGAGTAATCTCCTCTTTTTCTGGCTTTTTGGTGTTTCATGGCACTATAAAAAGGCGATAGTTTGCGCATGATTTATCAAACATTTTTGGACCACCAAAGTGAGATACGGAGACTACAATGGATATAACAGAAGTCTTAAAGATTGTATTAACTGTATTGACCATAGCGCTCGAACGCGAGTCGGTAGTTCGTTTATTTGAAAAATATATGATAGAGTAAAAGCCTTAAGAAACCTGCTATGCTAATATGCTAACTATAATGAGGATCAAACTCTAATCAGTAGTTAGTTTATTTTACAACCACAGATGCCGCAGGAATGTTAGATATTATTCGGTAACAGAATTGCTAATCTGGATTTTGTCTGTTATCTCATCTTTTAATATCTTCTTATCTAATTATCTGGCTAGAACTGTATATGGGTGGTTCTCTGACAAATCGTGCGCGAAAAAAAATGGATTTTCCAAAAATATTTTTTTATGTTCCTATAGTATGTATGAGTATCCCTGAATTTTTTCAGATTTTTTCCATCATTATTTTCCGAGTTACAGAGGGTCAAACTTGGCCATCTAAGCATTTTTTGCATTTTTTGGCCATACAAATTAATTTATAACTCCTCAGGGAAGCATTTTTCACAAAAAACGTATACATACTTTTTTTGGTAAAATTTTCTGTAGTTTGCATTAAAAATACTTGCAAAGTCATATATATATATATATATATATATATATATATGTTATAACTATCTTATATGCCAATTAAACCTTAAAATGCTGATTCTGAGAGTTCGATCAAAGCCTCGACCACCAAAAAATTCATGGAGATACCTTTTTATAGTGCAAAAGTCCCAGTATAGGTCCCAGAATGGAGGGGAGCCTGTATCTTAGTCTAAAAATTAAGATAATCATCAATTCATGCTAAAAATGATTAAAATCATAGTTAAAACTTTTTGGAAAATCCATTTTTTTTCGCGCACGATTTGTCAGAAACCACCCATATACATGAGCACGTACGGAAAGCGTTTAAGTATTACCATCACAGTTTATACTACTCTAATACAAGAAATTTTTTATCTTTTTACTAATTATCTATTATGTAAATAGTACAAATAATTTAATTCAAGATTATTAACTTGATATTTCACAATTTCAGTTCTATCAAAGTTCAGCTGATCAGAAGATAACGTTTAGATAATAAGATGACAATAAGATACATATGGGATAACAGATGAGATAAAAGATAATTTAAAAAATTTAAATGGTATTTCATTTCATCTTTGATAGATAAGATCAGATGGTGCATTCAAGACGCATGATATGTCATAAGCAGTGCTCGCATGTCAACCTGTACGTATAGCGTTATGACACGTATCGACATACGAACACACACATACACTCACTCACACACACACACACACACGCATACATGCACGCACGCACGCACGCACATTTACCCTTATAACAAAAAGGGATGGAACCCTTCAGAGTGAAAGCGATTACCAAAGAAGCGCATTTTTATGAGAAATAAATTGGCGTTGGTTTCATTAGAAAATTTCAATTCGTTAAGATATTAAAACACATGATTTTTGGGGGTGAATTATAAGGGTGTTTTTCATCCCTCAAATGGTCGTATAAGCATGTATGTATATATTTGTTATGTTTTTTTCATGTTTTACAATATATTACAAAATTAAGTAAATTATTAAGGCCTATGCCAGGAAACTCGTGTTAGGGGGTTGTTACCCCTTTAAATAATTTTTTTTGAAAACTCGCGGGACCGGTCTACTTTTAATTTTAATATTGTTTATAATAGAACGATTTTTTATAAGATTCGGTTAATTAAGAAATTTCTGAAGAAAGACAAAACGAAAAAAAGTCGTGTATACCCTTATAAAAAATAAGAGAACTTACATTGCCACTTGTAGAATTGAAATATGTTCCCAATACCTTTTATAATTTGTGCTTGTGTGTGTGTGTGTGTGTGTGTGTATGTGTGTAAATTTAAGCAAAACATTCCGCAAATTGCACTTAGCATTTAACTTGTGGCTATGTCTGTGTGCGTGTATGTAATACTCTTACAACATTATAAGGGTTGAACAGTCGCATTTAAAAAAAGTAGCCAGCAACCTTACCCGCTCGCGCACGCGCGCGGTGTATGAGCTTCCCAGAGGGAAATTAGCGGTATGGCTAGTCTTCAGAGCCTCACACCCGCGCATGTAGTGTCTTAGCTTCCAGTATGACTATCCTTCGACTAACTCTTTTAACGCACACGCATGCGCGCGACCGCGGGTGAGGCGGTCTCGAAGAGAGGTTCATATATTATAACGAACGTGATAGGAGAAACCGTTAGTCGATAAAATGGATGTACGTTCGAAGCATCCGTGGACGTCGATGATTTGCGGACCAACGTCATGTGGAAAAGCAGTCTTTGTAAACGAATTTTTCAAATACATTGACGCTATCAGCGATACGCGATTCGAGCACATACTCTTGTACTATATGGCATCCGACTTATAAAGAAATTTAGCGAAAATATCGAATTTCACGAGAGATTACCGAAAAGCGCGGACTACGCCACTGATCCGGGACCAAAACTCTTGATTCTAGATGATTTGATGCATGAGTCATCGAGTGGTGCAGTAGTCAACCTATTTGTCAACGGTAGCCATCATAATAATACAAGCGTTATTTTTATCTCTCAGAATCTCTTTTATCGCGGTCAGTGTGAAATCTCCGCGCACAGATACAACATTTGGCGCGACAATTCTGCCTAGAAGATCCTAAGTTTCTACAGGAAGCCTATTGCGACGCTGTATCTAAACCGTTTCATTATCTGCTCGTAAATTTGAAACAAGATACTTCGGAAAATTATCGATTTCGCACATGCTTGTTCCCGTTTGATAAGTATCTGTATATCTACGTGTCGCGTAAGAAGATAAAAAATGGCCTTCCATAGGGTGCCGTATAAGTTGTTCGTTTGTAATGGGTTGGGTAACATCACACTGTCCCATCAGACGCAAACATCTTGATGTATTAAAAGTCTTGAGTCACCTCAACAGTGTTCAACGCATCGCTCTACTGCGAAAAGCAGATCCAAAACTTGTGACGTATATTTGTGAATGTGTGTTGAATATCTTGAATGAAAACGTACCGATCAGCGAACACTATAAGAGTAAATTACACAAACACGCGCTGTTATTGCAAAAACTTGCTGCTCCGGGAAAAAGCTTAGTCGCCAGAAAAAAGTCAGTAAGCTTCGATGTACCACCACCTATTCCTGATCACGTCAATCGTATATACAGAAACTGTAAAAAAATTATGTGGAATAATGTACAGTTACGAGACACTCTTTCTAAAGTTTGTGGGAATTATTGTATCATGCTTCTATATTATATGACTTCTGGAATAGGTCTACGAAGATTCCTGCAAAATTTCACCTCAAACTTGAATAAAAATGATGAAATAGCAAAAAAATGTTTTTAGATAGAATGTAATGCGATCTTTGGAGTGTAAATTTGAGAAGTGACTTAGCAGGTTGTAAGCGAACACCTCTTTTACTTAGTCCTCCCCACCACTAAAGGTTGCTTGCTATTGTATCCCGAACATCAAATAATTGACTACTATTGGTTTTACCCCCACCAAAGTCTATCGAGTGTGGCATATAAGTCAATGATTTGTATAGCACAATCACAGAATCTCCAACAGTTCTTTGCGTTATTGTTAATCCCTGATAGAAGATGGCTAGTCCAAAGTACCTTTGCCACCAGCTTTTACCCATGAAATATGGGTTGAACAACTCGTTTGGCAAAATCATCCATGTTGGTCTAGAAAATTTTTCTTTCGGTGTACAAGATTTCCACCCGTGGTATGCATCAGCGGGTCTGATTTTTACGGTTTTTCCGTCTCCATTGATGTCTGGGAGAAGTTGCAAGAGCAGTTCAAGAAAACTGACAATTTCTTTCATGCCTTCAACGAAGAAGAACTGATGGATCACCGAATAAGTATTCCTGGTTACAACATCCGCTTTATGATTAGTTTCTCTGATAGAGCATTTGAATTATTGGAAGACGATGCAAAAGAATCTGGCGAACCATCAGCAAAACGTGTTTGTAAATTTTCTTGAAGGCATTCTCTAAGCTAATTGATTATAGAATGAAGTATTTACTTAAGATAGAAAAATCTGTTAATTTCGTATTAAAAGAAGTTATGCTAAAAATAAGTTGGAAGATGAACAAAATTTACAATATTCTTATTTTACAGCTAATAATGTATACTACGAGGGTAGTTCAATAAGTCTTTAGAATGACCAACAGTTGGCGCGCGAATCGCTCCAAATCATCTGTTTTCAGTCAGCACCACTCCCGACTAGATATATGGTGCAGTCACAGTCCACATCTTCTGAGTTTACGTGTTTTTATGACCAATTGAAAAAAAAAATTGCTTGTTAAGAAAAATGGAAAAAAACGAGTTCAGAGCGGTAATTAAACATTTTCATTTAAAGGGTTTAACTCCATATGAGATAAAAAATGAATTGGACTCAGTTCATGGCACATCTGCCCCTGCCTTAGCAACGGTTTATAACTGGGTAAATGAATTTAAGCGTGGTCGTACATCAATAAGTGACGAACCACGTTCAGGAAGGCCCGTAGAAGCAACTACTCCCGAAATCATCAATAAAATCCACGATATGGTGTTGAAGGATAGAAGATTAATAGTGCGTGAGTTAGCTGAGGCCACAAGGATATCTATAGGTGCAGTTGTTTCAATTCTACATGAAAAATTAGGCATGAAAAAGCTATCGGCAAGATGGGTGCCGCGTTTGCTCTCAGCTGAGAATAAACGCAATAGAGTGGTCGCCTCTGAGGCTCTTTTGGCGCGCATAAGTCGGAATCCTGAGGAATTTTTTCGTCGATTTGTGACTGTGGATGAAACATGGATACACCACTACACTCCTGAGACAAAGGAACAATCCAAACAGTGGATTTCCACAGGCGAACCAGCTCCAAAGAAGGCAAAGACCGTAAAGTCAGCTGGTAAGGTTATGGCTACAGTTTTTTGGGATGCACGTGGAATTATACTTATTGACTACTTGGAAAAGGGTAAAACAATTACTGGTGAGTATTATGCATCATTATTAGAGCAGCTGAAAGAAGAAATTTAAAAAAAACGACCACATTTGGCGAGAAAAAAAATTCTCTTTCATCACGACAACGCCCGAGTTCACACATGCTTCGTTTCAATGGCTAAAATTGAAGAACTAAAATTCGAATTGGTCGAACACCCACCGTATTCACCAGATTTAGCCCCCAGTGACTTTTTCTTATTTCCAAACTTGAAAAAATGGCTCGGTGGACAGAGATTTACGGACAACGAAGACGTCATTGCCTCTGTAAGTGCTTATTTTGAGGAACTTCCGAAAACGCACTTTTCTGAAGGATTAAAAAAACTTAAAAAGCGATTGACCAAGTGTATAGAGCTCCAAGGAGATTATTTATTTATTTATTTAACCAGAGTAATACATCGTAATACATGTTGTAGTTAATCTCCAGATATATTAATTATATCTGGAGTAACCCACATCCTATAGAGGTAGTCAGAGCTACCTGTACATAGGTCCGGTGTGTATAATAACTTAATAATTAACTTACAATCTAAGTAAAACTAAAAACTAACTTAAAACCTAAGTGTCCAAGTACATATTTGTCTTGGATAAAGTAACAGTGACTTGTTGATGTTTATAATATATTCGTACTTATCCATTTTTTTAATTTTTTCTTATTATAAATCTTTGATATGTCTAGTATTTTAAGATTTATATTAATTGTTGGTAAGCAGTTATAAACTTGTATTGCTCTAATGTGATTACTCTTATCACTTACAGCTTTTGAACATTTTGGTGGTATAATAAGTTTATTTCTGGTTTTGCTTTTAGACGTTAAGTATAAATTCTTGAGTTCATTATAATGATACGATACACATTCATAAGCAAAAATTTGTTTTAAATTTAATGGGTTGTCCTGATTGAAACTATTTTTATTAACAATTTTTAGGATTCTATTCTGAGTCTTTTGAAGTAACTCCAGATTGTTTCTGTATGCACCACCCCAAGCTATATTTCCATAAGTAATTATACTATGAAAAAATGCATAGTATATTATCTTAAGTGTATCAGATTGCATGTATTTTGACATTTTGTAAAGTATAAATAATATATATTTTGTTTTCTTTATTATATATTCAATATGTCTGTCCCATTTTAGATTGTAATCAAATACAATACCTAGATATTTACAATATTCTACCCTACAAATTTTAGTACCCTGTATTTTTATGTTCATATCTTTAGGAACACTATCACAGTAATTGCCAAATGTTATGTAGGTTGTTTTATTTATATTTAAAGATAGTTTGTTCAGAGCTAACCAATTAGCTATATCATCCAAGTACTTATTCATTTTATTTTCAACTTTTTCCCAGGTATCATCAGATGCTATAATTGCTGTATCATCAGCATATGAGATAGTGCTGTCAGTTCTATTTATTAATAAATCATTAACGTAAATTATGAATAGAAGTGGTCCTAGTATAGTACCCTGGGGAACACCTGTGTCTATTGTTTCATATTGACTTTCTGTTATTCCAATTCTAACTTTTTGTCTCCTATTGCTTAGATAATTCATTATTAGTTTATGTGCTTTACCTCTTATACCATAATTATATAATTTATCTAATAAGATAGAATGGTTTACAGTATCAAACGCCTTAGCTAAGTCTAGGAATGTGATTGCTATTGGTTTGCTTTTGTCTAAATTGCTATATATTTCTTTCGTTATATAACTAAGAGCATCTTTAGTACCTTTATTTTTTACAAATCCATATTGATTGTGAGTTAATAGTTTAAATTTATCAAAAAATTCTTGTAATCTTACAAAAACAATTTTTTCTAGAACTTTTGCTATATTTGAGATTAAGGATATGGGCCTATAATTTGATATTTCCATTTTGTTTCCAGCTTTAAAGATAGGTACTACCTCAGCTGTTTTCAATGATTCAGGCCATATTGATTTTTCTAGACATATATTAAATATATGAGTTAATGCATTTACGATTAGATTTGATAGTATTTTCAAAGCTTTTGTTGGGATTTTATCAACACCGCCATTTTTTATTTTCATATTTTCAATTATTTGTAAAATTTCAAAATTATTAGTTGGTTTTATAAAAATAGAGTTGCAATTCATGGGTGGTAGTTTTAATATCTTACCCTGCGGAATATTAATTTTATTACTTAAATTCATTCCTATTTTGCAAAAATATGAGTTCATTTGATTGGCAATTTTTGTAGGGTCATCTATTATTTCATCGTTATTCATTATTATTTTATTAATTGTATTATTATTTTGCGATTTAGTACCCAGTTTACTTTTTATATGTTTCCATAGTTGTTTGGAATTATTGCTACTTTTTATTATTAAATTGCTTTCATGCTTAGTTTTAGCTTCTTTAATAATTTTATCAAGACTCTTTGTGTAATTCCTATATTCTAATTTTATTCTTTCGTTATTAGGTTCATTACGCATTTTGACATATAATTGTCCTTTTCTTTCACATGAGATCATAATAGCTTTAGTGATCCAATCCTTTCTTGGTTTATTCTTATTATTTTTTCCATTTTTGAACACATATTTAGATTTTTCTAAACAGTCTTGTATTTCAGTTATTAAAGTTGTTGTAGCTTCTTCAGGATCATGCATTGATTCAATTATATTCCAATTTTTCATAGCAGCTACTCTGCGTAGTTTAATGTAATCATACTTATAGCAAATATTTTCTTTTTTCATTCTATTTAATGTTTGTGAATTGTTTATTTTTATAAATAATGGATAATGATCAGTAAATGGTATTAAAAGTTTGAAGGATTTGGTGTCTAGAGATTTGGTTTTTATATATATGTTATCAATGCATGTGCCTTCTCCACTATTATCATTTGGTCTAGTTGTATATATAAACCCAGGGTAAAAACCTTTTTCAAGCATATTATTTAAAAGTTCCTGACTGTTATGATCTTCTTTCATAATGTCAATGTTAAAATCACCAATAATTAAATGATTTTTTATATTTTTTTTGCCGTTCATATATGATTTTAAGTTGGAAATGAGTTCAGTACATGATAGATTATGACATCTATATAATGTTGATATTTCAAGAGAAATACCTCTATTTAGTGTTATTCTTGTATTTAATATTTTCAATTTACCAATTTCAATTGTTTCGGTTATTTCTGTTACGCAATCTTTTATATATACAACTACTCCATCATTTTGATTTATTTTGCTATTATTATAATATAAATTATAACCTTGTATAGCAAAATATTGACAGTTATGTAAGCACCATGTTTCTGAGCATACAATTATATAAGGTTTGATCCTCAAGCTCTTAATAAAAATTTCTAATTTTGTATAGTTAGCATTTAGACTTCTAATATTAACATACAGTATAAGGCTGTCTTTTATATTCAAATTTTTATTGAGAGTTTTTAGATCAAGATATGATATTTCCTCTTGAATTACTTCTTTTTGGAATTCTTCTATGAGATTTAGATGTTGCTCCATTATTTACTTTTATTTCTGCTTGTGCTTGGGCTTGTTAATGATAGTATACTAGTGCTGAGTGGTGCATTCTTGCTGAGCCTTGCATTTTTACTGAGTATTGCACTCTTCATTCTTGGTTTAGTTGAGTTCATTGTCGTAGTGTTTTTTTTGTAATTTTCTACATTACCCATGTATCTTGGTATAGTAGGATTCATAGGATAATCTGTCATACTTATGTATCTATTAAGTTTTTTCTTAAATATTGTACATTTTTCCGTATCATTAACTACATGGTTAACCTCTAAATTTGTTTTATATTTAGTATTGCTATAAAAACAATTGATACATACTTTATTGGACAGGTTATCACATTGTGAAGATATGTGTGTTCCAGCACAATTTATGCAACAAAGCTCATTTTCACAGTTACGAGGATTATGCCCAAATCTTCCACACTTATTGCAGGGCTTGATATTTATTAAATCCCAGACTCTGCAACTTTGATAACCAATACAAATTTTATTTTGGTTGTCTCTTATACGTTTGTATAAATCTCTTGGTACTTCTATTATTAGGCTTAACTTGTTAGTAGTCGTAATTTCATTTATGTGTAATATCTTACATTTGTCTTGATATTCACTAAAATTTCTTCGATTTATATCATTTTCGAGTTCATCTTGGTTCATTTGTGTGGGATCCACTCCAACTATTTTCATCTTTGGCGATTCAATTTTTTCATACACAACATTATAATTATTAGATAACTTTTTTGTTAAAACATCAAAAGTAGTTTTAGCACTTCTTTCGTCCAAGCTTTTAATCAATAATTCATTATCATTAATTGATTTCACATATTTAGTTTGAATATTTTTATCATCTATTAAATAATTGCACACTTTTTTTGAAAAATCTTTAGGATTTTTGTCTTTTTTTTTATTTTCTACAATTATTGCTGGAACTCTTTTCTTTTTATTTACTGATTTATTAATTAATACCTCAGCATATGTTTTTTGGTTTAGTTGCACTTTTTCAAATTCATCTTCATTCTTCTCTTTTTTCAATAATCTTTTTAACAGAGTATTCTTGTCCATTAATTCACTATTTAATTGTTTAAGTAATTGATTTTCGATATTAAGATTTTCTAGTTCAGAATTTTCTGACAGTAACGTGGCATCTAGTTTTTCATTCGTTCCAGATTTTTGTGTATTTTCAGATATAACATTTAATTCATTTAAGATTTTGTGCTTTATTTTCTCTTCTTTTGCACTTTTTATCTGAGCAATTAAAATTCTAGCATTTTCATCTAATTTTATTTTATTCTCTTTTAAGGTTAGAACAAGCTCCACGTGTGCAGGACAAACCACAAGTGCTTTCCCTACGTATATTTTGTCTTTATATTTGTCAAAGTCACTTTTATGATAAATATTATCACACACTACACAAATCACTGTTGTAACTTTATTTTTTGGATGGCATGTATATGCTGGTTCTGAGTTTATATCAGGAGGTTCGGGAGGTAGTCCACCTCCTCCCGACGCCATGATGTTGAAAAATAAAAAAAAATTTACCCAAAAAAAATTGTTTTTATACTTTATTCTAAAGACTTATTGAACTACCCTCGTATGTTAAAGTATACGAGTTTATTAATTTACATTTATATAATTTATAAGAAAGAATAAATTTGGGTTTAAAACATTTATTTTGTACTAACTTACCTAACATATTACTCCCCCCACCCATCCTATATATCTTTCATGTACACTATATTTATTATATGTGATTAAATTTTAGTTTTAGATTATAGTAGTAATGGTAAAAGGTGCAGTGGTGATGGTAAAAGATACTACTTATCTTTATTCATTTTTAACCAAACCACCGGAGCGGTAACTAAGAAAACAGCTCCGGAGGTATACAGACAGTGGTATCTTGGACCATGCAACCCTGACTATTTAGCGGTACTATGGACTGTTTTGTATAATGACAGTACCAGCTAGTTGAATTTTAAGATTATAGTAGTATTGAGAATCTGACGTTGGTCACTTTGACAGGCAGAGGTACTTTGGGTCGTCACAATAATAACAAACCTAACCTTGACTCCTCAGTGGGATCATAGACTTGGACACTTGACCCATGGGTCAAGTGGGGGTCAATGTCAGGTTTATTGTGACGGTCCGAAGTGCCTTCTATACTACATGCGTATAATTTAATACTTTAGTTAAAACTTTATGATATCATTAACAATAATCTTTTTCATATTATAAATGATGCATAAACATGATTCTACGTACTAAAGCGATATTAATATTCACTTCACACAATTAATATTGACATTGCTGATACTTGAAAGTGTGACGCGCATGGCGCGTCTGAGGTGCCTGGTAGATATAAAAATATAATTAATTATAAACATAAAAATATAATACATTGTAATAGTAAACTATGGTTTATTATAAAAAAGAGCGATAGAGTAATTCTACGGTTTATTATAATGTTTTATTTTTTAATTCTTTAAAATCTATGGTAAATGTATTGGTTACTGCGCATTTTAGTCTAAGCTAGATTATAAAGATGAAATCGGACATGCAAATTAACTTATGCATTGACTTTTGGTTTTAACCGATGATTGAGCATTTCAGAAGTCGACATAAATTTTTATAGTGCCGAAAAAAATTAATTAATTAAATAAAAAGAGGTAATTAAAAAGAACGTCTCATGCATGTGTTTCGGAGGTCCTGTATGTATTACTGCACGTCTAGTACGGTAGAATATCTAATTACTGCGCATAAAATACTCGGATGCATTAGTTACTGCCCTATATTACTGCGGATTGTTGTTAGTTATTGATTATTATAATTAGGTTTACCTATTATTAGTGGCCCAAGAGACCCCGTAAAATTGTGAAGTCATTTTTTTCTGAATATCGCCATCTAGCGCTTACCTAAACTTAAAAATTCTACAGGATGGAGTTGTTACTTGATGTATACGAACATACCAATCAACAGGCGGTACATAAAGTGCAGATACAAACTTCATGTATACTTTGCCATATCAAATTTTCGAATTTGATACAACTAATTTTTGTTGTTAGGCTGACTTTTTCACTTAGTAGGGACTATAAGTTATATGTAAAATATAAGTTATACACTATTTAAAAAAAATATCTGTATGGATATGTGTGTATGTATGTTTGTGTGCGTGTGTGTGTGTGTGTGTGTGTGTGTGTATGTGTGTGTGTGTGTGTGTGTGTGTGTTTGTGTATGTGTATGCGAGTGCGTGTGCCTGTGCGTATGCGTGTACATGTGTGTATGTGAGCCGCTCATCCGCGTTCAAATATTCCGCGGTAAAACCTGACAAAACTTTGCATGTATATTTTCTATCCATGTTTAGAAGTGGCTTTAAAATTTCAGCGAAAATGGTCGACTCGTTTTGATTTTATAGTCATTTATCAAATTTTAAAAATTTGGAAACTTAGGCTTTTTAAAAATGTTTTGAGAAGCGAATTTTTTTCACAATAAAGTACTCATGGAATCCTTCCATTTAAGACCGGAAAAGATTCGAAATATACCATTTTTCATTTGTTATACCGTGTATTTATTAATATATTGTTAGCCTCTATAACGAGCAAATTGAATGATGACATTCAAGGAAATTTTTACTAAATATTAGTTTTTATTGCTTCTTAAAAAAAAATGAATTGTTAAAGAAAGTGCATTTTGTTGGATTACGACATCTTAAAAGATTTTTACAGTGATAATTCATTAAATATAGAGATATACTTGCTAAAAATATTGTCAAGTATTAAACTATGTATAATATAAAACACTATATAACAGAAAAAGTCAGATATAATGTTTAATATTATTGATGAAAATTACTATATAACTGATATCAGGGCAACACAAAACTTTTAAAAAACATTCAAACAAGTATAATTTGGAAAGCAAAAGAAATTTAAAATAAAGTTATCAAACATTTACTAGACGAGACTTAAAACGTGAGAGTAATACTTCTGGAACTTCATCCATGAAATTATTATAAAAAAAAAAGATTAAAATATCACTTTGAGTAAAATAAAATAAATAAATAAGCTGCTGATAATTCATTATGTATATTGCTGCGAGAAATGAGTTAGCATGACGATCTTCTGCCAAGACGTCAAGCGCTCTGCCGAGCTTCGGACCCAAATTTTCTCGAGCATTTTTTGACATAGTAATAATTTTAAAAAATATAAAAATTGTTATAAAAGCAGCCTCGGGTTAGGCTCAATGCGAGTTCTAATAGAAGTAGCTGTCGGTTATTTATTATGTATAGTGCCGCGAGAAATTAGTTTGCATTACGATGTTCTGCCAAGACTGGCCCAGCGCTTTGCCAAGCTTTGGGCCGAAATTTTCTTGAGTATTTTTCGGCATAATCCTAATTTCAAAAACTATAAATATTGCTATAAAAGCAGTCTCGAGTCAGGCTCAATGCTAGCATTGGCTGAAGTTGCCTATTATTTATGAGGTGTTGTTTTAAGAAAATGTTATCGTTTTAAACGTCTGTCTATAATCGTGTATATAACGGCAAAATAAATGTTAAACGTCTGTACGAGGCCTCGCATTCCCAACTGTCTGATACTAAAAAATGTTCAATTGGAGGTCTTATTTAGGCTAAAAACGAGATGTTTAGATGATGTTTTTCCAATCACTGACAAACGAAGCTTGGCCGGATCTCAGGCGACATGCGAGCCGATCGTTTATGTCGGCTTTCGGTCGGCATTCCAGCTAGAGGTATTAAATAAATTACGATACGCATTAAAGAAACTATTTAAATACAATCAAAAACGACATTTATTCAGCATAACTTGTATAACACTATAAACCATCGTAGTATATATAGTTCCTTTAAAAATGATGAATTTTATTCAAAACCTAGTAACCAATATTTTCTGAAAGTATCAAAAAGATTCATTAAAATCTCATGCGTAAGCTACTTTTTAAAGTTAAAAAAATTAGTTTCGAGAAAAACATGTTGTAAAATTAAATTTTGTATGTTACATAATTTAAATTGTTTTACTTGAACGCGTACAACTTTATTAAAACGTCGTGTTATAAAATCTGACAAGTTTTAAAACATTTTTACAATTCTAAAGATTAAAAAAATGTAATAAATTCATTTTTGATTGTTTGAAAAAAATCATTAGAATATTAATGTTCCGACGTTAATGTTAACCCCTTGATCTTTATGTCAGTAGGTGAAAATGAAATTCGAGTGTGGATTATTGTTTTTAGAGGACATCATAATATGTATGCAATAGAAGAATGATGTGCTATCAAAATAACAAAAAATTCGATATTCCTAAAGTTAAAAGTTTTTTGGATTTGTCGATATATTCATCATGCATTTCAATCAATTAGTAAGCTTAAGAAACTGATTAATAGTGTATTCCATAAAAATCTGAATATATTTTACATGGTTTATAAGAGTCGCTGATTTCAAAGCCGGGGTCAGATTTCAAAACTTCTACTATGGCAAAACAGATAGGTGGACATTTCTAGGTGGTCGGTGAATACTTAAACAGTTTCAATCATGTGCTGAAAAAATTTATATCCTTTACGTGATTTAATATTAAAACAGATTTATAAAATGTTATTTAAAAATATATATACTTACATTGTTCTTTAGACATTAAAGAATGTATCCAGATTTCTCTGTAACCAGGCTACCGAATTAATTCTAAAGACATACAATTATAATGACTAACGAAGGTATAATAGTATAAATGTCGAACTTTCTAATGACCCAAATAAAGTATAGCAAACCAAACTTATTCAAAAGATATTTATTGAGAAAAGTATGAAGATAAGATTACTATAAAGCAAAAATTAAATTTTTTGTATTACTGTCATCTTATATTACCTTAAAATAAATTTAATAAGCATTATTCGCATACATTCAACAACATTTTCATAACTGTTTTATATACACTCAATTGACTTCGGATTACGACAAGAACCCCCTTAAGGGGAACATACAGTTAAAGCGAAACTTTCTCCAAGAGCTTAATAAAAACCGCTGCCAATTCATTGGCACATAACATCATCCAATAATATTCAATGTTTCGTTAAATTTTTTTTTTCTATTTAATTCTGTGTTTAAAAGTCAAAACGACAAGTCCATCTGTTTTAAATGTCAAGATACATAGATTAAACTTTTAAATTGCCATTGAAACATATGCAAAAGTATAGCATAAATTATGAAAAAATATTTAAATTGTATACAAATTTACCACTTTTTTGCATTTCAAGTAACATTCTTTTCAATTGACAATAAATTTTACAACACTATAAAAATGTTGATTACATTTTTTTATGCATAAAATAATGCATACTACTTTTACAAACAATTTCTTTTTGTAATTTTGTTATTTTATTTGAATTTATGAACAACGAATTTATTCAATGTTTTTTTAATGTTTTCAAAGCTGGTTCAACTCTTCCTTAACAAGTAGAAACATCAATATAATAATATTTTACATTTTAAGCTAAACAATTTCATAGTTTAGTTAAAGCTATTTATTGCAATTTCACGTTTTTTCGCCTAATTTCGATCGTTTAAAAGCTGTAAAAGTTAAATGAAAGTAAGTAAGTCATTTTTTTGTTTTTAGGATAAAAATGATCTATACTTTCTTTTAAAAGCCTTTTATTTATATTTATAAATATAATAAAGTTTGGTAAATTTGTATTAACGTATTATAAAATAAAGCTAAATTTTTCATTATTTTTCATCAATTTCTGTTTTCTCATTATTTAAGTTTTCAATCTTCAAAATGTTGTTGGCGCACCAAAATAATCAATCTTGATGAAACTTTTAGGATACGTTCTTTAAAGCATTCTCAACATTAGTTAACTGAAATATTTTGTAAATATCCATGACAAAGCTCATGTTAAATGATTCTATTAACAAATTTGCACTGTTTTTAACAATTTTTAAACAACAACTATTTATTATTTTTAAAAAACACATAGTTGAGTAAAAAATGGTAGTTTCAGCTAACTTATTTTTCATTTTACTATCAAAAACAATAATAAATATTTTGGTTCATAAATGTCATTGTGGTGTGCGCCAACAATTTTTACTGTACAGCCTAATTTTACTTAAAATAAATCTATTATTCTCAATAACTTCAATATTATTTGATAAAATTTTTTTAAAATATGTGTATCAATTGATAATAAACATGTCATATAAATATTATTTTGTTAGCCTAAAAGCTGCGGAATTTTGATTTTTCACGGGACAGCCTCTTGAAAGGGTCAAGCCTGAATTAAATTTTGTAAGAAATCATTATCCATTTTATAGGCGGCAAAAATATTTTGACGCAATCTAATTTGATGCAAGTTTTTATATCTTAAATATGTATATGATATGTGATTTTGCCATGAATATAATATTTCATTTTCTGATACTTTATACATTTTTGGAAATGAGCTTAATAGTTATTTGTACGTATTTTTCCCCCAACATTTATTGCACACAATTCAGCGTGTTGCAACACTAGCCGAATCCAAACCCGTGTCCAAGTCTACTCTATACTATACATACAAGCTTCAGAGAACATAGAAATTATTAAAAAAATATTTTGATCGATATTATTATTATATAAATTATTTTTTTTTTTACAAAAGTGCGATTTTTTTGATTTATGGTTTTCCAATGTTCTGCAAGTCTTATGCGCATAGGATTACAATAAATAAATCTAAAATTTTCAGGTTCTTATTCAACGTATTCGCATTACAAGCATGAACTCCGATTCTTCATAAAAATTTATTAAGAAAGTGTTACCCATGAATAGAGTTAAAAATTTCGTTTTTTTAGGTTAATTTATAATGAAAATTAAATATAATTTTACTTTTCTTTATAAGTGTGTTTTTAAAAATTTAGAGTTCACAGTTCTGTGCAGTAAATGTTAGATATTACATCATTTTTTTCAAATGCTATATTTGCATTCCTATGCGCAACGACAGTTTTGAAAAAAACATTAATTTTCATAGAAACTTGCTAGTTTTTCCTACATAACTATGGGTAAACTGTCTAAATATTTATGAAAATTTACAAAAAACTTTCTTTTTAGGTAACAAATATAACGACCAGTTTAAAAAAATGTTATCATGTAACTAGCAAATTTTTCTAAATTTACTATAGGACCACCTTAATATTAAAACAAGAAGTTTAATATTGGAACTGTTTTTTTGGAATCGTCATATTGGGTTTTAAAAATCTGACAACAGATTAACTTTTTTTTTAAATTACATTCGTGGAACGTGTAAATCAGTGCTTCGATATCGTTTCCACGCTACTATGAGGTAGATATCTCAGCGCGTTATTTTTTAAGAAACATAAAAGGTTTATTTTATGTATTTTTTATGTAATTATTGCAAAACAAAATTAGTATTAAAATAATTTTATAAAATGCTTGTAAATATTTTATATTTCTTAAAAGCAAGGTTTTATTCGAGCGTTCGCAGTAATTAATCTTTTTCTATTGGACCAAATAAAACGTTTGAGATCTTAAGGTTTTCGCAATACTCTTCTTTCTGCACTGAACCTGTTTGAACATAAAAAAAGAAAAATTTTGCAAATGGTACATAAAAGTCGATAAATTTCGAAAAAACGCATGTTCAAGGGTAAAAAGGCTGTTTTATAGATTTGTTTCTCGAAATTCGAAATTTTCGCAAATATATAAGGTTCAGTGTATAAAACAATACTTTTTACATACTCTCAAAATTTTCAAGTCTCTCTGAACCTCAGTATTTTCGCAATCATTGCAAAACGAAATGAAAAAGAGATTTCAAGTACAACGCAGTTAAGGTAACTCCGATTCGTAGCCGCGCTTAGCTACGCGCTCGACCTTCTCAGCTCCCCAATTTTCATTTTTCATGATAACGTTCTGAAAATTTGGCATTTGATTCTTAAATAGTATTACTTTCTAAAAATCAGATTTAAAAAATGCATTTTTTGACTACCCGGCCCCAAAAAAGCATATTTTATATAACGAAATATATAAAAAAATGTTTGGATAATAAATAATAATAATCATAACTATCAATCTTCTTAGTAAATACTTAGTAAATAAACATTTATAAAAATGATATTATTTTATTCAAATAATTAAAAATGAATACATGCATTGCTCCGAGGGAGCGGTAGCGACTGAGGGATATTTTCTAGTATAGTATTAAATAACAGAAAAAGAGGAAAATTTTAAAACTATTTTTTTTATTCCACAGAAGGAGAAAAAAGAGAGGAAAAGTTCAGAAACTGAAGTTGAAGTGGATGGTACAAAAGAGCTACATGTAACACTAAGTCCTCGCACACCGGGTGGCGATCCACCAGAAACTGAGGAGCTCATCAAAACATTAATGGTTAATGTAATTTTTATTCTAAAAATTATGAAATAATGTACCATTTTTATGTATATTATACATCAAACATTACATTTTGAATCTGTCTTAGGTACTCTACTGAACAAATTTCTGGGGTAAAGAATCAAGTGAAAATTAGACATGATATGTATAAAGAGCATCATTAGAGTAGTACTACTCAAATTACTCGTTATAAAACTTTACGGTTTTTGAACAATAAGAATAAGAATATCAGAAACAATCAAATTTTTCCAGTAGGGGCAAAAAATCCATACGGTGTTTACGTTGTATTTAACCTCCTGAATGAATGTACCGATTGCGAAAATTATTTTTTTA
Organism: Gastracanthus pulcherrimus; assembly: GCA_949152435.1. NCBI lineage: Eukaryota > Metazoa > Arthropoda > Insecta > Hymenoptera > Pteromalidae > Gastracanthus > Gastracanthus pulcherrimus. Next base: position 124,971,879 of record OX424573.1, read on the forward strand.
TCTGATAGAAATTGTTCCACCAGTGGTCCAATACAATTTTCCAGTCCATACTGGCCCAATACTACCAGTACTTGCTCAATAACAATTTTGATTTGTGGATTTGGTCGCTTAATTTTTCACCAGACGCACGGATTTCGACATTTTTTTTATAATCGGGCGGAAGCAGACGAGTAAAGCGAACAGGATGAACCCTTCTATCCTTCACAGAGAGAGAATGTTTGGTATTCTTTTGCTCCATAACGTTCCAACTGATTTTGAAATGAATGGTTATACATGCTCTACGTCACTTCAAACGTTTAAATCTCTTAAACCAAGTTTTCCTGTCATTCAGTTGAAGAGATATTGAAATTTTTATCCTTAACCATTTAATACATACAGTGTATATATATATGAGTGATTCACTGGGAAATCGAGATCTAAGAAATTTTTTTCTTTAAATCTTCGGTAAAAATGTTCCTTTTGGTATGTAGAATATATGTGAATTTTTGCAGTTTTTTGAAACCCTTAGGTATAAAGTTGATCAATGCTAAATATGAGCATGTAGACACTTTTTACATTTTTTTAACAAATATTAACCTCCATTCATTCTACAAAATTAAATCTCTTAAAAAATACCAACAAAGTATTATATAGCAAATTTTCTGAATTTTTCATAAAAAATGGTTCCAAAACCTTTTAATGTTTCTTTCGATTAATTAAACTCATTTTGAAACTAAAAATCATAAAAAAGTGGGTTTGAGCACTCGAACCATTACATAAAAAATCATGAAGATAGTTTTTTTTAGTACAAAAGGGACTACAGTCGCAAAATGGCAGAAGTGCAATATTATATAAAAAAAATCAAAATAATATCAAATATTGTTAATAAAATTATTAAAATGCCCATTTTAGCAATAAAGTCATATTATATCAACCAATTAAAAATCTTAGAATTAAGGTCTGAAAAAATTTAATTGTATTCTGCAGATAATTTGTAACAAAAAGGGTTGTTACAAATTTTTCTCTAAAACACACTCTTTCTGCGTTAAAAATCAGTTCATAAATTTAAGCTTTATGGAAAAATCGAAACAGGACTACATTTACGCCATTAACCCATTTCTTCCCAAACGGCCATTTTATAGTCGATTGGGTTTTTGCCTAAAAAATTGTCGAAAAAAAAAAATAATAATAACCAATAGCACTTTTCTGAAGTAAAATTGTCCGCTCTTTCCGATTCTGAAGTCAGAATTGTGAAATTTCCGTTGGAAAATTTCAAAATGAGGGTTTTAGGCAAAAAACCAATCGACTATAAAATGACCGCTTGGGAAGAAATGGGTTAATGAAGCTATATATATTGATCGGATTATTCGTGGGAATACGGATTCACATAACTTATGTCAAAAAGAACAAAATGACACCTGATATAGTTATTTTCACTTCAATTTCGAGTGAATTGGGAATTTTGATAATTTTTTTGCTCTGTCAGCCCACTGTGCGGCGACTCCTTCCGGGAACGTACCAGTCCAGCACTCAGGCTATGCCCATTGTGCTTATACCCCTTAAGATTGATGTAGAAGGTAAATAAAAAAGCTTAAAGATTCTGTTATTACAAAAATTGTATAATATGATATAGATTGCATACATCTATTTTTCCACACCACCTTAAGGAGGGTCTGTCGCTAGATATAGGACATAAAACAAAAAATTATATGAGAGTTTATAAAGGTCCTATGATAAAACTAATGTACTTAATAATAGTCCGCAATTACATGAAGAAAATAATTGTTCCAAAACAATAGTGACGTTACAAGTGTCCATATTGTCAATTTAAAAAATATTTAGTTAAACCCCAATTATTTTCTATTTGTTTTAATCAATTTTAATGTTTTGCGGGTTATACGAAAGAAATTTATAAAATAATGTATCAGTTATAAGAGAAAGCTAATTATTTATAAGTAATCGCGCAGATATATTATTTTATAACTTTCTTTCGTTAACTTTGTAGATAAATGTTTAAAAAAAAGAATAACCCCCAAAACATTAAAATTGATTGCAAAATATAAAAAATATTTGGGGTTTAACTAAATACTTTTTAAATTGACAATATTGACACTTGTGTCGTCACTATTTTTTTGGACCAATTTTTTTTTTCATCTAGTTATGGACTACTATTAAGTACATATATTTATATATAGTTTTTAAATTTTCATTATATTTACTTTGTTACTGCTCGAATAAGTTTTACGCGATGACTTGGTATAATTACTAAAAACACTTTTAGTTTCAATCAGATTATTAAGTAACGAGAACTAAGCAACAATCCTGTGACGTATATTAAACCTACCGAGATTATTAGACTGAATTACTTTCTTTTCTCATTGTGTCTTTGACACGTGTCCACTGAGCCGCCGATACCGCAGCCCTTCGCAGAACTTACTCACAATCAGTGATTTGATGCTGCAAAGTCGTCATCGCGCGATAACATATTCCGATTAAACATTTTTACTCGCACCTAGTATTGGTGTGCTTTTTTGTACAAAATATTCTACTTCCGGGAACATTCCGGGGGGCCCCGTACAAAACTTACATTTTTTTCCCTAATAACTCTTAAGCTGCGTTAATAATTTGAATTTTCTCATCAAGTTGAACTTTGCCGTGTTACATAATATTCCGTATGCGCGCCTGCCCGACTAGCGGTCCTGAGAGTCGACAGTTTTCATTGCCACCACATCTCTGGACGACACGTCTCCAGGCCAACCGTGCGCCGGAAAAGCCTATACGCTTTTCTTCGCCCCGTAGCCTCTCCTTATATGAGAGACAGATACAGTCCCGGACGACCCTAATGATCGCCGTGCATGCGGCCCATGTAGCTCGACTGCGGCGAAATGCTCATCAGCAGAGATTCTCTGTCACTCTACCCGAGCAAATTTTGCGCATCCGAAATAGATTCATTTTAAATATATTAATATATGACAAGAACCGAATGTTTTATAATAATTAATTAATTTTGCAAATACCCGACTACTCCCTCTCCTATTTTTCGATACATTGTGATCTAAATAAAGCACCAATTCTATATTATTATTATTACAAATATATTGAAAAAGTTACTATTACTTAATAAAGTCAACTTTTCTCTAGTTCGATCACTGTTTCAGTGGCCGACCGTGCACAGCACTAAACTGCCTAAACTGACCCATGATCCCTCCGCACGTCCATTCTGACGTCTTAACCTGGTCGTCACCAACGGAGGGAGAATGTGGCCCCGAACATCCTCTGCAACGTCCATTCACACGGTCTGTGAATATGCAAGTCAAGGGTTTGCCATAATGTATCTTGAATTCACGTAGCCTTTAAACCAGTTGGCTCGGCCTTTAAGTAACAGATAGAACTACCACGTGAACACAATCCATCCTGAACTACATATCTGATTTGTATGGCATTCGATTTGTGCACTACTGTGCCTCCTTTCAATTAGTGCAAGACTGGAGTTTATCTCGGACTGTGCACGTACCTCATTCTTCAAAACAGTGATTCTTATTTAGCTTGTAAACAAATATATTAACTAATTCACATAACAAACTATCCACTTTGCTTTAACAACTACATTACAGATTAAACATTTTTTTTAATTCGAATATCAACAATAACAATAATTCTTTCCTGCTCTACCATTAAACAAATTATTATTGCTATAAAATCGAGTGCATCGCATTCTTGAACATTTTTAACATTAAATAATAAAGCTAATTTTTATTACAGTTACTTCTTTGAATTATTATTTTTCAAAATAAATTGACAATTTTACATCTCCTAGTTGATCCGATTTCTACAATGGATCATAATGTACCTTAAAATGTACAGAAATAAAATCAACCATAAATATCTCATTATGAATTCCATTGACATCTAAGTTCGCTAAGGACACAAAGATTATTTTTATAATTATTGTGTTTACGGCATCAATATTGTTTCTACTTTTCTTTTTATTTATTTACTTATGTTTTCTTCAATCAATGCATTTATACGTCGCTCATTTCTCAAATTTGAAATCTGATACGTCATTTACATGCAGGAAATTTGAAATAATGAAATCATCCCTCCTGTCATTCAGTGCAGCTTTACGTAAGTTTCGCTTGAAAACAATTCAATATACGAGGGTAGTTCAATAAGTCTTTAGAATGACCAACAGTTGGCGCGCGAATCGCTCCAAATCATCTGTTTTCAGTCAGCACCACTCCCGACTAGATATATGGTGCAGTCACAGTCCACATCTTCTGAGTTTACGTGTTTTTATAACCAATTGAAAAAAAAAAATTGCTTGTTAAGAAAAATGGAAAAAAACGAGTTCAGAGCGGTAATTAAACATTTTCATTTAAAGGGTTTAACTCCATATGAGATAAAAAATGAATTGGACTCAGTTCATGGCACATCTGCCCCTGCCTTAGCAACGGTTTATAACTGGGTAAATGAATTTAAGCGTGGTCGTACATCAATAAGTGACGAACCACGTTCAGGAAGGCCCGTAGAAGCAACTACTCCCGAAATCATCAATAAAATCCACGATATGGTGTTGAAGGATAGAAGATTAATAGTGCGTGAGTTAGCTGAGGCCACAAGGATATCTATAGGTGCAGTTGTTTCAATTCTACATGAAAAATTAGGCATGAAAAAGCTATCGGCAAGATGGGTGCCGCGTTTGCTCTCAGCTGAGAATAAACGCAATAGAGTGGTCGCCTCTGAGGCTCTTTTGGCGCGCATAAGTCGGAATCCTGAGGAATTTTTTCGTCGATTTGTGACTGTGGATGAAACATGGATACACCACTACACTCCTGAGACAAAGGAACAATCCAAACAGTGGATTTCCACAGGCGAACCAGCTCCAAAGAAGGCAAAGACCGTAAAGTCAGCTGGTAAGGTTATGGCTACAGTTTTTTGGGATGCACGTGGAATTATACTTATTGACTACTTGGAAAAGGGTAAAACAATTACTGGTGAGTATTATGCATCATTATTAGAGCAGCTGAAAGAAGAAATTTAAAAAAAACGACCACATTTGGCGAGAAAAAAAATTCTCTTTCATCACGACAACGCCCGAGTTCACACATGCTTCGTTTCAATGGCTAAAATTGAAGAACTAAAATTCGAATTGGTCGAACACCCACCGTATTCACCAGATTTAGCCCCCAGTGACTTTTTCTTATTTCCAAACTTGAAAAAATGGCTCGGTGGACAGAGATTTACGGACAACGAAGACGTCATTGCCTCTGTAAGTGCTTATTTTGAGGAACTTCCGAAAACGCACTTTTCTGAAGGATTAAAAAAACTTAAAAAGCGATTGACCAAGTGTATAGAGCTCCAAGGAGATTATGTTGAAAAAAAAAAAATTTACCCAAAAAAAATTGTTTTTATACTTTATTCTAAAGACTTATTGAACTACCCTCGTAATAACTTTCGTAACAAATTTCACTCATGAAAGGTTCTTTTTTCATATATATTCGTTCATCATTTTTATCACTCAAATTTTGACTTGTAAACTTTGTACTAATTGCAATTATACGTTACAGATTTCAAAAAACGAAATCATAAACGTCCTTACTTGCATTGCGTATTTAATAGACTGCATTTAATAGTTTTATGACTTTTACTTGGTTGCAATTTAAATATTCAAACATTACTTTAAAACTTGGCCAAGTTTATCAATAACAATTTTCAAGAACTTCTAGTTCTTACGCCTTATTGGAGATTATTAGACTGCATTACTTTCTTTTTAACCGAATCAATCAATTATACTCGAGGAGCGATGTTATTCGTGCAACATCAAGCAATCTGACCAGCGCGCTTACTCACTTGACTTTTTCTAATTGTGTCTTCGACACATGTTACCACTTAAACATTTTTACTCGTGCCGAGTATTGCCGTGCCCTTTTGTACAAAATATGCTTAATCTGTCGGGAACATACATAACGGCGATAAAACAACTTTTCCGTTATGACAACAATTTGATTTATTTTTTTCTTCTTACAAAAACACAGCCGAACAATAATGACATACGACATCCATTTCACCCAAAAAGAGTGTAGTTGAAACGTTTATATTTTTATTTTTTTGACAGTTCTTGTCATTTATATTTGAAGTAAGTTCTGTTAATTTTTGTTTTTCCGTATTTTTAACTACGTATTTAAGATATTATATTAATGTTACGATACTCAATTATATCGTAATGTCCTGAATCAAGTTCTTCACTAAAAAATATTGTTAATTTAAAATCTCTCAAAGTATTACCAAAATGATGCATTATACCGGAATCCCTAAAATGTACCATAACGTATACTAATAGGCGTGTGGTTACCGTGTCGCAAAACGGTCAACTGTAGTCCACTTCATAAGCATACAAAAACGCAAAAATCCACACATGTGTTACAAAAAATGTGGTGACCACAATGGGCGAGTGGGCTTTTTGACCTCGTACCCGCTCGCCTACGACTCGTATTGCAAACTCCACACTCGGTAAAAAAGGCCCACTATTCGCCCTTGGTACACAATATACTATCAAAATTTTCCTGTGGTGAATCTGTAAAACGACATTCATGTGCGTATTTTTGTGTATTTTCGTTGGGTTGCCGCAAGACGAATGTTTCGGCAGCAGGAGCTGGGTCGTAAAATTTTGAATACAACTATATAATACAGGGAGATAAAGTGATGTAATTATTTCAGATATATATTAGGTTGAGAGGGGAATGAGTGGGAGCAACGGCGTAAACTAATGGTTTGGATAAATGTTTTAAAAAAAAAGTTGTACGTTATGTTTTGGGGGAAGCCGGGGGAGCAAGGGGGGGGGCGGCTGAGTGGTGAGGTCTAGCGAATATATATATATATATGTAATAGGACATCTCCTGACTGATTGACTGACTGACTGACTGACTGACTCATCAACGTCCAGCAAATATTAATTAATCCAGTCTATTAATTACCATAGAATTTTCAATTGATTTTAGCACTTATATGGTCAAAAAAGGGTGTCACAAGCATGCGCGGTGATGAGCCCAATTTTCGTAGGTTTCTAATACTCCATAGAATGATAAAATTGTAAATTAAGAGCGTGCACACAATATAAACAATAGATGAAACGGTGTCGAATTAAGGTATATTTTTGGTGGAATTCGAGATATATAGGTAGATATATATATATATATATATATATATATATATATATATATATATATATATATATATATATATATATACGAGGGTAGTTCAATAAGTCTTTAGAATAAAGTATAAAAACAATTTTTTTTGGGTAAATTTTTTTTTTTTCAACATAATCTCCTTGGAGCTCTATACACTTGGTCAATCGCTTTTTAAGTTTTTTTAATCCTTCAGAAAAGTGCGTTTTCGGAAGTTCCTCAAAATAAGCACTTACAGAGGCAATGACGTCTTCGTTGTCCGTAAATCTCTGTCCACCGAGCCATTTTTTCAAGTTTGGAAATAAGAAAAAGTCACTGGGGGCTAAATCTGGTGAATACGGTGGGTGTTCGACCAATTCGAATTTTAGTTCTTCAATTTTAGCCATTGAAACGAAGCATGTGTGAACTCGGGCGTTGTCGTGATGAAAGAGAATTTTTTTTCTCGCCAAATGTGGTCGTTTTTTTTAAATTTCTTCTTTCAGCTGCTCTAATAATGATGCATAATACTCACCAGTAATTGTTTTACCCTTTTCCAAGTAGTCAATAAGTATAATTCCACGTGCATCCCAAAAAACTGTAGCCATAACCTTACCAGCTGACTTTACGGTCTTTGCCTTCTTTGGAGCTGGTTCGCCTGTGGAAATCCACTGTTTGGATTGTTCCTTTGTCTCAGGAGTGTAGTGGTGTATCCATGTTTCATCCACAGTCACAAATCGACGAAAAAATTCCTCAGGATTCCGACTTATGCGCGCCAAAAGAGCCTCAGAGGCGACCACTCTATTGCGTTTATTCTCAGCTGAGAGCAAACGCGGCACCCATCTTGCCGATAGCTTTTTCATGCCTAATTTTTCATGTAGAATTGAAACAACTGCACCTATAGATATCCTTGTGGCCTCAGCTAACTCACGCACTATTAATCTTCTATCCTTCAACACCATATCGTGGATTTTATTGATGATTTCGGGAGTAGTTGCTTCTACGGGCCTTCCTGAACGTGGTTCGTCACTTATTGATGTACGACCACGCTTAAATTCATTTACCCAGTTATAAACCGTTGCTAAGGCAGGGGCAGATGTGCCATGAACTGAGTCCAATTCATTTTTTATCTCATATGGAGTTAAACCCTTTAAATGAAAATGTTTAATTACCGCTCTGAACTCGTTTTTTTCCATTTTTCTTAACAAGCAATTTTTTTTTTTTCAATTGGTTATAAAAACACGTAAACTCAGAAGATGTGGACTGTGACTGCACCATATATCTAGTCGGGAGTGGTGCTGACTGAAAACAGATGATTTGGAGCGATTCGCGCGCCATCTGTTGGTCATTCTAAAGACTTATTTAACTACCCTCGTATATATATATATATATATTATATTCCTGAAAATTTATTTAAAATTTGTTTTATTTTGTTTGAATTATTTAACAATGCACAACGACATATTAAAATACACAAAACGGTTAAAATTATAATATATATTAAGTGAAAGGATATACATTGAAATCTATATCTCCCCTCGTAAATATATGAACATGCGCGCGCGCACACACACATGCAAAGTACTCGTATTTATGTTTTTTAAAAGCACATTTATGATTTAATAAATGTAATTCCTTCTAATACACAAATATATGATTTAATTAATAATAATTATATAAAATTATTTACAGTAAGTGTAAAGCATGTACAAAAGAAAAATAAATGTCATTCATCAGAATATTTTTGATTTCTGCATTGCATGATTTTGCTTGCTAAAAAATAAAGCTTTATAGCAATACAAATTTTTTAATCTGATATAGTGATGAATTTGAATATTTTCGAAGTTGTATAATTAAAAAACCTAGGTTTATCAAAAATGTATTTATATGAATGCGTGTATATGTACGTGTGTGACACAAAATTTCATCCACGAAATTTTCAACAAATTATCACTGTTTTTATCGATAACAAATAGTCTATTTAAATTTCGTTTTTGTAAAAGTAAAAATTTTAACATTTTCACTTACATCTCAAGAGTAGTAATCATATATAAACGAATGAAATGCACAAGATTATACATTTTCATTGATTGTGTAAATGGAGTTAGCAAAAAATATTAAAAAAAAATATAATGACAGGCGAATTTCATGCACTGCAAGAGCTCGCTGCAAAATCTCCGCCTACTGCCATAGCTACCTAACTTATTTACGTACCATCAAAGCATAAATAATTTTTTTAATCAACAATCGCGATGTTACAAACACTATTATTTCCTATTAAAAATAAAACACTAAAAATTCAAAAGCTTTTATTTTTCATCCAATTTTTATAATCGAGGTTTATGAACATCGTTTTCAGATCAATTTTAAAATAATTTATGGGAACTAACAATATGCTTATTATTCACAATAAAACAATATAGTTAAACAATGAAAATATTCTAACCTCCCGTAAATTATGATAAAATATTTTTCAGTCGATCTGTAAAACGATGTTCATATGCGTATTGTCGTTGGGCTGCCACAAGACGAATGTTTCAGCAGTAAGAGCTGAGTCGTAAAATTTTGCCTACAACTATATAATATAGAGAAAAATAATGATGGAATTATTTTAGATATATAGTAGGTTGAGGGGGAGGTTGAGGCGGAGACAGAGTGGGAACTGACGGGGAGCTTAATGGGAGCAAGGGTGAGCGAGGGTGAGCTGAGTGGTAGGGATTAGTGAATTAACTATATACAGGGAGATATGTACATATATAGTTAATTCGCTAATCCGTACCACTTATTTTCAGCTTTTTTCCAGAATTTTTTTCCAGCTTGCTGTTTTCACCTAAAGTATATGTTATACTATTGAAGTCTGACGTAATTTACGTGACGCATTATACATTACGGACAACTCTGTGTATGCCCAAAATATAGCTGATATTGAGACCTTTAATTTTAGTGGACGGTGCTCTTTGAGGATATTTCTATGAAAAGTTACGCTCGAATCAAAATTTCGAAAAGATGTAGGTGACCAAATGGGGGACCGCAAGTTAACGACGATTTACGCTCCTAAGTTACTGACAAGTTGCGGTCTCCCATTTGGTCACCTAAATTTTTTCATAATTTTGAATCGAAATATCCTCACAGATACTCCGACCACTCAAATTGAAGGTCTCAATGTCAGCTATTCTTTGGACACACGCGAACGTTTTCGTAATGTATAATACGTCACGTAAATAACGTCAGACTTCAATAGTATGATGTTTACTTTAGGTTGTAAAAACAGGCTAAACAATATTCGTAGACGTGCTAGACCTCAAATATATAAATGGAAACTAAGTGCATTTTTTTTGCAGGATGTTTAAACTATGTTCCCTGAAAATCAGAGCTCAAAAGATTATAGAAAAAGTTACAAGGGTGCTAACTTGACGATTTCCGAAATAGCACCTACCTTCAAAAGGCTGTAACTTTTGTTATACGAAAAAGTTTTGAACCTATAAAAAAGGAATTAAAGGTTTTCTAAGGACGAAGAAGTTGAGACGTGGTAGACATAATTCCGTATTGATTTCATAAAATGGCAAGCAATAGAACATAACGCGAAAAACACAACATTTTAGGTTTATATTCAGTCCCGCAGGTGTGACCCATTCAGCTGCCAAGGGGATCTAATATATTTTTTCTTCAAGTTTGTAAAAAGTCGAAGAAATCATTTTTTTGTACATTCTAATTGACAATAATAGGGTGCTCTGTATAATTTTTTAAAAAAGCGTTTTTTTTTTCATTTTTGAAAGTTCAAAATACTCTAGTAGGCCGTACGGGGGACCTTAAGGGCTAAATCTTTCTTGTGCTTCTTTTGGTATTTACTTTCACATAAAAAATCGGTGACCCATATGGCTGACCCCCCCCCCCCCCCCTCGGGAAACTGTTTTGTAAAAAAGTACAGGCATGGCCCATAGATATAAACATTAATATTCTAGTTTGTCAAGATTGAAAATTTTCAGACGTTTTAGCATAAAAAGAGATATCTTTTCTGGCAATTTTCGCGAAATTTCGAATTCCGCGACAAAAGTTACAGGGGGCACCCCTACAACGTAACTAATTTTTAAAAAAGCATAAACTTAAAACAGCTGTAACTATGGTTACACTTGACCTTCTTGAAATTTTCATGTTATATTTTGATTATAATTACGGTGGCCTGTAGAAATAGCAGAGGATCAAACATGACCTAAAAATCGAAAAAATGTGCATGCGCGAATAATGAGTTTTTGAAAATAATCCCTTCCATATTTTTGGACTAGAACTATTTTTACTGAAAATATACTATAAGACGAAAAATCCGTTTTTTGAATCGTTCAAAATGGTTGAGATGGAAGCTCTGTGGAATTTTTTGACAATGGTTCATTTTCAGCCAATTATGAACATTTAAAAAATTGTAGGAGATATTACAGTGCATAAAAAGGGCTGAAAGTTTTTTGGAGACTTCTTTCGATACGTACTTGCATATAAAAAATTGGCGAAAATTTTCGTGAACCACGTTCACATGGATTTTTAAGAAAGTAATGGATCTGCCTATATATTAAACATATATGCGTGGTTCCTTGTCAACTGAGCATGTCCAAAAATAAAGATGTCTAAAACTCTGAAAATATGTTGGTATGTGTATCCAGAATATGTAAAAAGAAATTTAGATTCGAAGGTGTTTTGTGTCAAGGGCAAATTAAAGGTTGAAAAATGCGTTTTTTAATATTTTGAGATTTTGCCAACATTGTTTGATTATTAGCGCAAAAATGAGTGACTTCTGGAAATAAAGTGTAAAAACATTTTTTATTCAAAATGAGGTTAAGAATCTAAAAAGAAAATTATTAGACCCTATTGTGATACTTTGTGAACCCACGTATTACGATATATTGTGATATTAAGATTCTAGAAAATCGCCATCAGCTTTTTCAAAATAAAAAATCTTATAATTAAGTTTTTCATATTTCTTTGAACTCTAGACTTGTTAGGATATGGTCTCCAGCTGAATACAAATTTTGCAGAATTTTTAAATATCGCACTTTTCTTCGATATTTCCTCTTTATAAACCCATGCATTATGATGTCTTGTAATATTCAGACACCAGCAGATCGCCATCACCTTTTTCAAAGCAAAGAATCTTAAAATTTAGTATTTCATGTCAGTTTCCATTCTACACCTCGACCGAAATAGTCTCGAACTAAATAAAATTCCTACAGAACTTTTAAATGGTGACTTTTTATTATAGTCACACAATGGAAATATCGAAAAAAAGTTAGCTGTTTAAAAATTCTACAAATATTAAATTTAACTTGAGACCATTTTCTAACCAGTCTAGATAAAAAGGAAATATGAAAAACTAAATTTTTAGATTTTCTATTTTGAAAAAGTTGATGGCAATTTTGTAGAATGTTAATATCACAATATATCACAATGCAAGGGTTCACAAAGAATCACAATAGGGTCTAATATTTTTTTTAGATTCCTTACCTCATTTTGACCAAAATATGTTGTTAAACATTTTTCTCAAAAGTCCGTAGTTTTTGCGCTAATAATCAAACAATGTTGGAAAAATTTCAAAATATTAAAGAAACGCGTTTTTCAACTTACAATTGCCCTTGACATATAATACCTTGACGTCTGATTTTTTCATATATTCTGAGTGCACATGTCAACATATTTTCAGAGTTTTAGACATTTTTATTTTTGGACATGCTCAGTTGACATGGAACCACCTATATATATATATATATATATATATATATATATATATATATATATATATATATATACTAGCGGTGCTTCACCCCCTACTTGCTCTGCTCACCAACCCCTTTGTATAAAACATAATAATGATAAGTTGTTTATAAAGAATGAAAATTAAAAATTTCTATAACAGTTGGTTCATAACATTTTTCATTATGGGGGCAGGCCTGGGTTAAACCCAAAAAAGAGATTTTTTTATGAGTCCATAAAACTTTTTATGTTTAAAAGCAATTATTCTGAAAATTTGTATATAACTATTAATTTTTCACCGAAAGGAATTTCATTAATACAAACATCTCTTACAGTTTTATAAATAATTGCTAAAGCTTCTTTCGGTATCATAGATGCCTCGTTCCAAATTATAACATCTACTTCTCTGAATTTTCTTTTATTAAATTCAAGTTTTGCAAATGCAGTTTCTACATTACTTAAATCTAAGCAGTAAGATAAAGTATCAGCTCAAGCCATTGATAAAATATTTTGTCTTATTGAAATTGAATAAGATATTAATGTTTTATACAGAAATGTGTTTCCCAAACCTAGGGGTCCATCTATAAAATAAATTTGATTTGAATCGTTCGTTAATTTTTCAAAAATGAATTTTTATCAGAATACTTGATAATTCCCTTTTTTAAACATATTTTTAATGTATATGATTTCTTCTTTATTAATTTGATCATTTGTTACTACTAAAATTGGATCTGGTTTTGGCAAATCGAAGTCTTTACAAGACGTTTCTTCCATTAGCAGTACATTATTTGTACAACTCAATGCGTTATTGTCTTTATTTTCTTTAAAATCTTCATCAAAATATTCTTTAAAATTTTCCCAGTTAAATTTACCTTGAATATTTTCTGCTATAATAAACCATACAAAAATTTACGTAATTAAAACAGTAACATTATGTTGCAATAGCTTCTTTAAATATATTGTTACGACCAGGTTCATTGTATATTAAATAACTACGCGTTATTTTTTAAGGAACATGAACTTAGACTTTATTTTACAACTTTATAAAATTAATATATACGAGAGACACGACCTCTATCAACAAGCGGTAGCGACCTACTCTACTATTTATAAAACAATATCACGCGTATTTGAATATTCTGTGTTCAAATTGCATTCATAACATTGATCTCTTCTTCGATAAATTGTTATCCTCGACAATTCAACATCTTTAGGTTTGTTGCTAATGTTGGCTCCTGTGCACATCAATTTATACGTATTTGTTCGGTCACATTTCTCTCTTCATGTTCAGACCGCTGTGCTGACAAACAAACCTTCCAAACGGGTTTGTCTTCTTTCCTTTTTCAATGATGACTTCAGGACACGTCACAATCATCCTCTAGGAATGATCCTCAATCATCACTTCAGGAATTAAAAGAAGGACCCATCTTTTGGAAAATCAAATAAATCGAGTCTTCATGTCAAGCGGGTTAGAGGGAGAATAAATGTACTATGGACCACATATCTAAATCCTGCTTTGGCATTTATCTTCAAACCCACGGGAAAACCACGGGGCAAGAACCGTGAGTAGAGCAGTCTTCATACCGTCCAGTGTATATCTTGTATCTTGAATTAGGTAGTTGTGTCTCAATTCGGTGTGTATCATGTCGCTTTCAGGTTAGATATCCAGTTTGATCAAGGTGTCAAGGTTCCGTATTTGATTATTAATGGCGAAACGAAGTCCTTCATCGACCGGAGGAAAATCACATCTCTCGAATTGTACTGAGTCTCGCCAATCACAGCTATTCTCAGAAACCAATGGGAATTTTCCATATCTTGTGGATCTTTAACTGATTGCCCCACCAACGGCAGATTTTCTGATCGTGATTTGATGACTGTCTGCGTATTAAAGCTTTTAGCGTAACCTATACAGTTTTAGTGTTGTATGTACATAAATTCTTACAACTATTCTGATTTGGAATGGTGCCTTAATGTCGTCTTTCTCAGAACTTCATTTCTGGTCTTGAAAATGTTCCTTGCGCAAATAAGCGCTGTGAAATAATTTTAAACTTTACAGGATTATTGCTTTTTATATTATAAATACATTGTCAGAGCGATTTTTCATATAACCCCCGTAAACAAATTTTAGTCACATAAAGAAAAAAGTAATACATAATTAAGTTTGTGCGGGAAATGTGTATTAAATAACTACCAGTTATTTATAAAAGAACACGAACTTAGACTCTATTTTACAACTCTATCAAATAAATATACATGAGAGACATAACCCCTCTCAACAAACGTCAACGATAGTCTTTACTATTTACAAAACAATATCAGCTGTTAATTTCTCAAATACTAACACTACAACTTCGTGACTATTTGAACATTCTTTGTTCGAATTGCATTCATAATATTATAAATATTATATTATCATTCATATTATAAATTTTAGAATCTTGCTCTATTAGAGCAATGGAAATAGCTGTTTGTTTAAAGGGATAGTATCCCTATAAATTCTATTTTTGTATTTTTTACTGCAAAATAGAAAGTAAGTAATTAGAGTTTTAAAACCAAAAGATATGAAAAAAATAATTAATTTTTTAATCAAATAACCCTCACACAGACCTCAAATCCATCCACCCTGAGATATACGATTCGAATCATTTACTGCTTTCACGTAGCCTATAGACTCACCGGATCAACCAATTTAAGTTATACAGGGCTTAAATTGTTGGTTTTAGATGCTATTTCGATCCTATACTATTTAGAAAATGTCATTCTACCACTTTGTATTTTTGTGAGGATCTCAAAGCAATAAAAAGATTAAAATATACGCACCTATTCACTTATACAGTAATTCTTACATGATATTGATAATTATAATTAATATAAATAGCATAGGGTCAAAATAGGATCCAAAACGAGCAATTTAAGCCCTGTAAAATTTAAATTCATTGATTAGGTGAGTCTGTACATTATGTTAAAGCAAAAAATTTTCGAAACCGAATATTTAAGGATGCTAATGGATTTGAGGTCTATCTGAGGGTAATTCGATTCAGAAAAGTATTATTTTTTTCATACTTTTTGTTTTTAAAACTCTAATTTCTTACTTTTTTCTTTTACAGCCAAAAATACAAAAATAGAATTTATTGGGATATTGCCCCCTTAGTCGTGTTATATGTTACATTTGTATAAGTTCTTAAGCCTTCGAATGAAGTTTCACCTTTTATGCGACTCAAAATTGACTTGAAAAAAATCGTTCAGTATCTTTAGAATACACGATGTTAAGACGTCCGATTGCAGAATTTATTCTAAATTTTGTACCGTTTACCCATGATTTAATTGATTTGCGAAATATATAATATTGAGGTATGTTGACATACTTTATTGTCTTAGCAAAGTCAACTGTTTTATTTAAGTCAAATCATAAAATTGAAGGTTTTCGAATTATCTAAAAATAATGATGATTCTTTACTTTCTTCGAAAACTATTTTTTGTTAATTTGGAGTATGGACGGCTACTTTATTTTTTTCATATTACAAAAAGCTTTATCTCCACCTTTATGTAAGTAATCGATAATATCTCTATATATAAAAATACTTGTCCTGCCTGACTGACTGACTGATTCATCAATGCCCAGCCAAAACCACTCATCCGATTAACTTGAAAATTTGTGAGTACCTTCTACCAACATAGTAGGTGCTCACTAAGATACGCTTTTTTGAACTTCCACCCCCAGGGGATGGAAAGGGTTAAAATGTGTTTTTTCGATTTTTTACTATATTTCTGCGGGAAAAGGAGATTTCGAGACGGTTCTCGCGGCAAAAAGTCTGGAATAACTTCAGGAAAAAAGCAATTTCTGAGTTTTTCGGAATTTCACCCCCAGGGGGTGAAATGCGTCGAATATGCATTTTTCGTTTTTTCACTATATTTCTGCGGGGAAAGAGATTTCAGGATGGTTATTGCGGCATTATATCTGGAATATCATTACTCAGAAAAAAATTACTTAGCTTTTTAAATTTCACCCCCAGGGGGTGAAATGCGTCAAATGTGCATTTTTTCCAGCTGTACTATATTTATGTGGGGGAAAGAGATTTCAGGATGGTTCTTGCGGCATCATATCTGGCACGACATTAGGAAAAAAACAATTCAAAAAAATCACACCCTCCGTGCGTGCAAACGGTTGAAACGCTTCTTCCATTTCTTACTAAATTTTCGCAGAGAAAAAAATTTTCGCAGAGAAAAAAATTTTCGCAGAGAAAAAAATTTTTGCAGAGAAAAAAATTTTCGCAGAGAAAAAAATTTTCGCAGAGAAAAAAATTTTCGCAGAGAAAAAAATTTTCGCAGAAAAAAAAATTTTTGCAGAGAAAAAAATTTTCGCAGAGAAAAAAATTTTCGCAGAGAAAAAAATTTTCGCAGAGAAAAAAATTTTCGCAGAGAAAAAAATTTTCGCAGAGAAAAAAATTTTCGCAGAGAAAAAAATTTTCGCAGAGAAAAAAATTTTCGCAGAGAAAAAAATTTTTGCAGAGAAAAAAATTTCAGTATAACAGAACATGACTATTTCCGTGTCGTAACTTTCGAAATGATAATACGAAGGGAACGTGCAGTGTTGATATCTCTCATGAATTTTAAAGTATGTAATACCGATAAAGAGCCACTAGATGGCTACGCTGAGCTTCAACCACAAGAGAAATAATCGAGTCTCATTATATATAGAGGCGCCACATAAAGTAGTTCCTATGTTGGCGGATGGTGCTTGCCTCTTCAATGCCATATCTTTTCATCTGTACGACACTCAAGTTTTGTCTCGGGAGATTCGTATTCAGATTGTAGATCATATTGTTAACAATTGGCAATATTTTTCGATCATGTCTCACGATGATATAGGAAATAATTATAGAAATTCTGAGGAATACTCGATCTATATGTTAAAACATTCCACTTATGGAAGTTTATGCGAGTTAGTAGCTGCTGCACAAATATTTGGTTTCACTTTTGAGGTATATCGCAATGGACATCTGTATGAAAGATTCGGTGTAGCAGGAAGTCCCATTAAGAGACTTCGTTTCACATTAAACTTATCAAACGGACATTTTGATGTTTATTTACCTTGCAATGACGCTACAAATGTTCAAAATATTTCTGATAAAATACCGAGTCCCGCAAAGCGTATGGAAATTTCTGATCCAATATCCAGTTCTGCTAAGCGTAATAAGAAACGTCGTGCAAGAATCACAAATAACGTAAGGAAAAATCAACTTAAAAGAGCCGCTAAAAAATATCAGGTGAATCATCCGGAAGTTCATAGAGTCGCTGCTTCTTCTTATCAGCAAAATCATCCGGAAGCTCGTAGAGCCGCTGCTTCTTCTTACCAGCAAAATCATCCGGAAGCTCATAGACCCGCTGCTTCTTCTTACCAGCAAAATTATCCGGAAGTTCATAGAGCCGCTGCTTCTTCTTACCAGCAAAATCATCCGGAAGTTCATAGAGCCGCTGTTAGTGTTTATGAACAAAGCCGTCCAGGATTACGTTCAGAAAGGCGCTTACTTCCATGGAAGATTAAAGCTCTTTCCGGAATGAAATACGATCCAGAGATCTCATATGAAACCGATAAAACTGTATCCATCGGCACTATGAGTCACAAATGCAAACACTGTGGCGCTTTAAAGTATAAAACTGAGCCACCCGGAATGTGCTGCAGTGCCGGCAAAGTGCAACTGCCACCTACTTTGCGTCTTCCCGAACCACTTTTCAGTTTGATCATGGGCTCTCACCCGGACCATGTACATTTCATGGACAGGATTAGAAAATATAATAGCTGTTTCCAAATGACATCTTTCGGAGGCAAATAAATCAAGGAACATGGATTTATGCCTACTTTCAAAGTACAAGGTCAAGTGTATCATTTAATTGGTGGTCTACAACCTTTGCCCCAACAAAATCCTCAATTTCTACAGATTTATTTTGTTGGAGAGGATGAAAGAGAGGTGCGTATAAGATCTGGTCACATCCCTGACGTACGCCAGGATCTGGTAAAACAACTGCAGACGATGTTGCATCGTTATAACTCCTACATAAAGGATTTGAAGACTACTCTCGAAAAAATACCTCAAAATTGTAAAAACTTCGAAGTTGTAATTCATGCTGATAGGAAACCAGCCAATGCTCATCGTGGCCGATATAATGCTCCAGCAGCAAGTGAAGTTGCATTGGTCATAGTTGGGCAGCAGTTTGAAAAAAGGGATATTGTATTATAAAGTCATGATGATAAGTTACAAAAAATAAATGAGGTGCATCGTTCGTATGATGCCTTACAGTATCCTTTACTGTTTTGCCGGGGTGAGGACGGTTACTCTGTAGATGTTTATCAGATCGATCCAAAAACAAATTTACCTCTTAAAAAAACAGTATCTGCAATGAATTTCTATTCATACCGCATCATGATCCGAGAAACAGAGATCAACCATTAACTGTACTATCGATCTCTCTTTAATCAATTCTTAGTAGATATGTACGCGAAAATTGAAACAGCACGATTAAACTTTATTCGGAACAACCAGGCGCAACTTAGAGTAGACAATTATATTCACCTAAAAGATGCTATTGGAAGACAAGATACCGATGTCGCTTCCATCGTCTTTTACTGGATCACCACTATATATGCATGAAAAGGCCCAGGATGCTATGACGTACGTCCGCAATTTTGGTCGTCCGGACTTATTTATAACATTTACGTGTAATCCCCGATGGAGCGACATTACAGAAGCATTACTATATGGCCAAAAGTCTTACGACCGGCATGATATCACTGCTAGGGTCTTCCACTTGAAAGTGAAATCGCTTAAAGCATTATTAACGAAGGGTGAATTATTTGGAGACATGAAATGTTACATGTATTCTGTTGAATGGCAGAAGCGAGGTTTACCTCACATACATATTTTATTGTGGCTGAAACTACGTTTCACTCCAGATCAGATAGATGATGTTATTAGCGCAGAAATACCAGACCCAGCCGAAGATCCTCTTCTTTATGAAATCGTCAAGGCCAACATGATCCACGGACCTTGCGGTAGCTTAAATAACAGGTCGCCTTGCATGAAAGAAGGTTGTTGCAGCAAAAAATTTCCTAAAGAATTTCTGCAAGAAACTCAAACAGGAGATGATGGATACCCAAAATATCGACGTAGGAAACCGGAAGATGGTGGTTTTATTGTTGAAATCAATGGCATCACCATTGATAACCGCTTGGTCGTACCATACAATCCTGTTCTTTCGCGGATTTTTGAAGCTCATATCAATGTGGAATACTGCAACTCTGTTAAATCGATAAAGTATGTTTGTAAATATATCACCAAAGGCAGTGATCAGGCTGTATTCACTATAGAAGATAAAAAAGACGAAGTTAAAATTTATGAAAGTGGTCGATATATCAGTAGTTCCGAGGCAGTATGGAGAATCTTAAGTTTCCCTATTCATGAAAGATTTCCAACAGTCTTTCACCTCGCTGTTTATTTAGAAAATGCTCAACGCGTCTACTTCGATCAAAAAGATTCTAATCGCTTGAGGAATATCATAAATCATCCTCCTAAAACTACACTTCTTGCATTTTTTGAATTATGCCAGGTAGATAGTTTTGCAAGAACGCTTCTTTACGTTGAAGTTCCATCTTATTACACATGGAAGAAAAATAAATTTGAAAGAAGAAAACGTGGGGATGATGTCAGTGGCTGGCCTGAAGTAAAGAAAGATACGGCTCTAGGTAGAGTATATACCATCCACCCTAATAACTCTGAGTGTTATTATCTATGCCTTTTGCTTCACGAAGTTCGAGGTCCAAAATCTTTTTTGGAATTGAAAACTGTTGATGGCATTGTACAACCTACATTTCAGGCAGCGTGTAAAGCCTTAGGTTTATTAGAAGACGAAAAGCACTGGGATGCAACTTTGGAAGAAGCAGTACTTTGTGACTCTCCACTCAGATTGCGAAATTTGTTTGCAGTTATGTTATTATTTTGTCATTTATCTGATGCTTCAAGTCTTTGGGAAAAGTACAAAGATCATCTTTCAGAAGATATTCGGCGTGAAATGGAAGCTCACTTACAAGATGGGATCATCAACTCAATGTTGAGTAAAATTTATAATAAATGCTTAGTTTGTCTGGAAGATAGTTTGTTGTCAATGGGTGGTCAATGTCTGCAGCAATATGGTCTGCCTCAGCCATCTAGAGATGAGTTATCTCTACAAAACAGAGACTATATTCGAGAAATCAGTTACGATACGAATGCTCTGGAACAAATTATAACTGATAGCGAAATTTTACTGAACGATGAACAGTCTCACGTTTACAGAATAATTTTAGAAAGCGTCGATAAAAGTAGCGGTCAAATGTTTTTCCTTGATGCTTCTGGAGGAACCGGTAAAACATTCCTCATTAATCTTTTACTTTCGAAAATAAGAAAACACAACCGTATAGCCTTAGCTGTTGCTTCTTCAGGAATTGCAGCTACATTGCTGCAAGGAGGTATAACGGCTCATTCTACTTCTAAATTACCTTTGAACTTAAATAAATTCCAGACACCAATTTGTAACATTTCAAAACAGTCTAATATGGCACAAGTTTTGAAAGAGTGTAAGTTAATAGTTTGGGATGAATGCACAATGGCCCATAAAGGTGGATTTGATGCTCTCAATAGAACATTGCAAGATATAAGAGGAAATGATAGATTGATGGTGGAGTCACTATTCTATTAGCTGGAGATTTCCGGTAAACATTGCCTGTTGTTGTACCTAGAGGTACACGTGCGGATGAAGTGAATTCTTGCATAAAGAAGTCATATTTATGGCCTCATATTCAAAAACTTTCTCTGCACACAAATATGAGAGTTTATTTAAATAATGATGAATCTGCCGGAATTTTCGCAGAAACACTACTCCAAATAGGCAACGGAACTTTCCCGTCCGTAGAAGATGAGATTGTTATTCCATCAAATTTATGTACGGTAGTCACCACATTACCAGAACTTATTTCCAAGATATATCCTGATGTGAATAATATAAAAGATAAACCCATAGATTGGTTGTGCTAGCGAGCTATTTTAACGCCAAAAAATGATAAAGCAGCTACCATTAATGAGCTACTCTTGAATGCTTTTGAAGAACAGATTGCTGAATATAAATCATTTGATTCTGTTATTGAAACCGATGATGCTGTCCACTACCCTGTTGAATTTTTAAATAGTTTGAACGGAACTAGACTACAAATAAAAACTCTTCGTAAAAATGTTATAGAAGCTACAATAATCACTGGAAGTGCTCGCGGGGAATCAGTTCTTATTCCGCGAATACCTCTAATCCCGTCAGACTATCCGTTTGAGTTTAAGAGAATACAGTTTCCAATCAAGTTGTGCTTTGCCATGACCATCAACAAATCTCAAGGGCAGTCATTGAAAATGGCTGGCATCGACTTGATAGAAAACTGTTTCTCTCACGGACAGTTTTATGTGGGATGTTCTAGGGTAGGCTCCGCCAGTAATCTGGTAATATTAGCTCCAAAAGCAACGTCGCTAACGTAGTTTACAGAGAAGTTTTAGACTAAGACATTTTTTATTGATTTATTATTACAAATGAAACAGAAAATCATAATTATATGATTGAATGAATTCTATTAACAAATGAATTCCAGACACTGAAATCGCGGGCGAAGCTGCGACGGGGGACGCTAGCACTTTATATATGTAATTAGAGACGAAGCTCTAATATGACGTTATTCCTCGGAGTATTTTTTTAACGATTGTGAGGGAGACTTTGTTGATCTTCCCGAGGTTAGCAACTAATCTCGGGAAGATCAACAAAATCTACCTCACAATCGTTAAAAAAATAATATACTTTTTACTTTAAATTGAAGCGCAATATTCGACGTTTATATCAGATTTATATTTTTAAAATAGAAAGCTATTATAAGGATAAACCAACGAATTATCAACATTAATAATTTGTTCACTGTTTTTAATCCGATACACGTTTTTGTCACACGCATTACTATTTCTTTTACATAAAGGATACCCATTTTTTTCATTATTGTCTTTTGTTGAAAAGGTTTAAGAATTTTTTTGCAAATATCTTTATTTTCATTATTACGCGGAGTATTTTAATTATGTGCCCCACATAATATGTGCTTCATTACCAATTCTTTTAGTATTTGATCATTAGATGATATTTCATCAGAGATATATTTATCAATAGAATAAGGTGTCATTAATTTACTATCTGGATGTAATGTTACAAAAACGTGAGCATGTAGTTATACTTTTTTTGACCTGATGAATTTTTAAGCTTCAAGAAATTTTGAGCCGTTAATTTCTTCCTGGTTTAAGAAATGTTAAGTCTTACACTATTTTGGGCCACAAGATTTTCTGGGCCACATCATTTTTCGGGCTGTAAGTAATTTTGGGCCTTATAATTTTTTGGGTATCAAGATTTTCTAACAAGATTTTCTAACTCTTATAACGTGTTAGATCTAATAATTTATGGCCTTATGATTTGTGGGCCTTGTGATTTTTTGAACCTTATGTTTTTGGGTCTTATGATCTTTAGGCCTTATGATTATTTGGGTCTTACAATTTTGTGGGCATTATGAAATATTGGGTCTTATACTATTTTAGGCCTTAAGACTTTTGTGCTTTAAGAAATGCGTTATACTTTGTTGGGTCCCAAGTGTTTCTGAGCCACATTATTTTTTTGAATGTAAGAAATTTTGAGTCTTACAATTTTTTGCGTATCAATACTTTCTATCATGATTCTTTAATTCTTGTAACGCTTATATCTCATAATTTACGGGTCTTATGATTATATGGACCTTATGTTTTTGGTTCTTATGGTTTTTAGGCCTTGTGATTATTTGGGTCTTACAATTTTTTGAGCATTATGAAAGATTGGGTCTTATACTATTCTGGGCAGTAAGATTTTTATGCATTAAGTAATTTTGGGCCTTGTCTTTTTTTGGGTATCAAGATTTTCTATCAAGATTTTCTAACTCTGATAACGTGTTAGATCTAATAATTTATGGCATTATGATTAGTGAGCCTTATGATATTTTGGGCCTTATGTTTTTGAATCGTATGATTTTTGGGTCTTAAGATTTTTTGGGTCTTATAATTTTTTGGGCTTTATGAAATGTTGGGTCTTATGCTTATTTGGGCCTCAAAACTATTCGGGCGCTAAGGTATTTTGGGCCTCAAAAATGTTTAAGCTTTAAGAAATTTTTGGCTTTAAGAAATGTTGAGTCTTTTACTTGTTATGGCCGCAATAATTTCTAGGTCACATTATGTGACTGTTTTTTTGAAAATTCTTATTGAAAATTTTTATTCATTTGCTTATTATTAGCTCACAAAATTGGTGAATCAACATTTGGATTCCTGCATTATATTTATGGGATATTAATTACATATCTCTCAAAGATTCGTCGAAATCAGAAGAGCAGTTTCCATGAATTTCATGATTGCAACTATCAGAAAGGTCAGTTTCCATAACGCTACGTGTTAAAAATGTAAATATAAAATTCTTAATATCCTTTATCTGGGTTGGTCTAGCTTTCTAGAAATTTATATGGGTAAGTTGGAGGTCAAAATATACCAGAATACAAAATTTCAATGTTTACTGAACACTAATTTGAAACCGCTAGTACTCACTTAATGAAAATAATTTTTTTATTGAGACTTTATATGTGGAGTTTTTAGATTTAAGAGTTTACGGTTTAATTTAAACTTTTGTGTATTAAATTGTATACATGTGGTGTTAGCTTAAAAAGCTAATGTCTTAACTTAACTAATTTACTTATAGAACTTTAATATGTGGGGTATTTCACCTTAACACTTTACTTTTTAGGCACTTGCCCAATTCCCATACGGAGGCTGTATATGAAATATAGAGCCTATGTATACTATATACTCTAGGATATGCAGAATAATAGCTATAGTGGGCGAATTCCTTATGGATTTGACTAAAATTCATTTGCCGTATAATTTGATATGTTATTCAAAATCACTCAAAACACTTTTCTACACCGGTTAGACCCTCTTAGAAGCTTTCCTCCTAACGCCCGTTCGTGAACTGCAGGATCCACCCATTGTAGGATTGGTCAAAGCATGTCCAAACAATTTACAAGTACTTAACTTAATATATTCTCCCTACCCTTCCTCGAGTAATTGCCAAATCAACTGGATTACCGCAACTGGAAAATAAATTTCTGTTATGTGACAAAATTGGAAATATTAATAAAACGCAGTTTCTACCGGCATAACCCATGGTCGAATTAATCAAAACATATCCAACTAATTTACAAGTACTTGGCATAATATTCTCTCTACCCTCCATCGAGTTTTTGCCAAGTCGAATTGGTTAGCGCAAATAAAAAATAAATCTCTGATATTTGACAAAAATGGAAATATTAATAAAACGCCGTTCTTGTTGTCAGAACCCATGGTCAAATAATTCAAAACGTATGCAAAAAAATTACATGTACTTGTCACAACATTCTACTGATACTTCCGCGAGTTTTTGTCAAATCGACTTGATTAGCGAAAATATAAAATAAATCTCTGCTATTTGACAAAATTGGAAATTTTAATAAAACGTCGTTCCTTTGGCCTAACCAGTAGTAGTATTGGTCAATACATCCCTAAAAAATTCACCACTTCTTATCCTAATATTCTCCCGACGCTTCCTCGAATACTTGACAAATCGACTTGATTGGCGCAAATGAAAAGTAAATCTCTCATATTTGACAAAAATGAAAATATTAATAAAAAGCCATTCCTTTTGGCGTAACCGGTGGTAGGATTAGTCAAAACATCCACAAAAAATTCATGACTACTTATCATAACATTTTCCCGACCCTTCCTCGAACGTTTTCCAAATCTACTTGATTAGCGCAAATGATAGATAAATCACTGATATTGGACCAAATTTGAAATATTAATCAAATGCCGTTCATTCTGGCATAACCGGTGATAGGATTGGTGAAAACATGTCCAAAAAATTTACGAATACTTATCACAACATTCTCCCGGCTCATCCTTAAGTGTTTGCCAAATCGACTTGATTAGTGCGAATGATAAATAAATCTCAGATATTTGACGAAATTGGAATTATTAATAAAAAGCCGTTACTTCTGGCGTAACCGATGGTAGGATTTGTGAAAATATATTCAAAAATTCACGAATACTTATCATAACACTCTTCCTACCTTTTCTCGAGTTTTTGCTTAATCGACTTGATTAGCGCGAATGAAAAATTAATCACTGATATTTCACAAAATTTGGAAGTATTAATAAAACGTCATTCCTTCTGGCATGACCGATGGTAGGATTAGTGAACACATCCCCAAAAATTCACGAGTACTTATCATAACATTCTCCCTACCCCTCTTCTAGTTTTAGCCAAATCGACTTGATTAGCGCAACTGGAAAATAAATCTCTGATATTTGACCAAATTTGAAATATTAATAAAAAGTCATTCCTTCCGGCATACCCAAGGTAGGATTGGTTAAATATCCACAAAAAATTCACGACTATTTATCATAAGATTTTCCCGGCCCTTCCTCGAATTGTTGCTAAATCTACTTGATTAGCGCTAATGAAAAATAAATCTCTGATGTCAGACATTGGAAATATTAATAACACGTCGTTCCTTCCGGCATATCCCATGTAATACTTTATGTAATGCCTTGAAAATTTTTGTTAGGTGGCAGGTTATGCCCTGAATATTTTTGAGCCGATTTAGTACATAAGCTTCTGAGATTTTAGAGATTATTCAATTTAAACAATACATTTTCATCCTGTATATCATGACATCTCTAAGCTTTATCGTTGTGCTTTTTCTTGTAGATATTAAGTATTATTATATATGAGATTTACTATTCTACTCTTTACACATTATATTGTTCGCAAAAATCCAAAGATAATGTTATATTAAAAATATTATTATTTTGTGAATTTTTTAAAAATGATTTAATAATAACATAATTTACTTTTTGCAATACTGAATCTGTATCTATCTATAATATAGCATATCAAAATTATAATTTTTATACTATTTTGACGGTGCAATTTATAAACTAGTATATGTTAAATAATAGTAAAATTTGTAAATTACTAACTTTATAAAATGATGCGTTTTTGTGTTTTATGTATTTCTTTGCAATGAAAGATAGAAAAACAGTAATTCAATTTTTCATAGGTATAGATTTCATTTAATTTTATAGATAAAAATAGATTTCGGAATCAATGACATATCGCTGACTGAAGACACCCTGATATACGATATATACGATCATGTGTTTATTACAAAATATTCATTTTTCAGTAGGGCACAAATCACTAACTGAGAAGATATAGACAGTATAATAATCATGATGAGTGGTACTGTACAGCTCTTCCGTATTTATATAATAATTTTAATTTAATTAAAATTGTCTTTGAGAAAGCAGAGTTCTAAAGCAGTTGGCAGCGTTTTTTAATGGTAATCGATTAAAGGACAAAACACCTAAATACTCTTCAAGTTTTACTCGGATATCATTAAAACTGACATTAATATAGATGATATAAATTTTGAATTAAAAATAAGGATATATTGTGTTCTAATGATCCTCTCTTAGTGAAATGTAAATCAATCAATTCGCGGGATTGAACTTTTTTGTTGCTAGATACAAACCTTTACTGACTATGCATTAATATTTTTTATTATATATTTTGCGACAATCAATAACTGATATCTTGAAAGTTTATAGTTTTATTAGCTCGCGGTATTACACTATTTTATGTATTTAAAACTAGACCACTATTTTTCGATGACCAGTAGCTCGAAAATTATAGTTTGACTAGTTCACGCTGACTACAGTTTTTGCACAACACGATGTTATCCGATCAGAGTCTTCAAACCTACTGAACTGAACTCATCGTAGTGTTTACTTCTTTGAACGATCCGACAATCATGGATAACTGCACACGTGTATTCTTAGAAATTACATTGTTTATGTTAAATATCACATAACGTCAGCGAGAATTCATCATTCCAAGAAGTAGTCTTTCTGCGCTAGAATGCAGTTCTAGTATTTTGACAGACATTACAGTGAAAATAAAGCGCTGTGTTACACTTGCACAATGGTTTTGAAGAAAGTGACATTCAAACATGATGAGCGCAGCTGCACATTGTTTTAAAAAGGTATGGATTACGTGACACCGAGAAAAATTCTCGGTATTAACCAAATCAGCGCGAAATCTGATAACGCTTACAAAGTCTACAACAGAAATTTCTAGCGTGTGAGTTCGCTAAATCACTCCCACCTTTTTGTGAATACGCAGAGGTATATTTAAGGCAACTTTTAAACTATTCGTCAGTGTCTGTTGGTTAGTCAAATCCAAAGCAACTTCGTTAAAAATGATTTGAGCCGGTGCATAGCCATTGAGTTCAAGCCTTGCGATAAGCTCTGCCAGTCGTAAATGTTCATTAGCCACATATTCGTACAATGTGTGCAGCTGAATGGAGCGTGAATCTTGAAACATTATCAGTAGAAAGTTTATGCAAAAAATTGCGTTTTCTTTTACTACATTGCCGCATATCGACAATTAATTGTATGTACCATATGGGTCTTATCCATCATAGAGACGGGTTTTCGATTGTGGTCAGCATTGTAAAACAGCTCGATGATCAAAGGGATTCTTTATAAGTAAATAGGTCCACTGCTTTCAGTACACAATCAAATGCTGGATGATACCAATGGTGACGAGATCATAAAGCGGTGTACCTATCAAATCGACCCCCAACAACGAGGACCATCGACATCCAACGTGGATCAAGATCATAAAAATACACCTAAACGTAAGTATTAAATTTGTTATAATTAAATAATAGTTTTACATATTAAACAGACTCATTGATAGTTGCAGATAAAAACCGCGAGGGTACAATTTATTGTGAGTATTGAATATGCTATAATTAAACAATAATAGTTTTTTTTGATTTATTACTGCTTATCCCAATACTACAGTTTCAGAAGCAAAAACATCGACAGTTTCAGCTCATCATCACCAAAGTAATCGAAACACTTAATCGTAAGCATCGAATGTGATTTAATAATGTTTTACGTTATTAAATGAACATTTCAATGCTTTAGTTTCAGAAAGAGCATCATGAAAAAGAACTGCAAGACCACTCCGATTCTAGCAGTAGCAGTGACGCTAATAAAAGCTGCGACATCAGTGATAGTAGTTACAATGATACAGCTGAAGAAGAAGAGAGGAATAATGAAGGTCAGATTATATATAGAGATTATTTTGATTTATAAGATACATATTTTCAACTGTTCTTAAAGGTGTTTATTTACAGCACGGTGAGGGAATGCGCCCTCGATTTGTCATCGAAAACGAATCGGCACGTTATTATTGTCATTTTGGTGACAATGACGGAGAATTTCAAGGAAATCTAGCACTATCTGTAATGAATGCAAATATTTACAAATGGTTAGAGAGCTGTATAAGTAATCTTCATCGACAGCTGTACGGTAGAAGTTAGCCTTTAGATTTTATAGGTGTGACTATAAACTCTGAAAGATTTTATCCTGAACTTTTATGGCTGTCGTTTAGACCATTTCAAGATTTTAACGCTATAGATCTTTGGAAACTGTTATTTAATGCTGTATAGAGTGCGAATGATTTTAATATAAATGATAGGTTGTCGAGTAGTTGTGCGATTGTGAGAGGTGTATCAGGGCGTAGTTGTGTGCGACTTACCGAAGAAGTGGTGAATAATAAATCTATTCTACGCATCAGAATCGACAATCATTGTCTACCACGAAGTCTAGCTGCAGCTTACGCGTATGTTATTAGATGACAAATACGTACAGGTGAATTGCAAGATTACTGGAATTTAATTCGCCAAAGTCAAGGAAGGATCCAAAAAAGAGCAGTCGAAAAACTTTTAAATGTTGCAAATGTTCAAGTTCCAGATGGCCACCTATGCTACATGCAGCCTGTCAAATCAAAGGAACAATATCAAACGTTGTATTTCTGTTCTACGATATTGAAACTCAGCAAACGATAACAGTGTTAGGTGACGAAGACAGAAAAATTCACGTTCCAAACTTGTGCGCTGTGCAACAAGTATGCACTAGCTGTCGCGAGATTGACGATATAAAAATTAGATGTGAGTCTTGCGGTATACGTAAATTCGTGCTCAAAAAGGAACCGGTAAAACAATTGGTCGTTCAAGAGAGAAATTCAAGAAAGTAATTTGCATCGCACACAACGCGCAAGGATTTGATGCACAATTTATATTTAAGTACATTGTCGAAAAATACAATAAAGAACGTGTCACACTATCAGTGCTGATGAATGGGTCGAAAATAATTTTAATGGAGATTAAAAGAACAATTTTTATTGATAGATTAAATTATTTTCACATGCCTTTATCTAAATTGCCGAATGCTTATGGGCTTAAGGGGGAAGATACACCTTTAAATTTTAAATTAATTGATAATACATTTTAAGGTTAAAATAAGTCACTCATCATATATTACCTGATTTTTTTCTCGGTAAATTTAAACATTTTATCAAAATATAACTGCAGAAATTTCTTTTAATGTTTTTCTAAGGTCGTTCGGTCCCTTTGACTAGCTATAATGAAAACCTCTATATCTCTTCGGCTACTGCAAGGTTTAGAGAGCTAATGTGGTCGAATTGACGCTTTCAAGATATTATTATGTTCAAAATACATGTAGTTATGATATAAGTGTGAGAATTTGTATATAAAAATTATTAACCAAACTCATAGTCTATTTAAGCAAATTTCTTTGATTTTTTTAAATTTTATTATGAAATATGGCTTAAATAGACTATAACTTTGGTCAATAATTTTTATATATAAATTCCCACGCTCATATCATAACTACATATATTTTGAACATAATAGAACCTTGAAAGCATCACTTCAATCACATTGGCTCTCTAAACCTTGCGGTAGCGGAAGACATATAGAGGTTTTCATTATAACCAATCGAAGACACCAACCGATCTTAAAAAAAAATTTAAAAATGTTTCTTTAGTTATATTTTGATAAAATGTTCAAATTTACCGAGAAAATTCAGGTAATATATGATGAGTGACTAATTTTTACCTTAAAATATATTATCAATTAATTTAAAATATAAAGGTGTATTTGTCCCCTTAAGGCAGGTTTGCGGTGGATTTTTTTGGAAAAATCATTTTTTTTTATTTCATTATTAGATAGCAATACTATCTAGAAATATTTTAAAACTCATACAATTAGTTCCTACGGCCGGGAACAGGCAAAAAAGAGGCAGCACCTACCGCGTTTGAGCGCGCGCGCTCGGCTGCTCAAAACTTTGAACGCGTTTTTCTCGAAACAACGCTTTTCAACTCTATCGACACGATTTAAAAAAAACTACTGCACCGTTCAGTTGAAATTTGAACAGCTTACTCCTGACAAATGTTCTTTTTGTATGATCTAGGATTATAACGATCAATAAATTTTTCAAAAAGTTATAAACAATTTATGTTGCAAAAAAAGAGCCAAAAAATTCAAAAGTCCGCCATTTTGTTTTTTCCGGTAAAAATGAAATATCCTAGACTATGCAATAGCCAAAACTATAAGTTTTAAGAATCTTTTTAGTTTTTTGATTTCAGATGATCCGTTGGTGAGATATCGTGTCGACAGTCAAACAAAAGAACAATTTTGAGGCGGCCATTTTGTCAAGAAAAATCCGTAAAAAAAAAAAATTTTTATATCTTCAAAATGTGTATTTTAATATGTAAAAAGTTTGAACAATAAAGATTATTTTTTGTATGAAATAAAAATTATTGAATAAATAGGACAAATCCACCGCAAACCTGCCTTAAAGAAATCGAAAATGGAACATATTCTGACTTATTCAATGCACCCGAAAATCAGTCGTACGAGGGTTCACTCCCGCTTTTAGATGCATATTCACCAGAAATTATGAGCAGTAAGGATAGAGAATGGTTTCTGGAGTAGTACAATGAGCCAACGACAAAGCAACATAAATTTATTTTTGAACAAAGAAATTTTAAAATATAGTAAAAATGATGTATCCGTTTTGAGATTCGCTTGCTTAGCTTTTCGAAAAACTTTTATCAAATTTGGTGTGAATCCTTTTACCGGGTGCTCAACTATTGCATCGTATTGTATGCGCGTATTCAGTTAAAGAAAATTTAAAAAGAATCAAATAGGTATCATACCACCGCATGGTTACAGATGGACCCACAATCCATCCGAAAAAGCTGTGCATTGTTTCTTCTGAATGGAGTCGCACGTTTTCAATCGTTTTATCGAGCACGCTGATCAATGTGGCGAGAGAAGACTACCGGAAGGCACCATCGCAGATGGGTTCAGTCAACCGCGAGACGGTGAAAATCACAGAGGTTTAGTACTTCAATTTCACGGTTGTTTTTGACACAGCTGCCCTCGGTGCTGCAGTATTAACAGGGGTAAAGCTTTGACGTGCGGTGATTCGATAGACGATAGGTATGAAAGGATAGTCACCATTTGTAGCAAGATAAGATCAAACAATTACGAATTGATTGAGAAATGGGAGTTCGACTTTAATCGCGAGCTGTTGCCAAACGAGAAACTTCAACGTTTTGTTCGAGAAGACACGGATGTTGTGAAGGTAAAACCTTTGGACCCCCGAGACGTCTTTTTCGGTGGACGCACATGCAACACCGTTAAAGTATTCTATTGCTAAGGTCAGGAAAAGATCAAGTACGTGGACGTATGCTCATTATACCCCTTTATCTGCAAGCGCGGTAAATATCCCATTGGACACCCGGGGATATACGTCGGTCAAGAGGAGTATGCATAACTCGTGGATCCAAATAACGATATCTTGCGAGTAAACGGCTTGATTGTGTGTGATGTATTAGCACCACAAAACCTGTATCACCCAGTATTACCGGTAAGAATTCACGTTAAGCTGATGTTTCCGTTATGTCGAACGTGCTGCGAACAAATCATTCCAGAAGATTGCCCACATCAAGATCCACACGAACGTGGCTTGCGGGGTACATGGGTCTCCAAAGAAGTCAAGATGGTAGTACAATTGGGATACGTTATTAAAAATAACTATGAGATTTGGCTGTATGAAATGACGCAATGTAATTCGAGAGCAGGCCAAGAGGGTTTGTTTGTGCAAAAAACTTTGGCTTCCGGAT
Source organism: Gastracanthus pulcherrimus (assembly GCA_949152435.1). NCBI lineage: Eukaryota > Metazoa > Arthropoda > Insecta > Hymenoptera > Pteromalidae > Gastracanthus > Gastracanthus pulcherrimus. The sequence continues at coordinate 125,004,983 of OX424573.1, forward strand.
ATCCACCCGAGTGTTTCACGGACGAGGATAAGGAGCGATATGTGAATGAGTTTGAAGCAGCTGAAGGTATAAGATTGGACAGGGATGCGCTACGTTTTAACGCGGGCCTAAGATCTGTGGCAAAGTTATGTCTTGATTCATTGTGGAGCAAGTTTTTTCAGCGAGAAAATATGTCGCAAACTGAAGTGGTAATGATACCAGAGAGGTTGATGGAGTTACTCATCAGTGCAGAAGTAGACGTTAATTGTATATTGCTTGTCAACGATGAGACACTATACGCCAACTGGTGCTACAAATTCGAAGCTAGAAGATCGTCTTCATCGACAAACGTTGTCGTTCCTGCATTGATCACGGCACAAGCACGATTAAAACTGTTTGAGTATCTGCACGCTTTCGGGCCTCGTACGCTCTAACATGACACTGATTCAGTCTTTTACTTCAGCGGAGGAGAGAATAGCGAGCACGATTTACCGATCGGCACGATGTTAAGTTGTCTTACGGATGAGTTGGCTGACAAAGGCGCTGGAACGTTCATTACATCATTTTTATCCAGTGATCCAAAATTTTACGCATACAAAATTCATCGCGCTGGAAATTCATCTCGCTGAATAACAGTTACACGTACGGCTACAACAACGCCTCCACGGCCACTGACGCAATTCGTTGAAATTTAATGGAAATCGGAGTTCTAGATGGCGTCGCAAGCAACCTGATTGGTCGATCCAGATGAGCTGATAGGCGGCCACAGCGCCTCGAACAAGCTGATTGATCGCGGCAGTCGATAAGCTCATTGGGGGCGCGAGAGTCGATAAGTTCATTGGCCTACGCGAGGATTCCTACAATGCTTGCTAACCCTTGTCAGCGAGCTGATTGATCCGCGACGACAAATGAGCTTCTAGTGGCGCCAGCGTTGACAAGCTGATTGGCGCACGCGAGCTCCATTACAACGCTCACGAGAACGTGAACAGTCGCGCGTGAGGGGCCCCACCGCGGTCGCGAGATGCTTGACAGAGGTGGGAGAAATTGGAGAAGGAGATTCTTCTGATGAAACATATGCGTCAGTGTGATTCATGGATGCGCATTGGAAACATTCGTTCACGTCAATGCCGTGCGAGCTCACAGGCTGCGGTAGAACGGTATGTGTGAATAAAATTTTTAAAGACCATTGATCGTATGTGCAACACTCGAATTGAACGGATAATTGTTTACTATTCAGAGTGGCAGACTGGGTACAGTGATTTCGATAAAAACGTTGAATGTGGCGAATGTTTACCGCAGAGCACCGTCTATGTAGGTGTTTCAAGGCCGAAACTTGTGATTATTCTGACGAAAGAATGTTAGCTTTAATGACAGCTTGTTGCATGGTTAGTAAAATAATCTTCGACCATTTTTTTTCTCGCATCAAGAAGGCTATAAAGAGAAAACTAAAGCAAACAAAAACGAAATCAAAGACGAATGATAAAAATATAAAAAAAAGAAAGTAAATAAAAAGGTGTACAATGAATAAAACTTTTAAAAATATTTACTACAATCTACCGCAGCCTCCGGCGTACGCTGCTGCTGATAAACTTTTACAAGTTACGCGTAAAAAACACGAACGATAAAGTGTTATTGAATGGCTCGAGAGTTAAGATGCTTACAACTTGCACAAACCTGTTAGACGACGATTCTCAAAACGATATTACAATGTGCGAAATTTTGACGATGTGTGAGAAGCTGATTTGATGGACGTCAGATCGATAAAAACTTACAACGATTGCTACAACTATTTTTTAACCGTTATAGACGTAGTAAGCAAGTACAGCTTTATGAAGCCAGTCAAGGACAAAACTTCGTAAAAGTTCGCTGATGCTTGCAAACGTATCTTGCTGAGAAGTAACAATCGAAAACCAGTGTGTCTTCAAACCTACAAGGAAAAAGAGTTTATCGGTCGCGAAATGCAAGAAATTTTGAACAAATACGGGATAGCGTATAGAGTGGTACGCAGTCCTGATACAAATATCGCCATCGTTGAGAGAATTATAAGAACTGTGAAGGAGAGAATATGGCCATATTTTACTCACAAAAGCCCGCGATGTTACGAGTGTAGTTCAATAAGTCTTTAGAATAAAGTATAAAAACAATTTTTTTTGGGTAAATTTTTCTTTATTTTTCAACATAATCTCCTTGGAGCTCTATACACTTGGTCAATCGCTTTTTAAGTTTTTTTAATCCTTCAGAAAAGTGCGTTTTCGGAAGTTCCTCAAAATAAGCACTTACAGAGGCAATGACGTCTTCGTTGTCCGTAAATCTCTGTCCACCGAGCCATTTCTTCACGTTTGGAAATAAGAAAAAGTCACTGGGGGCTAAATCTGGTGAATACGGTGGGTGTTCGACCAATTCGAATTTTAGCTCTTCAATTTTAGCCATTGAAACGAAGCATGTGTGAACTCGGGCGTTGTCGTGATGAAAGAGAATTTTTTTTCTCGCCAAATGTGGTCTTTTTTTTTTAATTTCTTCTTTCAGCTGCTCTAATAATGATGCATAATACTCACCAGTAATTGTTTTACCCTTTTCCAAGTAGTCAATAAGTATAATTCCACGTGCATCCCAAAAAACTGTAGCCATAACCTTACCAGCTGACTTTACGGTCTTTGCCTTCTTTGGAGCTGGTTCGCCTGTGGAAATCCACTGTTTGGATTGTTCCTTTGTCTCAGGAGTGTAGTGGTGTATCCATGTTTCATCCACAGTCACAAATCGACGAAAAAATTCCTCAGGATTCCGACTTATGCGCGCCAAAAGAGCCTCAGAGGCGACCACTCTATTGCGTTTATTCTCAGCTGAGAGCAAACGCGGCACCCATCTTGCCGATAGCTTTTTCATGCCTAATTTTTCATGTAGAATTGAAACAACTGCACCTATAGATATCCTTGTGGCCTCAGCTAACTCACGCACTTTTAATCTTCTATCCTTCAACACCATATCGTGGATTTTATTGATGATTTCGGGAGTAGTTGCTTCTACGGGCCTTCCTGAACGTGGTTCGTCACTTATTGATGTACGACCACGCTTAAATTCATTTACCCAGTTATAAACCGTTGCTAAGGCAGGGGAAGATGTGCCATGAACTGAGTCCAATTCATTTTTTATCTCATATGGAGTTAAACCCTTCAAATGAAAATGTTTAATTACCGCTCTGAACTCGTTTTTTTCCATTTTTCTTAACAAGCAATTTTTTTTTTTCAATTGGTTATAAAACACGTAAACTCAGAAGATGTGGACTGTGACTGCACCATATATCTAGTCGGGAGTGGTGCTGACTGAAAACAGATGATTTGGAGCGATTCGCGCGCCATCTGTTGGTCATTCTAAAAACTTATTGAACTACCCTCGTACATTGACGTTTTACCGAAAATCGCAGAATCATATAACAACAGTAAACATCTAGCGATAATGATGACACCAGCATCTGTGACTCTGTATAATGGTGCCAAAGCTCGCGAAAATGTAGAGCGTCGATATGGCAATCATGCTTTTAGACATACTGAATACAGTGTTAATGATTTGGTTCGAGTCAGTCGTGCAAAGAACGTCCTTGCCAAAGCTTACGAGAGTGGATGGACATTTAAAATATTCAAAATTGGTCGAATATATTTCACACGTCAACCACCGGTATACCTTTTGAAAGACTTGGCAGATGAAGACATTGATTGACTTTTTACGCTGAAGAGCTTAGAAAAGTGCGAAATGATTTAAATAACGGCATTTTCGAGGTTATACAAATTTTAAAGAGTAGAGGTAAATGTCACTCTAAGGAATATTTTGTTAGCTGGAAATGTTATCTCGATAAGTTTAATTCTTGGGTTGAACCTAGTGATTTTAAAGGGATATAAAAAAATCAAGAACCAGTTTTACATCATTTTGCCCAGTAACAGTAGCCTGCAATATTTTAAAAACAATACCACAACACACTTTATGACGCAGTTACCACAGCAAATACGACGACAAGGTTCATGGTCAGTTGCGCTTAGGGAGGTTCAAATACCGCTAACGTTTCAACATGTGTTATCGGATAAAGAAGAAGAAGACATAAAAGTTACCATACATAGTATACCACACACATTTCTAGAGATAAATAAATTGAGAGTAGAGAATTTACAAAGACATACAGAGCCTAGTACACGAAATAAATAATTTAAACTTTACGAAGAATCATTTAAACATTATAATCGAGTGTGGTGGATATGTGACGGTTAATAGAGTTTGTACAAAAACGGCTTGTGCCGAACTTAGTCACGAGCTTCATCTGTCCAAGAATTTGCAAAAATATTTCGGATTTGAAATATGCACCGCATTCTTATTAAAGATTTGTAACAAACATGTCACTCGCATATAATTCGTAATTTTTGCCGATTCGGCTTAGATAGAGCATGTTTGAAGTGTACTCAATTTTAATTGTATTAGTACTTTCACGTTAAGCTTAATCGATGTAAAAAGGATTACGTTTAAATAAATAAAAGAATAATTATTCTTATAAATGTTTAATTGTAGTGAATAGTACAGTACAAAGAAATGTGTTATTGTTTGACACTCTCAGTCAACTGAACTCGACAAAGGGTTTATTGGATACAGTTATTTAAGACTACTCATATATGTGGAGGGGATATTTTAAACAAGATTAACAGCCTTTGTGAGTTCATATAACAAACTAAATGCCGATACCTTGAAAGATATACAAAATACAATATTCGCATAAGTTTCGATTATACTAAGAATACACCATATTTTTTAAGATAATTTATTCTTTGTGAAATATATATGAATCGGAATTTGATATATAATAATATTCAATATAAATATGAATTAACTTAAATTAAGTATAATGGCATTAGAACTAAACAGGTATCATATCACCGACAAAGCTGCTGCGCAAATTAGTCAAGATAGGTTTCTCTCGCGATGCGATAAGTTGGGTTGGGTATACTCATACCTTACAAACCATCGACAGAAGATCTCCACGTTAACTGAAGGAGATTCTGAATGGTGATCTACCAACCTCGGCATACCATAGGACTCAGTTCTCGGCCCACTTTTATTTAGTCTTTATATCAACGGTCTTCAGTAGGTGCTTGGGGATAAAAGCATCAGTCACCTACTGTAAGCTAATGACAGCAGGAAAATCAGCAGGACCCCTACATGGCCTTCGCTCCTTTCAGCCATACACCACCGAAGCGCTGATCAAGCAGCTCGCATACTCCCTGAATATATCTCACCTAGATCACTGCTCTGGGGTGCACCTAGATACCTCACAGGAACTGTAGAATATACTTCAGTGGCTGCAGAACTCGTGCGTGCGATATATATGCGGTGTTAGTAGGGCTGACCGTATCATCCTCTATAAGAAGAACTGGGGTAGATACAGATTGTGGGAACGAGAGAGTACTTTGAGGGGGAGCTATTGTATAAGATCGCTGGCATTGGGCAACCGCCGTATCTTGATGCTCTCTATAAAAGAAATCAGGCCAGGAGCTCCAAAAGGTGTGGTATAAGGAACTCAGAATACCAACATCGCGAATAGACACGGGTCTCTGTTCATTTATTGCACAGGGTACTCGTCTATAGAACGCCCTCCCTTACAGCGTAAGGCACCTGCCCTCCCTTTGCAGATTTAAAACAACTACTCGGTGACCAATCATTTTAATACTCGTCCATGTCCATTTTCCGTATCTTCTGAATTAATTAATTATTTAGTTATTATCTGTGTTTTATGTAGCAGTATGAGTATGTTTATCAGCACGAATGGTATGAATGTATGGTATGTCATGTATTGCATATAATATTGATGTTGTGAGAGGTTAAACGAAATTTGACAACCAAGCCGACCTAATATTTGTCAGCGACATTGAGGCAGCATTTCGCTGCCCTCATCAGGCTATACCTTTTATTGAAATAATATTTCATATTGAACCATCATTATTTGACAGTATTGTATACCAAAAAATATAATAAATTTTTTAAACAATTTTGTTTATTAAAACTTAATCAATTAATATGTAAATGAACTATTATCTAAAAGAATATTGATATATCACCTGAGGTAAATGTATACAATTTAAATTTCCGCGCTAGTTTTTAAACGTGCTCTTGCATCGCTTTGTAGACATAAAGCGCTTGCGCAAATATAAATACCGTCCTTGCAACTTCCATTCTCGTCAGTAACCATACGCGAGAGCAAATCTCAAAACGAAAGATAATTACTTTTTGTTGTAACTATTTTTTATACTACTAATTAACAGATAATAATGATTGATTAACTTTTGTGTATCTTTCTTAATATTGATAGCATTATCCTGTAGTTTTATATTAATCATTTCTGATACGAATCTCCTTTACCATTTCATTTCCTTATCAATTTTGTTTCGTCACTAAAATTAAAAGAGTGACCTCTCTTAACATGGTTATTAATAACATAGGTTTTATCATCTTTGCTTATATTCGCCTCTATTTTATATACAGCATTAGTGCAAGATGCTTTCTCTTGTTTGTCTTATTTTGTATATAGTATTATTACTAGAATAAATGTGTATTTTATGTACAGGGTGTATTACTTTTAAATTGAAGACAATCATGTGATGAAAGTATAGTATCTTTAATTTTACGGCACAAATCAAAGTATTATTGGTTGTTTCATCCTAAATGTATGTATATATTTATATCTATCGACTGTACCTTACCACTATTTTTTGTATTTTATGCAAATAATCTAATCTAATCTAATCTAAATTGGTACTCCTATCACTAAATAACTAGAAAGCTTCGCTTCTATAGTCTTCCACGGCTCGTGTGCTCATGTATACAGAGACAGAAATATTGAATAAGCATAGGCTAATGGGTCCAGCAGAATCTACTCTAGAGCTCTAAAAAGGTAGCGCTGGAGTTATTTGAGCTCCTGGCAGATCACCCGTGTAGATTAACACAATGAGCTGACTAACCAGTATAAACTGTGCAATTATGTATTACAGATTTTACTGCTTGACGACCATTTATGATCCAAGATTGACGACGTAGAATTCCCAATATCAACTGGATACCTCAATTTAGCAACTTAGAATGATCCCGTCTAATTAACAACTCTACAAAAGGGTTACCATTTAGTAATATTAGAGAATTTTTTAAATTATCTTCAATTCGTGCGTAAGTCGGACGATGACCAACTCGTAAGAGTTGAAGAATAGGATTGAGTCTAATGAAGGGACCTTTAAATTCCTTGTTAGCTTGAATACTCTCAATATCCTTACATAAATACCAACCCTGATATAGATAAACCCATATTAATTATGCATTTTATATTTCTTGTACGGACGATTCTTTACCTTTATTAATCGTAAAAAAGTCTAGAAACCTCAGCTGGAGAAATTTCATCCTGCGCTTGGTACTAGTTTGAAACATTTGTCCAAAATTTCTTCATCCGTTAATTGATCAGTGGGTAACCAATTAAGCATCTCTAATTTATTCGAGGGATATTTGTATACGAAAAACCGCCCACTTTGAACAACTGAACAGTTGCCCATTGTTTTCCAATAGCATCTTCTACAGAATAACCACCTGAAAATAGTCATCCATATAAATTTCATCAGTTAGTACCTCAAAACCATCTGGAAATGCGTTTGGATTCTCCGAAACTAGATGGTTAACTACTAGAGAAGTGAGATAAGAAGAAGAGCTTAGTCTGTAAGTTATCGTTACGAGCAAAGTACTTCGACTGGAATAGCCCCGCATTCTCTCTAGAGAATTGACTGAAAGTGCCTGACTTTATCACCAAGAAAAATCTGCATAAACATCTGCTTTACATCAGCGATATAAACATATTCTTACGTATCGCCTATACCGACAAAGTAAATAGATAAAAGCAGGTAGCAAGTTGGAACCTACATGCAACAAGATATTCAGCGAGGTACTGTTTTGGTTCTAATATATCTATTAAAAACTGTTAAATTTAAAAAATGATGGGGTAAGATAAAGAACTCACTGACATTTTTCCGGACTGAAGACTTGGAAGCAGATACCATATAGCCCAGCTGCTTTTACTCATTCATAAATGAGGTGCAAGCCTTTCCAAGCTTTTCATCGACTTCGAATTTTGTCTCCATGAACTTTAATGTACGCAGTGCTAGAGAATAAGACTCACCTAACCTTAACTCATCATAATCTGCAGGATTTTTAAATGGTAGCCTAACAACACAGCAGCCTGTTCAATCAATATTTATAGTACGTGGAGAGAAAATGATTCACACACGCCTGCTCTTCGGCCGTATATAGCGATTTTGCTGGAATCTTCTCCTGCCTCCAAAAATCCTGTAAGATTTCAGAGAGTTGCAATTCGGCAGCGCAATGATTCGATGATGGAGTGAAAAATGAAGACTGAGCAATGTCTGGGGGTATTACCAGAAAGTAACCAGTCAATTAATGCAAATTATTGCTAGTACGAAAATCCTGACAGTTGAAGTATTCTGGTTGTATAAGTATGAGTACCTATGGATTTTGGAGTTTGATAGTTGTCTGTCATCGGAGGTACTGATCATGAAGACGACGCAGTACTAATATCAGAAGAATTTTGTTGAGTGCTGGCTTCCGCATGAAGGAGGATATTATGTCTACTGTTGCACCTAAAGCAGCTATAACGAGAGCGATATGTATCTGTTGTGTGATTGCCGAAGCAATTCTGACAGATGTTTGCCTACAAGAAATGTCTTTCTTTCATCAATGGATTTTTTGTGTTACTTCTATATTCTTTATCTTATCAAGAGCTTCACCAGTTAAATGAGTAAATTGTACGTAAATAGTATAATTTAATAACTGGAAATTATTCCACTCACTATACTTTCCTGATATTTTGGGAATATCAATTTTCGGAAATGCCTGGGCCATAGTGGGGTCTAGAGCAGTTTGATTACTTCTATGAGTGGATGTGGATTGATTAGCAACATTAGGTGCATTCAAAGCTGCCTTTTCAGCGTCAGTTAAACCCTTAAAATAATCATTAAATTCACCCTTACGATCAAAATATGACTCCTCAACTAGATCTGCGAGCTTAGTGGTAAAAAGTGGTATAAAGATGATCTTTATTTGACTTAGGTGTAACATGCATGATTTCATCATGATTTGCGTTAAATTGTTCAGTATAACTGTCTAAATCCGTTAATCGCGCACGAGCTTTGACTACAGTTTGTTTGTATTTTCCCTTTGATTTGAAATTGTTATAAATATTCGCAATTTTCTTTTAAAGCGCCAGTTGCCACTCGCATAATGCCTCCATTTTGAAAAGAAATAATTTTAGACTGTGTCAATCAACACTCAAATCTTGCCAGAGCAACCCACTAAATTTCAGATATATTGAATAATTTCAGTAGAAAAAATAATTATTATCTACAGGATAATTCAACACAAATTTGATTAAACTCAAAATTTTGACTGAACAATTGAGCCGTTCGCCCGAAGAACGACCTAGTCTACTTAGGCCGTTTTAAAAACTACACATACAATGACGTTACCTACTGGGTTATGGCGAAACGAGGAAACTCTTAACCAATAAAAGAAGAAGAAGAAGATACTATGACGTTAATGACTATTCAGACAATACTATACTATACCAGTTGAGTTGGTCATTTAACGGGCATTTTTAAGTACAAAATTGAAGTCCGAAGTGCACGTATTCGCTCCGAGTATAGTAGGTAACGCCATATAAAGTTTTATGTATTTCCCATGAGCTACGATTCTTTTTCGCCACCATGGCGCTTTGATCGCTTCTTTTTATACCCAAGCTCGCATACTATTGGACGAAATTTCCAGGAGCTACGAATTTTTTCGGCACCATTGGCGTTTCGGTTGATTCTTTTATCTCCTCTAAGCGGACGTTCGGAGCGAATACAACCGCTGGCGCTCTGCCCCTGTGTAGTCATGAGCCGCTGCGCGGCACGCGTCACCATCATTCGCGCTACATATGTACGCTTTATTTTCTTTAGCAAAACAGCTCATAAGATGACAAATTGAAATATTGATTAAAATCTATTATACTTTTCTGTATTGAAAGTAAGTAAAATTAATGTTTAAATCAACAGGCATCACTTTAACTAATACATGTTACATATTTTTGGATTAAAAAATTCAAAGTTCATACTATTTTACTCGATCGCCGGAAAAACGGCCTAAGTCTTTCTGAATTTGTTTATTTCTAATATTAATAGTATCTACTGAATCACTGATTTTATAATAAAATCTCATTAGTAGATAATATATCTTTGTATTAAAAATAGAAAGAACCTATTATTATATTTTTAATAATTGATAAATCATTGTTAAATATTAAAATTCATTTTTTGTGCAAAGTCTTAAGTCGACTTAGGACATTCTTCGAGCGAACGTCTCAATTGAAGATCTAAGAAAATAAAAGGTTCAATAACAATTTTCTGAATGTAATGAATTCAGAAAATTTCAATAAGCTATTAACTGGGCTATCCTATAGCATAACAACGTATATTATATTAGACTAAATTTGAGCTTGAGCGAGCAAAAGTTCACAAGAGTCTGCTTATAAGCTCAATCTCAATGTCTGTGGTCCCTAAAATCACAAGATTCCGATTTGTGATGGGTTTTCAGTTATATGTTGATAGTGAAACTTCAATGAAGTACCGTAAATTGCAGAAAATTCTATTAACAGTGCAAAAATTGTCGCATGTCTTATAATCTTGCACTTTATAAGCTTTCAAAAATAAATCAATTTTAAGTAAGCGAAAAAGCCACACTTCCAATATCAAATTCAAAGAACAGCAAGCTACGAGTACTAAGTAAGTTCAAACTAATTTATTAAGGTGATGTCAAACCCCGTGTTACTGGTAAATACGGGGAACCACTTTTTTCATTCATTTTTCAATTTTAAGAAAATATCTCTATGGAAAGTTGTTCTTCTTGATTGGAACAACAACTTTCCATAGGGATAATTATTCAAAATTGAAAATGAAATAAGAAAAGTGGATCCTCGTATTTGTCGGTGACAGGTGGCTTTAGCATCACCTTAATACTCTAAATAGAATAAGCTGTTACGATGAAATTTTTCAAGGTGCTAAATTACTCTAATGGAGAAAAGAAATTTAAGTTGTGAGAGTGAATTGAAGGTGCGAAAAGGCTAAATTTTGTCACAATGTCAAAGCATTTAAAAAAGCATGCAATCTAATAGATTGATTAGAGAAATTCAATTATAATTTCGCATAAGAACGAGAGGTCAAGATAAATAACAATATTTCTAATTAAGAAATAGAATTAATAATTCTAATAATTAATTAACACCAACTTGTCTATACTAGGTAGAATTTCAAATTTATAAATCAATTTTAATTTAAACTTAAAAGTAAATCAAAAGTTTTTTAGAATAGTGTCATATAATTATTTTCTAGTAAACGATTGCAGCAGGATTGAAGTTAGAAATGTTATGTTATCTTTTTAATTTAACATTGCCATATTTGTGCTCCCATATGGTACTAATCGTCGACGGGAGTCTGCGGTGTGTTTGTAAACAAACCACACTGAATTTTACAGAGGAGCTTGTATCAATCGGCAGAGCCTAGGAATCGAACTCGGGTCAATAGCGTGGGAATCCGACACTCAACCGACTGAGCCACCGTAGGCCTCAGGTTAGCAATGTTAATATGATTAATAAAGCGCTCATGGTGTGTAAGTAAAATAAAAATAACAGCTATTTACATGCTTCATTTACTTAAAGAAATTTATTAATTGCGAATGAGAGAATCATAACCAATACAAAATTGCCTGATATTATTCGCATATGCATAGAAAATATGAAGAATGGTCTGAGATTGACTAATTGACATCTCATAGTAGCTTAATAATGGAACGATCTTACGGGAAAAAAGCCCTCGTTCACCATATGTAAGCTGAAGCTTGAATAGCAGCATCAATTACGGCAGCACGCAGGCAGTACCAGTCCAAGCAAGTAGTATAGACTTTTAAGACTTTTAACGCACAGTGGGACGAAATGTAAAAAACGCGGACATGGCTTCATAACAGCTTATAATTTGCAGCAAAATGCATAAATTTGAATATATAGTGTTTCCTTGAATCGCTTATTTCATATTTAAGACCCATTTTAACTATATAATAAAGGTAGATGTTGTAATATACCCAAATATGATGGAGCAAATAATTATATCTTAACTTGATATGTAAAATAAATTATTAATTCATTTATATGTGTGTACATTTACTTTCCCAGCTAAAACTATTATTTGATATGTCACAAGCCTGATACGTAATATAACATGATATGTCACATGATAAGTCACGTGATTTATTATTTAAGATTTTATGTAAAATTTAAAATATATTTCAATGGTTGTCAAAAATGCAAATTTTGATAGGTGATATTTCTTGCAAAAATATTACGTAATATATCATGTGTTATATCACAGGATAAATTTGACTAGTGTATATATATAACAGGGTATTTATTTTTTTATTATTAGAAAATGGCAGATATTTGGTACATTCATTTATAAACTAAAAATCTAAAAATAATAATAATATTCTAATAATTTAAAAATTAATTAATATAATATGTAACCAGCGGATTCGTGCAATCGTCGGTAATTGCAGGAACCGACATAATTTATAACTTATGGCCGAAAATATAGATTTTAAATGTCAATGTCATAATTAAATTCAGGGCGCAAGACACTGAGATTTATGAGTTTACTACTAAATTTACTTGACGTGCAGTGTCACTCGCAGCAAAACTTTAATTGTTCATAAAATTTATTTTTTATATTTTGCACAACTAGGCTCCTTTTAAGGTGATGCTCCTTTTAAGGTGATGCAAAAGCCACCTGTCACCGACAAATACGAGGATCCACTTTTATCATTTCATTTTCAATTTTGAGTAAATATCTCTATGGAAAGTTGTTATTCCAATAAAAAAGAACAACTTTCCAGAGAGTTATTTTCTTAAACTTTAAAAATTTATAAAAAAAGTGGTTCCCCGTATTTACCAGTAACACGGGGTTTAACATCACCTTAATAGTCGGAGAGTCGTTGGGTCACAACGACCAATAATTTTGATCAAACAAGAAATTTTCCATAGACAATGGGTAAATAATTATAATTTTCATGCAACACAAAAATAATTGATGAATCACATGTTTTAAAAATAAGAAAATGCAGCCTTCCTATTTCGTAGGTAAGTGCAGCTTATGCATGTACTTTTACAATAAGGCACTGCTCTCACATGAGCAATTCGCAATCGATTTTATTATTCTAAATTTATTTACAATTAATTACACTATCTTGAAACACAACGTGTCTTGATATCAATCAAGAAATGATTCAAAATCTAATTAGTAAATTCAATAAGCTAGCTCCGCCTTAAAATTTACTTTATTTCAATCTAATAATAAATTTTAGATCTTTGATATAAATTTTAAGAGATTGAAAATTACAAGAAAAACTATCTGCGCATGGGGCAGGAAAGGCAACCCATTGTGAGTTTACTGGCCAACACGAAGAACAGAAAATAAACGTAGTAACTTAACTTTGTCGCTGGTCGCGTGTCGACTGAAGCGAGTATAGCACTGGCATAAATATATCGACGGCGAGAACTTAATAAAAACTAAGAAGACTAGTTAACCAAAAACGTTAATAAGGAACTTTCTGGGTCGGAAGGCAACGGCGCTCCAACAGTTTCATAGATGGTAATCAGTCGCTGGCTAAGAGTTGGGGCCCATGTGTCCGAGCCGCCTGCTAGAAGGCCGCGGCCTTCAACATGCCTTCCACGTCGCTGCCTCTGGTTGGTTCGTTTTCGTCATCGCCAAGCTGTCTGATTCGAGAGTTGCGTCTCGCGTGGTGTTGGAATTTCTTGCTCTCATCGTTCTCCGCTCTTCTTCTCCCTAAAGTCGCATGTGGCTCAAAAAGGCGAACATTTCGTAAGGTACTAGAAATTTCCATGCTCATGGGGAGAGGCTAAGTATATTGTAGTGTCTACAGTTCACTCCTTGACAATAGTCAAGTTGGCTATTACGTAATTGTCGTAAGCCATCAGAAATAATAATTTTTCTTTTAGAATATGGAGTGTTTTACCTATCTTGGCAGATAATAAAAATTAAGGAAAAAGAGTAGTGAGAGAGTAAATTTCGTTTATAGATAATTTACTTAACTTTGTGGCAGCATTAACAGCTGACGATTATGCTCATAGCGATGACGTTTAATGGCGAGCTACTAGGTTTCTGGACGGTTCAGGAGCTCCTGAGCTCATTGCTTTTGAAAGGCGGCGGGACACATTTCTTGTTAGGCCTTTCTTGATGTTGAATAACGTCAGATTGTTGTCGTACAATAGATGATTTTCACTAAAAAATAAATTTGAACCTACGCAGTATTTACTCTAATCGTTTTTCCTAATTCAGAATGCACGGTGGAGTAACTCTTCTCCTTGTAATGGCAAGATTTCGTCTTGAATTCGGCCTTTTAATTCATAGTCGTGCGTGAGTAACGCATAGGAGGTTAGAGACCTTCTCACCGCCTTACAAATATTTTCTTTCATACACAACATACTTACAACATACTCACAACATACTTACAACATACTTACAACATACTTACAACATACTTACAACATACTTACAACATACTTACAACATACTTACAACATACTTACAACATACTTACAACATACTTACAACATACTTACAACATACTTACAACATACTTACAACATACTTACAACATACTTACAACATACTTACAACATACTTACAACATACTTACAACATACTTACAACATACTTACAACATACTTACAACATACTTACAACATACTTACAACCTAATTGTCTGTTTGGAATTACAGATAAATAGAATGTTAGAATCGCTATTACCGAAATACTTTTTTAAATTAAAATCTTTTTTTCAAAAGCGCGGACGACAAAGAGAACCCCAAATATAAAGCAGTTTCAGGCTTTTTGGAAGCTTAGGTAACCTACATATGTAGATACTTTAAACAATCTTTTTGTTATGAATACATATACTTTAATCCATATTAATTTTTCATTATTAAATCACAGTAACGTATTATTTTATACACCACTCTCGTTATAAAATGCTTATCAGTAATTTTTTATTTATACTATTTACAGTAAAGATGATATTAAAATAGACTTAACATTATAAATATTTTTAAACTAAATAAGGACTTATACGATTTTATTTTTTGAGAATAAACGGAACGTTAATTATTTGACAGATATTATAAATAAAGCGTTAAATAAAATTGAACTAGATATTCC
This sequence comes from Gastracanthus pulcherrimus, assembly GCA_949152435.1. Lineage (NCBI taxonomy): Eukaryota > Metazoa > Arthropoda > Insecta > Hymenoptera > Pteromalidae > Gastracanthus > Gastracanthus pulcherrimus. The sequence continues at coordinate 125,020,306 of OX424573.1, forward strand.
AAAAAGCCAACAAAATGAATATGAAGAATATTTAACGCAATATTTATGTGGTTTAAAATATCAATTACATAGTGTATGTCATATAAACAAGAAATTAGAAAAAGAAGTAACAAGAGTGGTAAAAAAATGTGTTTGAATTTCCTGCTATCGATCAAAGTAACATAAGTTCAAAATCCATAGCTCCAACAAATAAATTCAAAGTCAAAATCAAAAGCCATTCAATGAATGCAAAGAAGGCGTACAGAACCTCTACAAGTATATTGTGCGGAAGAATTGACATCTGCAGCAAAGAGAAAGTGTAAATCGTAAGGTAAATATGATTCTTCAAAAGTATTTGGTTATTTAAGTACTGCAGAACTTGAAGAAATAAAAGATATAAGGCAATATTGTGAGAAGCCAACACCTGATGTATGGCCTTATACGAGAGATGACGCATCATCTCTTTGAATTACAGTAGATTATCTAAAACTCAATACAATATAATTAGAGCGGGAGCTATAGAATTTAAATGATATATATGGGGCGAATCACGTCAACTCTCCCAGTGCGGCGCGCGAGTGCTTACTACTGTTGTTTTCAACTCGCGTTTGCGGTATGAAAAAAAATATATAAAAAATATCCAATAAGCTATTTCGATGTATTTTTTCCTCAGCTTTCCAATGGTGCGGTCAGATTTTCCAAAATTTTCCATTTTTCTTAAAAAAAAAACACAAAATGTGTTATTTCTCGAAAAGTCTATTTTTAATATATTTTTTAATACTTTTAATCGAAAGCTGAGGTTTTTTTACATAAAAAAAGTTCTTTTGCCCAGAGTGCCCGATTATATTTCAGTGAGTAATAGAACGCTGAAAAGTTGAAGTACCGCGCACAGCGGCAAGGCGCGTGACTTCGCGCTCGACGGTGGCCGCTGGATTCAGTTCTCCTTTTCATATTTTGCTACCTTATAATTTCTTTTCAACCTGTTAGTTAAATTTAGTTATTTTTTTGTTTTTATTAATCGTTTTTTTGTTACTTTGGCTTTCGAAGAGGCTTTCAAAGTCTTTAGCTTCGTGGCTTTCTTTGTCTTTGTTGCGGGTTTGGATACATTATTTTGTTTTTTCTTAGTGTCTTTCTTTGGAAAAATTTGATATTTAGAACTTAAAGACGTTTTCTGTAGTTTGAATGTGTTTTGATTCAATGGAATAAAAGCATGATACTGTAAAGTCCCTGGTATAGATTTAGCATTATCTAATCTTGGTTTGAGTTCTAAAACAGTTTTTTCATAATCATCTTTATTGCTATAAAATACTTTGGTTTCTTTGCAATAATTATTAGCCCATTCGTAAAGACTTTTTGCTGTTAAAATTCTATTTTTGGATGAAAGTTGTAGACTAGCAGGTTTTGCACCTCTTTTTAAGTTCGCACCGATACCATCACATGCACCTTTGCCGCGCGCGGTAGCATAAAAGTGCCATTCCGCTAAAATTTCGAAATCTTTTTCATGAAACAGAAGATTTGCATATTATTCTTATTTTTAAAATGTTGACTTGCTCCATCCGTTAAATAATAAATTTTTTAACTACGAAATTAGATTTCAGATAAAGTATGACATTTTTTGATATTTATAAACCGCAACAGTATCATGGTTTAGATTATCAGAAATTACAGCAAGGCTTACATGTTTAAGATCACTATTTTCTTTGTAATAAATTACAACTGTAAAAATAGTTGCCTGGTTATTATTCCAATGGAAATATTGCGTAGAATTCTGTACTACAAATGCATAGTTTTCCGCAAAATCAAAACAGACAATAAACTCCCCTTCTTGAAGATTTTCTTTCAACTTATTCACATACTGTGACTGTTTCTTAGCAAATAAATCGTGAGTCTTCAATTTCATTAATTTGTCGCCCAGCGTGTTGAGAACGTCATAAACGTTCTCACTTTTTGAAGCTATCGTACACCGATCTGAAACCACGATTCAAATTGAATTTCAAAAACATTATTTTTATCAAAACATTCAAGCAAATGTTCTGGTAATACAGACGTATTAGGACAATTTAGACAGTCATCCAAGAAACACTCATCACGTGCATTTTTACAAATGATTGCCTGAATACAGTCATGATAATTTGTAAGATATAGTTTACTATTTTTCGTTAAGCACTCTAGCTCAGCAGCTTCTAGCATGAGCTTAACGTTTTCAGGATGTACACATACACATACATTGTGTGTACCACTGCTTATAGCTAAAACCCAGTGTACTGGTCTCAATTGTATGAATTTTGTTAACCCAATTTTAATGTGTTCGTATTCTTTTTGAAATAAATAATAGATTTCGTTCAAATTGCCAAGAAGTAATCTTTTCTGAACGTGTTCTCGTTTGCCGTTGTCCTGCTTTACGGATATGCAATCTTTCAAGCCTGGCATAATTCGACATATGTCATCCTTTTCATAAAAACTTTTAACTAAATTTGTAGTTTCCACCGAAAGTACTTTGCCGCGTTTTTTTTCAGGAACTGAGAAAACTCCTTTTTCAGCTACTAACTCTTTTGCTTCTCGAGCTTCCCATTCAGTACAACCAAACTCTCTGATTAAATCATCACGAGACCAAAAATCGGGAGCAAGAGTGAGTAGCTGAATTCTATCTTGCTTCGATATAGTATTAGAAAATTTTCTTTTAATTTGTTCGAGAACCGTTACGCCAGCTTTATGATATTCATCACAACAATTTATGTTAGCTTTTTTTGTATCCGAAATAGGTAAATCTGCTTTACGTTTGTAAATTTGCCTACGACATGTACCACATATTTTCGCTTCTTCGGGTACAAACGGACATATATTTCTAAAAGTTGAAGGAAAGTCAAACAGATCTTTAGACGTAGGGTGATTCACTCGAGAGAAAGGATTTATGCATTTCATTTTCCAGGTTGAACCCATTGTAGTTACTACAATAAACCGGAGAAATACGTAACCAATAGATTTATGATTTAATCATAAAAAAATCTAAATTTAAAAAAAAACATCGTAGTATATATGAATTTATTGTGACAATTCATTTATAGATTAAAGTTTTTTATGTTTAAGCCACCTACCGACTGAAAAAAGAACTAGTTTTACAAGTAAGCATGATGTGGCGGTTACGGCGGCCGCGCCGCGCCAAGTCGCGCGTGGTACTTCTACTTTTCGGCGTTCTATTACTCACTGAAATATAATCGGGCACTCTGTGCAAAAGAATTTTTCTTATGTAAAAAAAACTCAGCTTTCGATTAAAAGTATTAAAAAAAATTTTAAAAATAGACTTTTCGAGATATAACACGTTTTGTGTTTTTTTGTAAGAAAAATGGAAAATTTTGGAAAATTTGATCACATCATTGGAAAGCTGAGGAAAAAATACATCGAAATTGTTTATTGGATATTTTTTATATATTTTTTTTCATACCGCCAACGCGAGTTGAAAACAACAGTATTAAGCGCTCGCGCGCCGCGCTAGGAGAGTTGACGTGATTCGTCCCATATATATATATATATATATATGGAACATTCCACGTCAAGGCAGGCGATAAAAAATTTGTTATCACTGATCAAACGATGAGATTGTCGAAAATTGTTAAAAAAATGTACAAAAAATATTTTAGACCCTAAGCTAAAAAGTATAAAAAGTTATGTGGATACTTAAAAATTGAAGTTTAAAATTTTTTTCATTTATACAAACTTTTATCTATTTTTAAATTGAAATTTATATCATTAAAGTTTATAACAAAATGTTTAAAAAAGTTTTTTTTTCAAATGAAGAACATGCCTGAATTTTTTTAATACTTAAAATGACGAATTCTGATTAATATGAAGAAATAGGACATATTTATGCAAATGTAATCAATTGCGACCAGGTTAATTTTTCTTTTTCAGATCTCAAAATTTTATTTTTTTTATGAACTTTAATATATGTCATGCAGAGAAATGGGACAAATCCTAAAAGAATAGTTATGATACTTATTACACGGTTTTACAAGTATGTCTTCAAAGTGTCTTAAAGAAAAACTAGGACTGCGAATAGATTTTGTAAAACAAGTAGCTGGTACAAGTAACGACGGTAACGGAGCATAAAGGCTTCTTAAAAAAAAGTACTACACGCAATATTAAATATTCATGTGATATATATCAGTAATATTGCAGTAATACTGTAGCGACATTAAATTTCTGGATGTTAATAAATTATAGCAAATTTATGTACCAGACCATTTTAAATTTTGCTAAATTCATAGTAGTCACTTAGGTAATGAACATTTAACAACTGTCCGTACAATCACCTCCATACTTAAGTAAATAAAAACGCAAGCAGCCTACCGGGCGACTCCTGATGATTACAGTTGCTTTCATATGATGAGTCAAATCAGTGCTGTGTTTCCTCATCATAAGCGTCAAACGATGAATCTATTGAATTCGATGGTTGCCTTTCTTGAGAGTCTGCATAAAAATATGTAAAAACTAAAATTATCACAATTAAATGTAAAGTGTCGTAAAAGATATGCGTAATCAGAAAATAGCATACTACACGCATAAGATCATAAAATGAAAATGCATATTATTGTTACGAATTTCCTAGATAAGAAAAACTAATTTCAAACATAAAATGAACAATATTATAGGCTACTCAATGTAAAAATTATTAAGATTTTAAGTAACTTAAAGCGAGGTGACTTTAGGCCGATTGAATAACTTTAATCTACAGCTTTAAACAGTTGTTATAAAATGCATAAGAAAAATAAACCGTATAAAAATGCTCACACATCATTATTTTTTTTATAAAACATGGTTTCTAAGTATTTAATCTTATATTTTATTGATGTTATGCGACCTTTAAAGATCTAAGTGATGGGTAAAAAAGTACTTTTGTCTTCTTGTTTCAAGTATAAAGAAAATACTTTAATGAAAGGAATCAATTATTTGTCAATTAAGTACACATTAATATCATATTATTGATGGAAAGTAATTGTCTGACCATGTATTTGATCGGACAGCACTGAAAAAAATATCATTTGAGTTCAGATACAACATTAATGTGTTTATATTGCCAAGTACTTGTACGCTTTCGTTCAAGTACTTTGCCTCGTACTTAAAATATAAAGACAAAAGTATTCTTTTGCCCGTCAGTGCTCATAGTAAACACCTGCACCATTCTAATTTAGTAATTAAATATACATATAGGGGCCTGCGGAGGCTCAGTCGGTAGAGTGTCGGATTCCCACGCCGGTGACCCGGGTTCGAATCCTAGTCTCTGCCGATTGATACAAGCACCACTGTAAAAATTACATGTGCTTTGTTTACAAACACACCGCAGACCCCCGTCGTCGATTAGCACCACATGGAAGCACAAACATGGCGACGTTAAAAAAAAAAATATACATATAAATACGGTCCACTTACCGGACGATCCGTCGTTATCACTCGCACTCACATAGAACGAATCAAATGAGTGCCGTGTGACTTGATCATGAGCGTCAATCGATGAATCTATCATATTTGATAGTTGCCTTTCTTGAGATTCTGGATAAGAATCTGTAAATAAATCAAATTCTCATTATCACGAGTAAAGTGTCGTAAAAGATACATTTATTCATAAAATAAAAAGACATATCATTATTACAAATTTTCAAGTTAAAACATATCAATATTAAGCAGAAATTACCAATATTATAGGCTAGTTAAGCTGGCTCCAGCATTATATATATACCACTAATAAATATTATAACATATTATAGTGTGAGAATCGATATAACATAAAAAAAGGCTCTTGAAGTAACGAAAACATTTTATTTCAACAAAATTCTCATATTGCATAAACGATTATCGTCAACTAGAAAAATACTCAAAAAAAGATTGCAGACATTTTTATTTCTTATTCAATTTTAATTTCGAAGGTCTCATTTTGTTCGTTGAACAATTTGAGGGGGACTTACCAATATAAAAATTGGAAAATTATCAAAACCTGCAAAGTTACTTGAAATTGTTTATAAGTTCGTGCATGTGATTTATAAATAACACAGCCCCACAAAAAAAAAGAATTGTAAGTCCCAAAAACTTGACCACGGTACTTATATGTTTTTGGGATCGCTGAATCCGAATCCAGGGTTAGTTTAACCCCATCAGATCTTTCTCAAGGTCAGTTGAAGGTCAAATTATGGAAATACATGAAAAATACACTAAAACCATGGTATCTTGGGGTTTTTGGGGTCGCTGAATCCGAATCCGGGGTCAGTTTAACCCCATCAGAACTTTCTCAAGGTCAGTTGAAGGTCAAATTATCTAAATACATGAAAAATACACTAAAACCATGGTATCTTGGGGTTTTTGGGGTCGCTGAATCCGAATCCGGGGTCAGATTAAACAATCGGATCTTTCTCAAGGTCAGTTGAAGGTCAAATTATCGAAATACATGAAAAATACACTAAAACCATGGTATCTTGGGTTTTTTTGGGGCGCTGTATCTGAATCCGGGCTTATTACAACCCTATCAGGTCATGGTCAAGGTCAGTTGAAGGTCAAATCGTAAAGATTCATAAAAAGTAGAGTCAAACCATGACATTTAGGGGTTTTTGGGGTCGCTGAATCCGAATCCAGGGTCAGTATAGTCCCATAAGGTTATATTTATGGTCAGTTCAAGGTTAGTTCAAGGTCATGGACGTAAAGAGAGTGAAAAAATTAGTTATAAACTGAAACAATGCAAAAGGTAATGTAAACCATAAAGCAAAGAACAATGTATATGCAAGTACAATCGTATCCTTTAAAACTATATCATAGTTTGCTGCTCCTTCATTTACTTTAAATTTGTTAGAAGTATATGCAATTCAATAAAATACCCATAAAAATATTAAGCCCATTACTCTTTTTTATGGTAACGAACTATTTTATTGTCAAATGATCTACGAAGTGGATTACGCTTCCGCTTCTCCGATGTTGATGGTAGATCTCTTTTTAACGACCAACAGTAATCTGCTAACATATTTACGTCCCATCTTCCTTGGTACCTGCGCTCCATTTCCTTGATATCTTGGTGAAATCTCTCTCCCTGCTCTTCGCTGTAATCACCTAGGTTTTCTGGAAATTCATCAACATGCGAATATAAAAAGTGTAATTTTAGATTCATTAGGCAGCCTTGATTTTTGTAACTATTTACTAAATTTAAAACTATTTGTTGGTAATTTGGGCTCTTATGATTTCCAAGAAAGTTTTTAATTACGTCCTTGAAACATAACCATGCTTCTCTCTCTGTATGATTCATTTTCGTAACAAAAATTTCATCATTTATCATCTTACGAATCTGAGGGCCATCGAAAATTCCTTCATTTACTTTAGCATCACTTAATTTGGGAAACTGATTTCGCAGATACTTAAAGCAGCTACCATCTTTGTCTAAAGATTTTACCCATTGTTTCATAAGTCCCAATTTAATGTGCAGAGGTGGTATAAGAATTTTTGATGGATCAACAAGTGGCTTATCTTTTATATTCTTAGAACCCGGTTCGAACTTTTGTCTAAGGGGCCAGACACTCTTTATGTAATGATTCTTTCTATCCCTACTATCCCATTCACATAAATAGCAAGGATATTTTGTGAATCCCGATTGTTGCCCCAGAAGTATTGTTATGATTTTAAGATCCCCACATATTTGCCATTTATGATCATTGTATTTTATTCGGTCTAATATTACTTTCATGTTACAGTACTCTTCATTCAGTATTACCGAATATCCTATGGGAATGGCTGCATATCTGCTTTCTCGTTGACGAATCGATGAACAATCTCCACTCGTTAGGGTTGTAACATCCATGTTTAAAGCAATTCATCAACCCAACTATATCTTTGCAGTAAACTAAGGAAAATTCTTCATCTTTAGCGAAATAATCACGATATTTCTTATCTCTGTCTCGGTAGTAAGAAACTTTAATTTTTCCAGCTTCATTAGTATTTTCTTTTAGCCATGAAGCCAAGTACTCCGCCCCATCCTTTGGTAGGCCCAAATCGCGTATGAGATCATTCACTTTTTCCTGTGTAAGTGGACCTTTCTCCTTCTTAGTATTGTAGGGGATGTATTCTTCGTCACTTGTATCACTTGTACTAGCAACGTCATTGTCTTCATCAGGCGCTATTTCTTCTTCCGCAATAATATCTCCTTCCTCCATTTCTTCTTCTAAGATTTCATTTTCATCATGTCTTTCTAAATTTTCCTCAAGATCCATACTTCCACTTGCGTACATACCCAGTCGATCTTCTCTTTTATCAATTGACGATTCATATATAGGTTTCGTGACACTTTCAACGTTAGCGTAATTAATTTGCGACTTGTTTTTACTATTAACTCCATGCAAATTCGTATTACAAAAATAACAGTCTTCTTTTCTTAAAGGTTCCTTCCATATCGTAGGCACTTTCATTTTTACTTCAGTTTTACCATTTTTGTCTTTCTGTAGCATTTTCCTACATATTGCGCATATGATTTTAGAAACCCAATCAAATTCATCAATTTTCATGTCTAAATCAAACATGTTCTTGTACTGCTCTTTAATATTTTGATTGATTGAACAATCTCCACTCGTTAGGGTTGTAACATCCATGTTTAAAATCACAGCTCAAAAGAACCGTGAGCAGAGCTGTCTTCATTATCGGGTTTTTATATTCGCATGTTGATGAATTTCCAGAAAACCGAGGTGATTACAGCGAAGAGCAGGGAGAGAGATTTCACCAAGATATCAAGGAAATGGAGCGCAGGTACCAAGGAAGTTGGAACGTAAATATGTTAGCAGATTACTGTTGGTCGTTAAAAGAAGCGTAATCCACTTCGTAGATCATTTGACAATAAAATAGTTCGTTACCATAAAAAAGAGTAATGGGCTTAATATTTTTACGGGTATTTTATTGAATTGCATATACTTCTAACAAATTTAAAGTAAATGAAGGAGCAGCAAACTATGATATAGTTTTAAAGGATACGATTGTACTTGCATATACATTGTTCTTTGCTTTATGGTTTACATTACCTTTTGCATTGTTTCAGTTTATAACTAATTTTTTCACTCTCTTTACGTCCATGACCTTGAACTAACCTTGAACTGACCATAAATATAACCTTATGGGACTATACTGACCCTGGATTCGGATCCAGCGACCCCAAAAACCCCTAAATGTCATGGTTTGACTCTACTTTTTATGAATCTTTATGATTTGACCTTCAACTGACCTTGACCATGACCTGATAGGGTTGTAATAAGCCCGGATTCAGATACAGCGCCCCAAAAAAACCCAAGATACCATGGTTTTAGTGTATTTTTCATGTATTTCGATAATTTGACCTTCAACTGACCTTGAGAAAAATCCGATTGTTTAATCTGACTCCGGATTCGGATTCAGCGACCCCAAAAACCCCAAGATACCATGGTTTTAGTGTATTTTTCATGTATTTAGATAATTTGACCTTCAACTGACCTTGAGAAAGTTCTGATGGGGTTAAACTGACCCCGGATTCGGATTCAGTGACCCCAAAAACCCCAAGATACCATGGTTTTAGTGTATTTTTCATGTATTTCCATAATTTGACCTTCAACTGACCTTGAGAAAGATCTGATGGGGTTAAACTAACCCTGGATTCGGATTAAGCGATCCCAAAAACATATAAGTACCGTGGTCAAGTTTTTGGGACTTACAATTCTTTTTTTTTGTGGGGCTGTGTAATCTGACGAAGTTTTTTAGGTTTTGATAATTTTCCAATTTTAAAATCGGAAAGTTCCCCTCAAATCATTCAAGGAACAAAATGAGACCATCAAAATTAAAATCGAATAAGGAACAATAACTTTGCAGTGTTTTGTTGAATCTTTCTCTAGTTGACGATAATCAATTTTGCAATATGGACATTTTCCTGAAAAATGTCTTTTCGTTATGAATCTTATTTCGATATCATATCAAATATATGATAATCACCGGACGGACCGTGATTATCACTTTCGCTTATGTAGGATGATTGAAACGAATATCGTGTGTCTTACTCGTCAAACGTTGAATCCATTTTATTTAAAGTCTGCCTAACTTCAATTTCTGGTTTTGTACATGAAAAAAATCAGATTATAACGTAATTATATATAGGGTGTAGTGCCAAATAAAAATTGAAGTAATCCATTATAATTAACTAAAAAATGAATGTATGGTCAAATTCATAGTCGTAAAATAAATATAAATCATTATTATAAATTTAATAAATAAACAGAAAAATTCAGAAAAGAAAATGAAACAAAATGAAAAAGTATTAAGAGAAAAAAATGTAAGTAAATTGCAGAAAAATTGTAGATCATTCTCAATCAAGTTAAACTGGTAGCAGTAACCATAGGTGGGTTGACTTCAAGATGAGAAAAAATTATCATCAAAATTTCCACATTGCAATAGTATATTACGCATCTAGGGAGGAAAAGTATTGGCTAGCAGTCTATAGTACGTGTAAATTACCACCCGAGCCGAAGACGAGGGTGGTAAACACGTGCTATGGGGTAGCCATTTTTCCTCCCATGGTACGTATACTATTTTTCACCATACCCGGGCCGAAAATGACACATTTTAGTTTCAGAACCGGGAGGAAATGTGTTACTTTCGGCCAGGGTATGGTGAAAAAGTGATTATCGTCAACTACAGAAATATCCAACAAATTGCTACAGACTTTTTTTATTTCTGATTCGATTTTAAATTTGAAGATCTTATTTTGTTTCTTCAGCGATTTCAGAGGGATTTACCAATATGAAAATTGAAAAAACGCGATAATTCTGCATGTGTTTTATAAACAAGCGGACAAAGCTTTGCAGGTTTATCTAATTTTTATATCGGGAAGTGCCCTTGAAATAATTCAAGGAACAAAATAAGACCTTAAAAATTAAAATCGAAAAAGAAATAAAAAAGTATGCAGTGGTTGGTTGAATATTTCTCTAGTTGTTAATAATCATTTTTGCAATATGGAAATTTTTCTAAAAAAATTTTTTCGTCACTTCAAGTATTCCTATTATATAAGTTCTTATATTATAATATGAAAAAAAATTATTATAAAAATTTTTATACTTAAGGTACATATTTATGGAGGAGCCACCTTAATAATAAATATTCAGTCACGGTATAACTAATCTTTCTAATTCTGCTTAAAATGTTAATAGAACAGTCAGCTATAAATTATAGTAATCATAAACAAGCTATTTACCAGGTGCGTGCAGGTTATCAGTGCTGCTGCTGAGTACTGATAGAGACTGTGAAGTATGCTCTCCAGTCCACAGTGAAAGCTTCATATGATGCGTATGGTATCTTGCTTCAGCTTGCATACAAAAATCTATTAAAAATGAAGTTGTGAAAATTACATATACATATAAAATATATGTTTTATAAATAATAACAAAGTGTTCAGCCAAAAGTAAAAGAGAAACAATAAAGTCTACATTATTAAACTCATAAAATTATGTAATAAAAATTAGAAAGTTCTTTTACTGTTAAATTAAATCACATTATTTTTTTATATTCAAATATAATGTGAGAATTGGTGAGTAAAGTTGCAGTATATGAAAAATAATTGTTATGTATGCACTCAAAAGTAAAAAGTATTAGTTACTCACTGTATAATTGTTGATTATTAGGAATATAACTATTATTTGTGTAGAATGAGTTAAAATTGTGCTGAGATTCATTGCAGTATGGCGTAAAAGATGCATCTTTATTGCTTATAACCTCAGGTACTTGAGATGTCCAAGAAGAATCTATCGAAAAACCAAATTTGATCAAATCACCAAACTGTAGCATTGAACGATTCGTTCGGATTCTGCACCTCGTTAGAAGTTCATAATTGGACAGCTCTTCGTAAATAGAACGAATCTACGATTCGATATCCTCTTGAATCAATCTGGCAGGATGTTTATATGAAGCCAGTGAGTTCGTAGCCTCAGCCTTACGTAATTTGCACCAGCTGTCAGCGCCTGGGGGATAGTTTTCGTGCCGATGAAAATCATCTGTAAAACAATAATGAGCTGAAGTATCGATTATCGCTTTTTTCATATTTTCTACAGAATCTATATTCATTCGGATAGCTAAACCATAATAAATGATTAGCTTCTTGATGATGCTGTCTGTCAGGTGCTTTTTACCTCCAAGCTTCTTTTGCTTTTTTTATTACGGAGTCGTGTACACACACGTTTTTGTACGTGTCCCACGCACTCATTTTTGATAACAGGGCACTCGTTACGAACATAATACGTCTGTTTATTTCGAAGCCAGGATGTATTATCGGTCCTGAGTTTATTTCTCTTCAACCGCATGCATATAATAATATATTTTTAAAGCCTAAGCCTCGATGTCCACTCTCTGCAAATTGTATGCTTTGCTTGCAAGATCTGCATATTATTATATCAGTAAGTACATTGAAAACTGTAAAAAATTCTATTATTCTATAATAGTGAAGTGGATGCACAATTATATCATCGGTGCTCGCAGTTGATAATTTTCTCGCACTACTGCTTGTACATAACTCCGTCTCGTCCGATTTACTTGTAAATTGATTTCCTTGAAATCTACGTTTCCGACGTTTTGCAGCACGCTCATTGCTCGGACGATTACCTTTTGGATACCTTGACATGATTTTCTTTCGATGTTTACTCGTCGATAATTACTGTAAAACTAACCATTGAACCAGCAAGGTAGAAATATGTACAAACGCAAAGAGAAAGAGAGAGAGAGAGAGAGAGAGAGAGAGAGAGAGAGAGAGCGAGATAAACCGTTATACTCCAGAACAGTTAGTATACCTATATATATTTATAGCTATAATGCTCACTACAATTTCAAAACATTGTCCCCAAAAATCTTTGAACCTTTCCCAGGTAAGAAATTCGGATTAGAAGAGTGAGGGGAGGATCGTGCGGTCAAGGGAATTTGCCTCTAAAACTTTGGGAATATATCCCTGGATACATTTGGGATAGATTTAGCGAATAAAAGAAAATCGATTTTTTTGACCTTCTAAAGCAGGACCCCCCCCTAAGCAAGAATGTATAATCAAGAAGTGCGTATATAATACACTAATATACAATACAGCGGAATCTATTATTGCGCGAGTATATCTATATTGGATCTCAGTCAAATAACATAAGACGTGTATGTGTGTATATATACGCAAGACTCGAACATTTAACGTATGTTTATGAAGCAATAGCCCCGAATTCAGTGAGTTGAAGATGAACGTTTATATTTATAGACGATTCAAGCTTTTTTATCATTGCTGCGAGGACATATTCTAATGTAGGTAGTACAAGACAAATACCTCTAAGTATCTGAAAGTCCATCTTGACAGGTGTATCCTGTAGACAGCTGGTGTATATGCAGGTATGCTAGTATAAATGCATCAAATGATACATCATGAATCACCGAATATTCTACCGAATAATCGTGTAACGGTTACCTAATTTTATGACTCCAACGTTCAGGTATAGTGTATATAGTTACTGCAGAAATCTGCATTACCGACTGAGGTGGTTTCTTGTTTATGGTTTATGAATTTTCAATGTATGTTAGTAAAACAAAAAGTCTTAAATTAAAAACAAAAATATACCTCTACGTGATAATAAATGATTTCCAATACTATACCTTTACTTTTACATATCTAAGCTCGGTTGAACTGTGCACGACGTGTAGATATATATACACATATCACTAGGTATTATAGAGAGTCCAGACTCTACACATAAATCTGTTTGAGCAACTGAGGAGTTTTACTTTGAAGGTATGATTACATGTAGGTCTTGGTGATCGCTTTATTTTTTTAATACGAGCATAATTTTATTGTTCTCTCGAATCGACGTTATGACTCAGATGACGTTAAATGTTTATTTTATTCTGGCCTTTACTCTTATACAGAGACATTATATCTATACATAGCATCTCGATTCGCATTTTGAATGCTGGCTTCTTAATTCGGGGTTGACAATACAATACGTACCCATTTTTAAATATCTTCAGCTGATTGCAAGGTCATTAGTCATGATATACAAGAAGCTCGCGAGCAGAGCTTTATCACACAAATAAGCCAGATGTCATAATTTTCGCTGTATGACGTCACACATTGACGCATCAGGTATATTCTAACTCCGTACAATTCTCTATTATGATCTTTAACATTACATGTTACAGAAATTTGCCTTATCGATTAGTAACGTAATTATATTATAATATTGTAAATATAAAAATGCTGCTCTACCATTAAATTAAATAAACGTCTTTCTGTATGAAAAACTGCTACTCCGTGGTAGGGTGATTGCACTAGTGAGTGAACGCCTAAGACCAGTAAATGAATAGGTCACGTGACATTTTTAATTGATTGAAAGAAGGTTTACCAAGTATTATAAAGCTAAATAGTGACATTGTCAAGCATACAATTCGGGGGAAGTACGTTAGTGCTAGTAAGAGTACTCCGAAATTATTGGATTTGTGTTATTTTTCAAGAAGTGTTCATTCATGGGTGTCTGTTCATTTATTGGTGCACCTACCATATAATCGCCTACACTATGACATGAATGTGTTACTCTATTGCACAACATTGCTACATTATAACATAAACGTGGGACTCTGCAACAATAAAGTGCTACTGTATGACATAGAAAGAATATCGATTATGACATCAACTGCCATTGTATTGCATAAAACTGTTATATTATGACATGAATGAGTTACTCTATTACATAACTGAGCTACATTATAACATACACATGTGACTCCATAACACACACAGTTTTACTGTATGATACGGTAGGTGTTACTATACTATATAAAATAACTACTGCGTGGTATAATCTGTATAAATATTAGGTATCGTTTAACCGTATCAACATTTCACTGTGATCCGTTGAAGCATCGTCATGGCAACTTTTCAGCAACAGAGTGATATTCGAGAGGCTATCAAATCTAAATGTAGATTTTTTAAGCAAAGTGTTGATGGGACTTCAAATGGCTGAGTCATAACAGACAAGCTTAAATAATTAAGCCTATCGTTATAGAGAGTTTAAACACTCAGAATTATGACAATACTGATGCTGATCAAGAGATTCTTTTACATCTAAATAAATATTGGACAAAGTTAAATCAAAATTGTATAAGATATCTTGATAACATGTATGGAATTTATAAGCAAGGAAATACACTTATGATTGGTAACTCACATAAATAGCCTAATAGAAATCTTATAAGTTCTAAAGATATAGATAATTGCTATAGTATTATAGAAGTTTCAAGTGCTCATAAAATACGTTACTGTGATGTCGAATGAATTCGCAGACTGAAGAACAAGACATTTTATGATTTAATAGCTCCAATGCTCAACAAACATTGTACAAATGGACTTCAAGTCAGAAATGTAAAGAGTCAGTCTACTGATCAGTAAAACAAGGGGTTCCTGCCAGAGAAAGATGTTCTTAACAAAGTTGAAGGATGTTAGTCGAAAATGTTAGTCGAATTAAAATGATGCTTTATACACTAATTGTAAGAGGATCTTTGATGAAACTTTTAAACCAATTATTGATCCAGTACAAAAACTTAAATATTGCAGAGATAAAAAACATCAGAATATTGAGAAATTCGTTCCTGATGAAAACACTTATACATTCAATAAGCTGCAATACATCCGATAAATCTAATAAGTCAAGTGAGGCTTATGAGTCTAATAAACATTTGAATATAGTAAATTGAGTACATTCTACAAGAGATCTGAATCTGATAAGTCTAATAAATTCAACGATATATATCTGAATCTTATGAGTCCAGTAAGTTCAACAAGATATTTGAATCTGACGCGTCTAGTAAGCTTGTAAAGAGTTACGATGATTTTTTTTTTCACTCACTACATTTTTGTAGGATCATATACTATATGTTATATTATATATGTTTTATATAAAAGTCTAATTTACCTTTTTCCTACGTAATTGATACACTCCTCTTTCATTAGTTGATATTCGGACCCATAAATATTTAGACTAAAAAGTTGGTTAAAAGTTTTGGCGTCTCCTTCTGAAAGCATCGTCGTGATCCGGTATCCATAATTTACTGATCGCTTCCATATTATTTCAGCTACCGATGTCTCCATTGCTCCAGAAGATCCTGAGTGATTTATTGGCCACAGTGTAGCATGACTTTGCGACCAGAAAAGAAAATCCGGTGAATCTTCGCCCAATTCGTTGACTGCGAAAGCACATGATTGGCAAAACTTCGACAAGATTTCGAAATCTAACACAAACCCGCTCAGCAAATTAATCACACTCCCGAAGCCATGTTTTGATTTGTGACCACGGGTAGGCTAAGAACCATCGTAATTTACTGTTATGTTCAGACATAAATCTTTTTATTCGTCCCTTTGTTCAACACCATCGCAATTTTCTTCTGACTTTTCGGCAACTCTCTCGTTTTCATTAGCCACTTCACTGTCACCCGAATTTTCACAATTATTGTCCGGTTGGGTAGCTTGACTATTTTCATTTTGAATTTCTTTAACATTCTCAGTCTCAAGCGATTCGCCATTTGAATTTTCGTTATTTCTAATTTGTACAGAATTTAGAATTTCGTGGGCTTCTTTCGCAAGAACCCGACATTCGTCTAAAATTATTTGAGTCAATTTATCTATACCAATTTCGAGTATTTTTTTACACTTATCGAAAGAGCTTTCTGAAAATAGCTGCATATTCATGATCATCGCAAACTGTTCTATGGCGGCGTAGCCCTTGCCCATATACGTAAAAGCTGTGCTCAAGCGTAAATTGACATCAAATCGTAGTCTTTCTGAATCAGAATTTTTGATTCTCTTCGACGTATAAATTTGTAATTTTTCACTCTCTTAACCAATCAATCCACAATGTTCACAATTTAAAATTATTTTATGTGTGAAGCCGTGCTTTTCATCGGATAAATTAAATCTTAGTGAAGATTCATTGCAATCGGCACATTTTGTTTTTGTCAATATAGTAAACAGCTGTGCAAATTCTAGTAAGATGTACTTACATTCATTTTGAGGTTGTGAAACGTCATATTTTGTATCACTTAAATATCGAACTTTTTAGAAATACGTGTCGTTTTTTCGAATGAACTGTGTACAATATTTGCATTTCTTGCTGGGGATTCCAGTGTATCGACTACCTCATTTTGTTCATGTGCCCATGTACGGTTTGATTGGGGGCTGTCCGACACCGCCTCATTTTCCTCTATTTTTCATCTTTTAGCGGCGAGTTCATGAAAAAATGTTGCCCCTTTGCGAAAGGCATTTTTTTTCTTTTTCTGTCCACAAATCCCGGGCACGACTTCCTGAATAAGCACAACAGACTGAATGATCATACAACTCATTTTATTGTTTTTTTTTTCATTTGTTTTGATCTGACTTTATTTTCAAGATAATCGCCGTGCCGCGCCGCGCCGCGCCGCCTGCCCTATATGAACGACTCCGCGCCGGGCGAGTGGTTTGCGCGGGCGTCCGCAACACACTCAAAATTTAACTTCTTCCACAGGATTTCGTATATTGAGCTGAAATTTTGTCTGCAGGCTCCTGAGATGATTTCGAACAACTTATCGCATGGGTTTAGCTAGGCGTGCTGTAGAACTAGATTTAAAAATCGATAACCAAAAAAATTTTTTCAAAATGGTGGAAAATGATTTTTTTATTTCTTCTGAGTGCGCCATCGGATTCCTCATAAAAAATTAGGTTTAAAAAAAATGTCATTCTCCCTTCGACCATTTGAATATCACTAGGCTGAAAACTCAGCGGTGCCTGCCCATAAGGAGCCTAATGGTGTCTTTTCTTCTTCATACATCCTAGACAATGCGTCTGGGTCGTAATTTAAAGCCCCCTTTTGGTGGATTACTTCGTGGTCGTGACTTTGTAGGCGTAGCGCCCACCTTGCCAGACGACTCGTGGGGTTTTTCAGCTTACATAACCACGCCAGGCTCAAGTGATCCGTTACCACCTGAAAGTGGTATCCCTCGATATATGGGTGGAACTTTTCAATGGCCCATACCACTGCCAAACATTCGCGCTCGGGCACGCAGTTGTATCTCTCTGCCGAATTCAACGTTCTGCTGCCGAATTTCAGTACTCTCTCACCTTCCTCTCTTTCTTGGAGGAGCAGCGCACCAATTTCGGTGTTACTAGCGTCGGTGTTAACTACGAACTATCTACCCGGCATTCTGTAGAATAGGAGCTCAGGAGATCAGCGCCTTCAGCCCGTCGAACACATCTTGTTGATCCGCAAGCCAGTCGTACTTCTGGTTTTTCTACAGAAGTGGGGCAGAGGCTCGGCTAACGTTACGTAATCCGTCATGAATCTTCTATACCATAAAGCTATACCTAGAAAATGTATCAGTTGTTTCAAGTTTTTAGATGCTGGGTAATTCATTACCGGTACGATCATTTCTGTGTCCGGTCTGGTCCCGTCCCGATTCACCAGGACTCCCAAATATCTAGCCTCTTGTTTGCAAAATACGTATTTCTCTGTATTAACTATCAGTCCTGCAGTTTTTAACCTCGCGACGACCAGTTTCAACAGGCGTTTGTGCTTTTCATACATTTCGGGAATTATGATGATGTCATCTAGATATGCGAGCACCTACGGCTCTGGATCTGGACCGATCACCATGTCGATCAATCTCTGAAACGTTGCGCCCGTGTTTGATCAACCAAAGGTAAAAAAACTCGCTCGGTGGTGTGTGGTGATACGCACTCCTGATGTCGAACGTCGATATATACTTAGCCCTTCTGAATTTTCGCAAAATGTCTTGCATGAAGTGTAGAGGATATGTATTAGGATTGGTTTGCACGTTGACCTTCCGATAATCAACGCAGAATCTGTAAGTGCCATTCTTCTTCTTTCCCATCACCACTGGGCTCGACCAACCACTATTTGATGATTCAATTAGTTTGTGCTCTAGCATCTCCTTCACTTATTGGTGCATTTCCTGTTCTGGTTTCTCCGAAATAGGGTAATATTTTTGTTTGATGGGCTTGATCGACCCAACGTCAATACAGTGCTCGATGTAACACGTTAGACCACAAGTGTCTTCTTGGCTTATCAATGCTTCGTGTAGGAAGCTTTCCATCTACTGTGAAAGGAGCATCGGTGATATCGGCGATAGTCACTGATGATATGGCGGCAACGCCAGCATCTAAACTGGCTACCTCCAGCTACACTCTAGCTTGGCTACCCTTAAAATATAGGACGTCCTCATCTCAGTCAAGTATGGCTCTAAACTTCTTCACGAAGTTGACTTCCACGTAACATTCGGCCTCGCCTTTGGGAGAGAGCTCGTCTGGATGTGGCTGGACATCCACTTTTACCCTTGGCACTTCCGTACCTGTGGGGTTAGATACCGCAGAGATCATATGTCCTTCTGGATCCTTCATTAATTTCTGCGATTGTGTGCTTTCCTTCCTTTCTTCTGAAGAGGTTGAACTTGATGGCCCGACTAATCCGACCTCTTCTTCGGGAGAGGGATCGTCTCGGCATGTATGAGTGTCCGTTTTCCCCGTCGACTCTTCGGCGTCGATGGGAAAAGATACTGCGGGCACCGTGTTTACTTCAGGAATAGCCGCGACCCTTAGTAGCGACTCCCCGCTTCGTTTCCCGAGCAATTTTGTCATAAAATCCAATTCTCTGCAGCCGAAGCAGTTCAAAGGTTGAGTCGGATCGAACCTTTGCTTATACCCCCTGGCGTTTCTCCAGGGCGGTTCGGCCTGGGATTATCTCGCCTATTCCTGGGTGGAGATTTCCTTGACTTTCGTGTGTCGACAGATCTCTTGGGGCTTCTCTGTTCCTCTTTCCCCTGCCTATTTCTGGACCAGAAATTCTCATCCGTATTCGGTTGTTGGAGATATTTCAACTTCTCGTCTAACATCTTCGCAAATATCGCCATAAAGTCTGGCAGGGAGGCTTCGTTTCCTTCGTAGCTACGGCGAAGATTTCAGTCCTCGGCTTCTATTGCCGCTGAGTTAGCTTGTACGCAGGTCGGGCAACAGAGAAGCTTCTGGCTCTGGTGATAGACGGTACGACTTCTCGAGTTCCACCGTCTATTCAGCGCCGAACGCCGCATCAAGCAGTGTTTCCACACTGGTGACGTCGGATCTCCTGACCAGCTTCTGTAAATCTGATCTCATATTTCGGTGTAAAATATCCAATTCTTGAGTTTCCTCAAGCCTGGTGATAGTTTAATCATTATCCCTATCAGACACATTCAGCAGCCTCTGTAGGTATTGGCGGCTCATGCTATACCAATGTCTTTCCGAAGTTGAGAAGTGGCGTCACCTTCAAGTTTTCCACCTCTTCTTATTATTTCGATACCAGGTTGCGGTTGTATCGGTGAAGAACTTCGATAGTGCTGCTAGAAGTTCATCATTCGGTAAATTAGCCAGGGTATTGTAGTATTCTACTCTCGCGAGGAAGGCATCTATGCTCTGGTTTTTCTTGCCAGAGAACTGGATGTTACACTTCCTGACGACTTGACCGATGTCGTGAGAGATGCCGCCGCATCGTGTTGACTGGCCGAGGGTTTCAGACCATGGCCTTGGACCATGACGATCCAAGGTTCCTTCGACCATGACGATCCAAGGTTCCTTCGACCCTCGACGGATGGGCTAGGGTCTCTCTGGTTGATGACTGATCGGTTTGTTGATCGATCATAGTTCTATCTGTCTCTCAGTTGCTCGTCGATTGATCAGTTTTCTCTCTGATCTGAAAAATTGGATTTTTATATTCAAAATGGTATTCAGGAAGAAATTTAACTTTTTCAAAAATTTTCTAATTTCCAAAAGAAACAATTTATTTATAAATAGATTTCTTCCATTTTCTAAAATATCAATAATAATCGAGAATTTCTCTACAGCCAAACGTTTTCCAAGTTGGTTTAATCACTTCTATTTATCAGTAAATTAAAATTCGGAAGATTTTGAATTTTTCGAAGTTATTATTTATTGCTGTTCAATAAACAACAATTATGTAGAAAAACAATTCTCGAAATTAAACAGTTCGATATAGTTAATTAATTTACAAATAATAAAAATCCAAAAAAGAAATTTTATTATTCCAAAACCATTGTTTATTAATGTTCTACAAACAATAATTTTACAGAAAAATAAAAATAAATCCGAAAATAAAATCCAATTTTCCGAAATTATTGTTCATTAATAATTAATAAACAATACTTTTGCAAAATAAAACAAATCTTGAAAATTCAAAAATTATCATAAGGCCCGGGGTTTCCGAGCGGTCACCCATCCGAGCTCTAAATCAATATTTGCAATAAACAACAATTTTCATCCGCGGGGTTCCTGGGAGGGCGGTAACCCATTCAAGTACTGACTGCTATCAATGATGCTGTCTTTCCTTAACTTTTATTATCGCTCTTAGATAAAGTTTTCAAATAATCTCAAAACTCAAGAAAATTTTTTATTTTTAATGTAATTGTTTATTGACCCTCAATAAACAACCAAAAAATTGAAGACATCAATTTTTACAACTAACAGCAATCACTAAAACATAAAAAAATTCGCCCATCCGAGTACTGACCGTGCCCAACGTTGCTTAACCACGATGATCGGTCGATCACCGGATCGCCGAACGTGGCACGGGTGCCTTGGTGACTGCAATAAATTTTAACACATTTCACTAACGTGATTGACTGCCTTTTGCTCTGAGTTTCAATAATTATTCGCAATTTCGCTCGACCTTTGGACAAATTATAATCGTTTGTTATAATATTAATATTCCTAAGGTTGCGAGTCACAGCAAAAGTTGATTGAATTATTTTCTATATTCTGTGTATCGTGTTCGATACACTCAGCTTGCCTCCTCTCATACACTTTTACATACTTTAGTGTGTGTTTGAGCTTCGTGCTCAATTCTCGCTTGCTACACGCTCGCGTACTCGCCCTGCTTCGCACGTTAAGATTTTAAAATCACCGAAAAAAAAATTATTTTCAATTTTTTCTATTTCAAACTAAATTTATCATTGTTTTAAAATATTGTTTATTAAATAATCATACCGTTAATGCCGGATTTTGATGGGCGTCGTGTGTAGTGGGGTGCTCAAATTGTTAATAATAATTAATCAAACAAGTAAATGTCCTGATGGCGTGCGCCACGCGCGACGCGTGTGCACAGCTTACCGCTGGCTTACCTTTAGGCCAGATCGCGGCGAGTTGCCGCTGTAGCCGGGCCCCCATTCAGCTGTGCAGGTTTTCCCCAGGAGCACATCGAATTCGCGAGAATTTGGTTTTGTGAGGAGTTTCTTCGACGCATAGATTTTCATGACCTGAAAGGAGCACGAAAACGCGAATGCTAAGTCTCTCGCAAGGTGAATGTTCTTAAGCTTTCGCTGTCGGCCTAACTCGGTACGGGGAGCAGACCGTTGTTGCCGAGTACGCTATCGATACGAACGATGGCTTCGTATGCGCGGGCGTCCCTTATGTTGAGGTATTCGGAGCCCTTAAATTCAGAGGGCACGGCACACTATTCGTAGTGTGTCCCATTTATACGCATGCGTTGAAGACGGAGTGTCGTTGGTCAAACGTCTTTCTCTCTCTCTCTCTCTACCACCCATGATCTGCACAAGCACCTGGCAATGGCTCTAGATTTTCCGTACCTTGACTATTGTTCTGTAGTTTACCTTGACGCGTTACTAGAATTACGTAGCCGACTGCAGAGACTCCAAAATTCATGTCTGCGATATGTACTAGGAGGTAGGAAGGATGAGCATATCACCCCTTACAGGAAAAGATTAGGATGGACAAGAATAGTTTCGAGAAACGGGGTGTTCATGGCGACCACCGTCTACAAAATAATTAACATCAAAGAATCTGTTTACTTGAGATCTATTTTTAAGAAGAATGAGTCGAAGCACCCTGTAAGAGGTGAGGTAAAAGCCATCCACCCATCCACCCATCCATCCATCCATCCATCCATCCATCCATCCATCCATCCATCCATCCATCTCTCTCTCTCTCTTAGCTGCCAGCAAAATCCAGCGAGAGAAACGTAAAGATGGCGGCGAAAGTGTTGGATGCGTGGTGTGCGGCGCGAGAGCAATAAGTAGAATACTTATACGCGCGGCCTAGACGGCGTCTCGCGCGTACCGGGTGACGCGTGCGGCTGGTAGATGACGTCACCTGAACTATTTTTGCATCGGGCAGAATTACTCGTGACTTGATCGCGGTTTGCTGCAAAGCATATATAATATGTATCAAAGAATTTTGTTACGCCTGTCTCTTATTACGTTATTAATTAAGCATTCGAACCTTTGAGTGTTACTCTGCACTTGACCGAATTTACTGTTAATGTTCGTAGTGTATCGACTACCTCATTTTGTTCATGTGCCCATGTACGGTTTGATTGGGGGCTGTCCGACACCGCCTCATTTTCCTCTATTTTTCTGTCTGTCTGTCTGTCTGTCTGTCTGTCTGTCTGTCTGTCTGTCTGTCTGTCTGTCTGTCTGTCTGTCTGTCTGTCTGTCTGTCTGTCTGTCTGTCTGTCTGTCTGTCTGTCTGTCTGTCTGTCTGTCTGTCTGTCTGTCTGTCTGTCTGTCTGTCTGTCTGTCTGTCTGTCTGTCTGTCTGTCTGTCTGTCTGTCTGTCTGTCTGTCTGTCTGTCTGTCTGTCTGTCTGTCTGTCTGTCTGTCTGTCTGTCTGTCTGTCTGTCTGTCTGTCTGTCTGTCTGTCTGTCTGTCTGTCTGTCTGTCTGTCTGTCTGTCTGTCTGTCTGTCTGTCTGTCTGTCTGTCTGTCTGTCTGTCTGTCTGTCTGTCTGTCTGTCTGTCTGTCTGTCTGTCTGTCTGTCTGTCTGTCTGTCTGTCTGTCTGTCTGTCTGTCTGTCTGTCTGTCTGTCTGTCTGTCTGTCTGTCTGTCTGTCTGTCTGTCTGTCTGTCTGTCTGTCTGTCTGTCTGTCTGTCTGTCTGTCTGTCTGTCTGTCTGTCTGTCTGTCTGTCTGTCTGTCTGTCTGTCTGTCTGTCTGTCTGTCTGTCTGTCTGTCTGTCTGTCTGTCTGTCTGTCTGTCTGTCTGTCTGTCTGTCTGTCTGTCTGTCTGTCTGTCTGTCTGTCTGTCTGTCTGTCTGTCTGTCTGTCTGTCTGTCTGTCTGTCTGTCTGTCTGTCTGTCTGTCTGTCTGTCTGTCTGTCTGTCTGTCTGTCTGTCTGTCTGTCTGTCTGTCTGTCTGTCTGTCTGTCTGTCTGTCTGTCTGTCTGTCTGTCTGTCTGTCTGTCTGTCTGTCTGTCTGTCTGTCTGTCTGTCTGTCTGTCTGTCTGTCTGTCTGTCTGTCTGTCTGTCTGTCTGTCTGTCTGTCTGTCTGTCTGTCTGTCTGTCTGTCTGTCTGTCTGTCTGTCTGTCTGTCTGTCTGTCTGTCTGTCTGTCTGTCTGTCTGTCTGTCTGTCTGTCTGTCTGTCTGTCTGTCTGTCTGTCTGTCTGTCTGTCTGTCTGTCTGTCTGTCTGTCTGTCTGTCTGTCTGTCTGTCTGTCTGTCTGTCTGTCTGTCTGTCTGTCTGTCTGTCTGTCTGTCTGTCTGTCTGTCTGTCTGTCTGTCTGTCTGTCTGTCTGTCTGTCTGTCTGTCTGTCTGTCTGTCTGTCTGTCTGTCTGTCTGTCTGTCTGTCTGTCTGTCTGTCTGTCTGTCTGTCTGTCTGTCTGTCTGTCTGTCTGTCTGTCTGTCTGTCTGTCTGTCTGTCTGTCTGTCTGTCTGTCTGTCTGTCTGTCTGTCTGTCTGTCTGTCTGTCTGTCTGTCTGTCTGTCTGTCTGTCTGTCTGTCTGTCTGTCTGTCTGTCTGTCTGTCTGTCTGTCTGTCTGTCTGTCTGTCTGTCTGTCTGTCTGTCTGTCTGTCTGTCTGTCTGTCTGTCTGTCTGTCTGTCTGTCTGTCTGTCTGTCTGTCTGTCTGTCTGTCTGTCTGTCTGTCTGTCTGTCTGTCTGTCTGTCTGTCTGTCTGTCTGTCTGTCTGTCTGTCTGTCTGTCTGTCTGTCTGTCTGTCTGTCTGTCTGTCTGTCTGTCTGTCTGTCTGTCTGTCTGTCTGTCTGTCTGTCTGTCTGTCTGTCTGTCTGTCTGTCTGTCTGTCTGTCTGTCTGTCTGTCTGTCTGTCTGTCTGTCTGTCTGTCTGTCTGTCTGTCTGTCTGTCTGTCTGTCTGTCTGTCTGTCTGTCTGTCTGTCTGTCTGTCTGTCTGTCTGTCTGTCTGTCTGTCTGTCTGTCTGTCTGTCTGTCTGTCTGTCTGTCTGTCTGTCTGTCTGTCTGTCTGTCTGTCTGTCTGTCTGTCTGTCTGTCTGTCTGTCTGTCTGTCTGTCTGTCTGTCTGTCTGTCTGTCTGTCTGTCTGTCTGTCTGTCTGTCTGTCTGTCTGTCTGTCTGTCTGTCTGTCTGTCTGTCTGTCTGTCTGTCTGTCTGTCTGTCTGTCTGTCTGTCTGTCTGTCTGTCTGTCTGTCTGTCTGTCTGTCTGTCTGTCTGTCTGTCTGTCTGTCTGTCTGTCTGTCTGTCTGTCTGTCTTAACCAGTTAAGACAAGGTCGTGTGGTACACCCGCCAGTGAAGGCAAGGTCATGTAGTGACCCAGACAGTCAAGGTATGGTTGTGTAGTGACCCAGCGAGTGAAGGCAAGGTCGTGTAGTGACCCAGCAAGTTAAGGCAAGATCGCATTGTTATCATCTCTCTCCGCATGGAATAGATGCTCAAAGTGTGCACCATTATTTTCTAAGCACAACAGTAAGCGACGGCGAAAATTATGTTGTACATTTCTCAGCATTTGGAGAGTTATCGCTTCACAAGCTATTCTAATTCTATCCATCATATTAAATCTTGTCGTTGGAGCTTCACTATACACAGCATCTTTTACGTATCCCCGTAAAAAAATCAAGTGGGTTCAAATCCGGTGATCTAGGAGACCACGAAACTGGTCCACCCTGCCCTATCCATCGATTTGGGAATAGTTGATTCAAAAGTATCCGTACAATACGAGCATAATGAGCAGGAGCACCATTTGTTGATACCATAAATTTAGTCTTACTGCAAGGAGAACATTCTCTAGGTATCCTGGCAAATCATTTTCGAGAAATTCCAAATACATTGAACCATTACTGGTACGTTGAAAATAATGTTGTCCAATTACTTGGCCATTACAAATGTCAACCCATACGTTTAAACTCCAACGATGTTGATTAAGCACATCACGATACCAATGTGGATTTTCTGGTGACCAATAATGGCAATTATGCCTATTGAGACTACCATTGCTGATGAATGTTGCTTCATCACTGAAAGAAACATTCCAAAAAATATCTGGATTCTGATCGAACATCTCAAGAGCCCATTTACAAAATTGAGTATGTAATCGGCTTCACTTGATTCATGTACTAGAGTAATGTGATACGGATGGTAATTGACTCATCGTAACAATCTCTGAGCCATAGATCGAGGGACTCCCAGTTCCCGTTCTATTTGACGGGTACTAATATGGGGATTTTGGTGAACCATAACCAAAACTGCAAGCAATCTAAAGTTATTATTATTCTGAAATCTGTTCCTCCGTCTTTGGCGATGCAGTAGATTATTGCGAGATCTTCTTTCAATGTTTATCATTTGTTGAGCAGTAGGATGGCGGAGATTTGGAAATCATTCCGCGTAAGTATGGGCAGTAAGTCTGTAATTCCTACCACATTCACCGAAGGTTATAAGAATATCGACTACTTCATTGGGCGTATAATTTGCCATTTTACTGACAAGAATTTTATCAGATTAATTAATGCTCAATTACAAAAGTTCAAAAAAATACTTACATACTAGTGACTTTGGCACTAAATGGCCAAAATTTTGGAGGTATACTATTGGAACTCCATCGGATGAAAAGTTTAAATTTCGATTTTTAAGGTAAGGTCTTGTTCTTCGCTAATATCTCGAGAACCACGATACATATAAAATAACAAAATACAACTACATACAAAAAAACGAAAGTTGACCTTCAAATGTCCTTAAAAATGAAGGTCAAGGGCATGGTCAAGGTTGTAGATGGGTCAGCCCCCCGATACCCAACAACTTTTATCTAAAACATTTTTTGATTACATAGCAATTTCTCGCGTTATTCAGGTGTCTAAGTTAAAATGGGACACCCTGTATAATTATACATAACCCTATATAATAGTATATAACTGTATATGATTTGTAAATATACTTATATAGTAATTATATTACTCACTTATACCAGGGTCGCATTCTGCTCCATTTTGTACATCGAACACCCTGCACACCGTCCGTGAAACGAAATTCAGTCGAACTTTGAGAGGTGTTTTCTGGTACTAAAAAATGAAGTCTTATACCTGAAGTTCATTTTAATGGGTCCTTGTTGTTGAGGGTACCTTTTCTTCTAACCACGTCTACAAGTTTTTATTATGGATATATGACTCAAAATATAGTAAGAACTAGGCAAAAAAGCCTTTATTTTAGGCTCTGTTAAGTATAAAAATATTAATCTTATCAAAAATTATTATACTTGAAGATGATGACCGAAATTGCATGAATATTCAAAGAAATTTAACTGTTTTAAATTCGGCATTTTCCATGTATTTCAGTCACCTTCTTCAATTGTTAAAAACTTTTGATCAGATTAATATTTTTATACGAAATAGAACTTAAATTATAACTCTGTCCGCCTACCTTTTAATGTATTTTGGGGCATTTAAGTTATAGTTAGAAGGAGAGGTACCGGTTTTCATTAAAATAACGCATACTTAGAGTAAATTACATCATATCTCGACAACAACGACTCATTAGAATGAATGACGGGTACTAGACTTCATTTTTGGGCATCAAAAACCTACTCCCAATGTCTGACCAAAATTCGTTTCTTGGAGGGTGTGCACTCCCCTTGTTGGTATACGAACGCGTTGTCTCGCTGTTGCATCAAGGCGTCTGTGTCGTTGCATAAGCGCTCCCAGCGGAAAGAGCGTGAATCCCCTTATTGGCTTGGCGTCGGCTAATCGTTCGATAAAGCACAGCAGTTTAACTGCCTCTCTCGCACCTGCAAGTGACCTTGAAGTTAGTAAGGTCACAAAGCTTGCCACCTAATGCTAGATATGTGAGTAGCTTCTACACGGCAGCGAGAGCAGCATCTCCAGCAGTGTAGTCGCTTTAGAGTTTTCTGCGCTATTGGCAAGTCGTATACTCTGTACACTTAGTGGCTACTTTGGCTTCATTGGCGGCGATATGCTCAACAGGGCACGCTGAGATAGCTCGACCACTGACCTTCGTTGAATGTCTTCGTCGAGGTTGTCTGTTGGCACTGTTTATTCAGAGTTTCAGTAGCAGCAGCGACTTCAACGGTGTAGCTCTTCACAACATTGTAGAGCAGCGGCATCTGTGATAGCGGCGCGCGACAACGGCGTGGTGTGCAGCGAGTAAGTCGACTGCTTTGACATGTTTACGATGACGTGAATGTAAATCGTCGGCGTTGCCGCATGCGGAAGGGCCTCGGCCCAATAAGTAACTACTTGCGCAGCACAGCCCGCGATATCCAAACCCTCGTTGATGTTATCTTGCTTCATTTGTAGATAAATCTGTAGTTCGTCTGCATAAAGTAAATATCTGACGCGTAGCGGCTCTTTTTTTAAATCTTTGTTTAGTTCTACGAATAGCTCTTTAATATCATCAATATAGAGACAGAACAGCAAGGGTCTTAACGTAGACCGCTGGGACACTCCAAAGATTGTTGACCACTAAGGTGACTTAGTGTCAGAGTGCTTTATAACAGCTTTCTTTCTTCCTAAAATTTACGATTTAATCCAGAATAATGCACACCTGGAGAACCCCAAGGTTCGCAGCTTTGCTAGAAGCTCAGCTGGCGAGAGTAATAGTAAAGTCACGCGTTTCTTGTTAATTCCTGTTCTCACGGCTTCAGTAAGTTTCTTTAGTTTCTTCAGTGGTTTCTGCCATAAGTCCAGGAATGTGCCCTTTTTCAGGGAAGAATTAAATAGGTTTGCCACATGTTGCTCGATAACCAGCAATACCTTTACCACCTCACTGCACAATGTCATACTTGCCCCTCGCTAGCGAGGGGAAGTGTTCGACCGTGAGTACGACGTTTGAAATACCGATGGATTCAAATTTAAAGCCTTCATTGGAGGTAGATGTATCTAAATTTTCAATCGCGTCAGGATCTGAGTCGGCCGATATCGAAACTCCCGAAAAATGCGTGTTAAGTTCCTCCGCTGTAAATCCATGCAGCCCTCTGGTTTTAGTAAGAAGTTCCAAATTGCGTAACTCTATCCAAATATCGCATTGCTGCATGCCTAGTAGCTTTCCTTGATAATACGCTATACGAACCTGCTCTGTTTTAAGTAAAGATTCGTTGCACAATTATATAAACCGCTGTGAAATCGCCCATTGCCAGATATTTTGTACCTTCTGTAAGTTGCAACTCATCTTTTATTCAGTTCTATTTCTTCATCAATCCAGGGTAGACTGCCTTTGCGAGGGATATCGTGCTTTAATGGTGCTATGTTGTTGATGGCAGTCAATAAGTTGGAATTAGGGTAGTCCAGAGCTGTATTTAAATCAACGTTACCCTCGTTAAAAACTGAGCAATCGTATACCGATAAAAGGAACTGCAATTCTTATGGATCTATATGTGTATAGTCCCCATAGACAAAGGATCACCTCATAAAGAAGGAGCACTAACATTTATGTATTCGTAAATAATATTATGTTTGCTTGGCCAAGTCGGTTCAAAGTTGTCATGATCCGTTACTGTGTTGTTACTATCCACTAAAATGGTGTCAATCCATGTGTGTGAGGTATCAGTGTGGACTCCGTGCTGGACGATTTAAAGGGATAGTTCTACCGCAACTTTGCGTAAAAACTTTGCATCATTACTGTCGGTCGATAGGTCAGCATTCATATCAGCCACTATAAATTTGTAACTGTATGCATCACAGTATTCGTTCAACTTGTCAACAAGATTCGAGTAGTTAAGAAAGATAATGGCAAGGCCCATTATACGACCATGCCAAAAACAGTCTGATGTTTGCCATGTTGTATCTCACAGATAATGTACTAAGACTATTTTGTTTTTTCTGGGCAATCAGTGTTCCAAGTAGCCAACACTCTGAATCTGTATTTATCGCGAATGTATAGTGCTACCCCCCCCCCTGTCCATGGACATTTCAATCATGTCGTACAAGTGAGTAGCCATCGATTCGAATGAGATCATCGAACTTCTCACCGCCCAGTCACGTTTCGGTTACAACGAATATATGATACGGTTTTTCGCTAAGAAGTTGCCAGATTTGTTTAATGCAATGACTAATGGAATTAGCATTGAATAAACCCGTTCTCATATTCACTCCCTCGCCCGACACGCAATCATTACCCTTGCCTAGTCAATCCGAATTTAATACATTGTTGTTATTACTATTACAATTAGTGTTAATGCCGCTTATGTGTTCTGATGTTGGTAAACTATTGTTGAGATCATTGTTGTTGTTGTTTCTATTGCTTCCTTTACTATTACTGTGTTTAGTGGGTGATACTCCGTAATTACTATTTTTATTATATAATTTTGCTATTATTGGCTACTGAAGTGAATGTGAAGTGATATATGAGCGCAGTCGCTCCCGCATTCGAGCGAGGAACTTGCCACCCCTGTGTCACACGAATTTAAATCCAAGTTCCTTTGCAACTACCTTAAGATTTTTAAATTGAGAATATACTGTATAAGTTAAAGCTTCATTAATGCAAATATTCGTGTTAAACAGGCTTTTTGATATATCCTCGCTCAGATGCAACGGGGGGATGTCAGAGGTGTTAAAGCACGTGAAATCAGTCTTCGTACGCATGATTTCTATAACTTTTTCGGTGGTTGCGAGGCGGACGAGTAATGGTGGCGGTCTATTGGATGTATCTGCATTCATACTTGCACTTATATTCACACCGTGTTACGCATCCATTCTGGAGGTGCAAACTCTTATCGTAGGAGAAGAAAGTAGTCGAGCATATAATATATCATCTTTTTCGAAGGAAGGTAGAACAGTGCCAAGAGCAACGTGAGCCGCGTCTACAGGATCAGACTTCGCTCTAGAGCAGTCGAGTATTCCGGAAATTATAAGCTTAGAATTCGTCTCACTGCTACTACCTCCTCTTCTCTCATGGCTCTCACTGCTTCCTCCAAAGATAGATGCAGAAACAAGATTCGCCGCGGGTCCGCCAGCTAATTAGTAATAGTTTATATAGTATGGATGTCATTACGCTGGTTGATGACTAAAAATGCATGGATATTTGAGAAAATTAAACTGTTTTAATTTCATTGATTTGTTATGCATTTTTAGTCAACATATTTAATTGTTAATAATATATACTCGGATTAATATTTTTTAACGCTACAGGTCTTAAATTAAAGCTCTTTCAAAGATGCTTAATATTATTAGTTTACTATTATTACTAACTTTAAGTACATTTTCTTTTGATAAATAGACCTGATTTTTCCGTGCGAGACGGTGAATATTTCTTTGTATAGTGTTGTGTCTATTAAGTTGATGGTCCTGCGTTTGCACGCTCACAGTGTAAGGCTCACAAGATACCACAGGATCTAGAGTGGTCGATCCAAGTGAACCATGCGCATTGTCTGAATTTATTTTGTAGTACCAGCAATGTCTCAGGCAGTACCGCATTTTATTTTTCTAATGAGGTTCGATTGATCCGAAACTCCTCCAGCAAGGAGTTCTAATCTGTCAATTTTTTTCTCCATAACTTTTATGCTTTTTTAATATCATCAAAACCCATTATCAATGCTGGAATTGCTTTCACCGTCTCGAAATCTTCATCAAACTTAGAAGTTATGGTTTTTACATCAGACATTACAGTTGCTACTCTAGTAGTGATAACTGAGATAATACTGGTACATTCATGAATTTTATAAAACTTATCTCTATTCTCTTCCATGGTGAGATCGCCGTTGTTAGCTGTTCTGTTATTGGTCCTGCCGATGGTTGAGTTCTTGATAGCAATATACGAGCTATCAGAAAGTCGGTGCCCGTGCTCGGCTGCAACCCTTCGTACGCCTGTGCTGGACGGAGTAGATGCTTGCAGTGATAAACGCGCGCAGATGCTATTCACGGTGTTGATTACATTATTCCTTCCCTCCCGCTGGATGAGTGAAGAAGCGTTGAGCCTCTCCTCCGTGCTGGTGTTTATGCTGGAGAGAGACTAAGGTAGAGAAGCTGGGGACATCAGCTGAGGCGAAGAATTATTCGCATGATCGCCTATTGTTCCGGCTTTTCCGGTGCACATGTGTGTATATGCTCGGCAGACTTGTCGACGGGCTTGTTGTTGCCGCCCGTTTTGCTTGAATTCTTCTCTCTCTCGACCGCGTTGGTGTGGATCTTGAGAGATAGAGAGAGCGAGAGAGAATAATTGATTGAGGCCTTTGGGTGCAACCCTATATGGTCCTTTCTGCGTATATTGTAAAACATAACATTGTAATAATAATACATATATAGTATAATTGTAGTTGATTAAGAGTACAATTTGAAAATATAAAAGTGTAAAAGTGTCTAAGCACAACACTAACGCTAATCGAGATTTTATCGTGTTAGTGTTAGTTAAATATCAGAACTGTAATTTGGCAAACGGGCCGTAGCCAGGAATGTCTTCTTCATAGATCCGACGGTTCCAGTCGTACATGTTGCGTTCGAGTAATTTCATGTAAAGGGTCGATTTAAAAATATTTAGGTTATCATGGGTAAACTCGGGAGGTCCCAGGGTGTTTAAGAGGGATGACGCAGATATTACAAATGCATTTTTGTAGGCCCTAGTCATGGGAGCGTGATAGAGTAGTGACTGAGGAGGAAGTATTTTGAGCGACGAACAGTGGCTCTTTCAGTAAGGCTAAGTCGAGATGCTAGATATGATGGATTTTCATGCGCAATGGTGCTAAATGCCAATGATCCCAAGAAATAATCGCGACCTCTCCCAGCTGATAACTACCCCAGAGCTAATCTGTGGGGAGTGACGTGATCTCTTCTCGGTATTGAGCCGTGGACAAGTCTTACGCAACTATTAAGGAGACGCTGGACTTTCAGACTTAGGATAGCACTTAGATCCTGGAAACTACACACACGTAGTCAAACACCGGGAAGATTAACATTTTATGATCTTGGGAAGGGGAGTGAGATAAAGTGAGGTGATGTAGGGTATACTTCCCAAAATCATGACTTTGGTTTTGCCTGCGTTGAGTTTCAGCCCTATTGCAGTAGCCTAGTTTGCCACAGCAGCAGCATCTCTATTTATGGCAGCCAGCCCCTCAAGGATTTTGTGAGGATGATAATGCAAATAAATTTGTGTGTCATCCGCGTACATCATGTATTTGGATGAGCGCAAGACTTTCGGTAGGTCATTAATGAATACCATAAAAAGCAATTGGCCTAACATGCTTCCCTATAGCACGCCTGCAGCTGTGCGTAGCCAAGCAGAAACTGAGCCGCCTGCTTTAATCACGGTCTGTAGTCTGTCGTGCAAGTAGGAGTAAAACCGCTTAATGACCTTGTTGCAGCAATTGACTTCTCGAAACTTTTTAGTAGAAGTACATGTGGAATTGAGTCGAATATCTTTGAGAAGTCAAAGAGAATTAGCGTCGTGCCTTTATATTCATTTATAGCAACATGCAAGTCATCGAGTACTCCCAGTATCGCCAGTTGGGTGTTGTGGCCTCGACGGAAGCCCGCTTGTCTAGGATTTATTATACTGTTATTTTCAAGATGATTGGAGAGTTGCTGGTAGAGAGAGAGAGAGAGAGAGAGAGAGAGAGAGAGAGAGAGAGAGAGAGAGAGAGAGAGAGAGAGATTGATAACACATTTACTTATGTCAAGGTTATCATAACCGTATGACAAACCAACAATATAATACATTTTAATGATTGTAACATGTATAAAAATATATATAGTAAATAGCTATTATTACAAATTAATACTAATAACAAAAATAGCCTCTCAGTTAATATATTCGCAATGTATAACGCATGAGTATAAAACTAATATTAACAATTATAATTAATTAGATTAAATTCTATTCACACCTAGGGGTGTTCTAATCCTATAAGATATTCGTATAATGCCATTTTAAATGATTCAACAGTCTTTTTAAGTCTAATAGAGATAGGTAAAGTATCCCATAGTTCTATAGCTTGAATAGAAAATGTGTATCTAAAAGTTTTCGTTGTAGCTAGGGGGATTACAAAATTTGAAGATTTCAGTCTTTCAGAACGACGTGTGTCATCTTTGATTTCCAGAAAAAACTTATGAAGATATTCCGGTCTCGACACCGTTAGTATTTTATAAGTAGTGATTCATAAAAAATATTTTCGACCCTCAGCGAGGGATAGCCAATTTAGCTGCTTATAATACGGTTTCAATGCCGCATCGCGTTTTGGACTAAATACAAATCGTATGACAATGTTGCATAGTCGCTGGAGTTTAACAGCAAGATATTGCGAAAGATCACTAAATACTAGACAAGCGTAGTCAAAGTAAGGAAATATTAGTGCATTGACTAATTGAGTATTAATCTGAGTTGATAAAAATCTACCTCTAAATCTTAGTCGATAAAGAACATTGTGGACTCTAGAGAAAATTTGGGATATATGAGAATTCCACGACAAGTCTTCACAGAGAATAACACCCAAATGTTTCACTGTACTTACGAGTGGTATGATTGAACCATCGACTACTATGGATGGAAGATTGTTCTTATTAATACGCATGTGATATTGCACGGGTGCAAAAAACAAGGCTTTCGTTTTATCAACATTAAGAATTAGTCCGTTCAATTTAACCCAATTTACTACAGCAGCAGCATCTTCATTTAATTTAGAGATCGCAGCTGGCAATTCAGCTGGCTCACTAAGTTCTCTAAGCTTCTTCAAAAGTAATTCGTGATTAATGGAGTCAAAGGCCCTTTTGAGATCGAAAAGTAGCAGGACTGTAACCAATCGCTTCTCGATTTCACGACGGATATCTTCGGTAAGTTTCAATAGTGCCGTTTGCGTACTAAAATTACTTCTAAACCCTGACTGGTATGGAGAAAGAAGTGAATTTACTTCAAGATACTCAGTAAGCTGTTGAATTTGCATTAATTTGAGCGACTCGTAAAAATGAATGTCTACAAAAGGATTGCGCTAGTGAGGTAGAATGTGTGGGCAGTCACAATAATTTATCAAGATCATTTTCGGTTACTATGCAAATTCTGTCAGAATTATCATTTTTGCGAACATAAATATTGCTTTCACGTGTCCAAACGTAGTTATATTTGCACTGTTTACCTTTTTCTTTAGTTAAATACAAAAGATTGTGAACAACTGAAGGCAACATTTCATATAAATTAATAATTAGATTATCAGCGCCCTGGTAAAGATCGGAAAATAACAATTCACCGAATTCTCGCTTAACTTTTAATACGTGGTCGCGTATACTAGACGACTTAAATTCAATAATATAAGAAAAAGTCGGTATCTTATCCTTTTTTCCCCTTATTTCTCGCATTGTTATCATCGCCGCTTGAGTGAACATTTTGTATTTCCATTTCATTAGAAGAAGTTTTGTTTTTTTCTTTAAACTCACGTATTTCTAAAATATCAGTTGTCAATGATCCCAAATCTATATAATGCAAAATTTTGCTAGTGAGTTCAGGTAATGGTATATTAGACGTAGTAGGGATACCCGTAATTTTCATTTCCGTGCTTGGGTTAGCTCGGGCATGCAAGTCATTTAAATCGTCTATTTCGTTACGGAGAGTAGCATTTTCGACTTCAAGAGATTTTAAGCGCACATTTTGTTCACTCAAAGCTGGAGTGAAAGTATTTATTTTCTCTGCTAATTCATTAAACCGTTCGTAGAGAGAGGGCGAGAGAGAGAG
Organism: Gastracanthus pulcherrimus; assembly: GCA_949152435.1. Taxonomy (NCBI): domain Eukaryota; kingdom Metazoa; phylum Arthropoda; class Insecta; order Hymenoptera; family Pteromalidae; genus Gastracanthus; species Gastracanthus pulcherrimus. The sequence continues at coordinate 125,056,219 of OX424573.1, forward strand.
AGAGAGAGAGAGAGATAGAGAGAGAGAGAGAGTGAGAGAGAGTGAGAGAGAGAGAGAGAGACAGAGAGAGACAGAGAGAGAGATAGAGAGAGAGAGAGACAGAGACAGAGAGAGACAGAAAGAGAGAGAGAGAGAGAGAGAGAGAGAGAGAGAGAGGATAACATTTTATTTTTCTGTAAATCAATAAATAGTATACATATGTACATTTCATTTTATATTATAGTTTCATTTAAGTCAGTATTATTATATAAAATATCACATATTGATCGTCAGTCTTATAATAATAAATTTTTGAATAATATGCATCTATCACGTCAATTATAAAATATATCACACTTATTCATAAATCCATACATACACAGGATCATTCAAGCTTATAAATACACACATACATTATAAAACAATAAGAAGTGGATAACATTGTCAAGTATATAAAAAGAAGGTAATCGCATGTAGCTCGTTAGGTTTACAATAAAATCATGCATACTTTCATACAGTCACGCGTTCATTCATACTTATAAATACAATCATACTGAAACACAGAGTTAATAAATAAATAAATAATGGAATAACAAAGGACGCTATTTTTTACAGACTTAGTGTTATATTACTATGGGTACCCAAGTACCTGCGCATCGCTGTCTTAAATTTGTAGAGTGATAGATGGTACTTGATACTGCGGGGGATGGAGTTCCAAAGGCGCGAACCACGAGCTCTTAGGGAGTATAAGCCCACATCACTACGCGACCCTGAAACTGAGATATCTTTAATTGTTTCACCCCTGCAGGAGGTTCTGGTCTGGTTTTTCTCAAAAAGTTCTTTGAGATAGGGAGGTTGGCCTATTCTTATAATTTTATACATAAGGAGGGCGGCAATATATGCTCGTCTCTGATCAACATTTAACCAGTCCAGTTCCAATCTGTCTGGGGCGATGTGTTCATCCCTCCTGAGGCCTCAAATATATCTCACACACGAATTCTGCAGTCATTTTAGTTTAGTCTGCAGTTCCTGGGACACATCAAGGTAAATGACTGAACAGTATTCGAGATAAGGAACAATCAGTGCACTTGCGAGCTGCTTACGTAGAGTCTCAGCAATTAACGCGCTTTGTGACGTAATCTACGTGCTGTTTTCATGTCAGCGTTGAATCCATTACAACACCGACGTTCGTCACTGAGTCAACGAAAGGCAGGAATTCGATTACAACGCTATTCTTCACCGCAATACCTGGCAATTGCAATTCACTTAAATACTTGATATTGTGAACAGAGCCAAAAATAATAGCCTTCGTTTTTTTTGACATTGAGATGTAGACCCGCAGACGACGCCCACGCCAACACAGCCCATGGTGCAGCTGTTAAGCGCACGATGCCGTCAGTTAAGTCCGTCAGTTCGACTTGCGTATAAATCAGTAAGTCGTCAGCGTATAGTCAGCGTCTGATGTCTGTGGAGTCAAAAATTTCAGCCATGTCATTAATATATAGACTAAAAAGAAGGGGTCCCAGGACCGAGCCCTGTGGAACTCCAAGATTGGTTGTGAGCCAATCCGACTTGCCGCTAGTTCTGGTGACAACTTTTTGTTGTCGCCCTGTAATGTGGTATTTGATCCACAGGACTACTTTCCTGGAGAACCCCATTCTAATGAGCTGGCGAAGTAACCTTGTCGGCGAGATGGTATCGAAGACTTTACTAAAGTCAAAAAGTAGAAGTATGGTGAGCATTTTTTTACTTTTGTTGATACCATTTACATTGACTTTAATGCCGTCGACATCAGCACGTATGTCCTCCGATAGTTTGAGTAAAGCGGTCTGAGTACGTGGTACTGCCTGAAGAGGATTAAGGATATTTTTTGCCGTTGTATACTCGGTGATCTGAGTGTGTACAATCTTCTCGAGCATCTTAGAAGTAAAACTCAAAAGGCTATTGGACGAAAGTCCGAAACCGAAAATGGTACGGTTGTTTTCTTTAAAGGCACCAAGTGAGCCCTTTTCCAGTTCCCCGGGAAAATACCACGTGAAAACGAGAGATGGAATAATTTGGCGAGATGTGTACCGATAGTCGGAAGAGCCCTGGCTACACACCTTACGGAATGCCATCCTCCCCGACCGCCTGCGATGAGAAGTCAGAGACAGCGAGAGCCATATCCGTTGAAGAAACCTCCTTAAAAGTGAAGCCGTCCTCTGAGGCTGAGGCCACGATCTCGCCCAACTCCCCATCACATTCATCCTGAGAGACCCACACACCAGCAAAGTGAGAGTTAAGTTCTCCGGGGAAAATCCGTGAAGATCTTCCTTAGCAGCAGGCAATAACCTCAGAGTACTCAGCTCCTTCCAAATATCTTTTTTATCATTTAGCGCCTCAAAAATTCTATTTTGGACGAAGGAGCTGCGGGCCTGTTCTGCTCTCTTCTCTGCCTCAGAAGCTAATTGTAAATATTCATGCCATATTTTAATATCTTTAGTCCTCTTGTACCGTCGTCGTAGAGCGTCTCGTTTGTTGTAGAGGAGCGTAATGTCAGCGTCCACCCATGGAGGCTTAACATTTCTCTTGGGCGTAAAACTTTTTAGTGGTGTTAACTTATCTATAGCTTCCATGAAGTTCGTGCTAATGCACTACAGTCCGACATTAACATCACCGTCTGAGCAATCGAGTGACGACCAATCACAATTTTCAAGCATGGAAAGCAACTGAGTTGGATTAATGAATTTATAGTCTCTATATGTGAAAGTGGATTGATTTTGTGGTTTAAAAGTGTGCGTTTTTATTGCAACATCAATGATATTGTGATAACTAGTAAGGGTCGCCAATCGGTTGTCAGCACTCAGTACCTCATCGTTATCGTCGACAAGTATAGCATCAATCCATGTCTGAGATTCGTCAGTGCGATGAGTCGCATGACGTTCGATCATTTTAAGTGAAAGGTCGTTTGATAAGGATCTAATGAATTGCGCATCTGCAGATGTTTATACCAGGATCCCATTGAGATCTCCCAATATTATTTTGTGACTATAATCTTGCATATACGTGCAGAGTTGCTCCACAAAGTCTGTAACTTTGAGGAAAGGGATATGTGGAGGTCTATATATAACAGCAACGAAAATGGGAGCTGACCGCCCCTGTTGTATACAACAAAATAAGTATTATGGGACATCAGGGGTGCCCAGTTGTGTAGTCTTAGAATGCGTAATAATTTTAGCCTCGAGAGAGTTGTGCATATATAGGGCGACTCCGACACCATTCACGTTACGATCCGACCTAAGTATTGAGAAACCTTCAATGCCAACCTTCTGATCACCAATATCGGGCTTTAGGCGCCACTCAGCAACCGCAAAGAGACGGTAGGAGGGACGTTCGCGAAGTTATTGCTGGGTATGTTCAAGGTGCGCTCGCTGCGAAGTCACATTGACAAATCCAGCTCTCAATCCCCCGCATCTTGCCTCTCCAGCAGGCGAGCCTAGTCATTCGGACTTGGGCACTTTGGTATTGCTATTGAGTGGTTGTTGAGATAGTGCCCCACTATCGAACGCTATTTCTGGATTTTTATTCGGATTGTGGGTAGGTGGATTTGATAGGAATCCAATATAGTCTGGAGATCTGCCGCCGTAGAAAAATAATGGGACATATCACCATCTCGTCTCTTGACAAGAAATTTGCCTTGCTGATGCCAAATATATTTAAATTGCAGTCCTTGTGTAATGGACTTTAGTATACGAAATTTTATAAATAAATCCTTCTTCAGATGTTCATTGATAAAGATTTTACCATCTGAAAGGCTTTCAGCAGTTTCCTGGTCAAGAAGCGCTGTGTTGATATCCCTTGTGCAGAACCTAGTGAAATTCCTTTCTGCGCGCATAATGTTATGTCATTTACCAGTACTCTACTGGAGAGGCTAATAATAAACGGCGAACGTCTGTTATTTACTTTAGCAGTAGTCACTGTTTTTGATGTTTGTGCTTGTGCTGGGCCGAACAGACGGGTGCACACAATGTCCTCCGGTTTGAGCAAGGGGAGGACCATACCAAGGACAGCATATGCAACGGCACTATATTTACTTGCATTCCCGTAAAAAATTATTCGAGATAATTATGCTATTGCCCTCGCCCTGATCCTCGACCGGCCCAGTCGGAGCCCGCGTGCTTTGCGCTTGTAGCTGTTTTTGAGTTGAATTACGCACAATTTCTTTGTCGGTAGTGTCATTACCCTCATCAATGTCAGGATTCGCATTTATGAAGTGGTTTACACCACTAACATTCTTGTTACTATTTACATAATTTACATTATTTCCCTTACAAGTATTATCAACAGCATTGTCGACCATGATTGATACATTGTTTAAAAGTTTAGAAAGTTCCCGTTTTATGAATATATTTTCTTGCAGTAACATTAACCGATCTATGTGCAAACCTACCAGCTGAGAATTTTGCACAATAATACGTTCCTCAAGTGAAGAAACCGGATTCGAAAGATCACTAATCAAATGTTCCATTGCTGGTATGGTAGAAGTTAAAGTTGCAATAGGATCTAGTTTATTCACGATGAAGGACTGCAGATCAGTCACTGTTTTACGTGTCAGTTCAGATTGATAATCAATGTACTCAACCATGGACAACGACATCACACTCCTCTGCATCGCGCTCGCATCCAGTAGTACTGCAGCTTCATGTGGAGGGGATAGTTGGTTGTCCTTTGTAAACGTTGAAGGCGTCGAAAGCGTCGAGTCTGCCCCGGGGAGAGCGATGAGGAACTCCTTGGCGTGGTGAGAGCAACCTTCCCAGCAGGCAGCGAGCGCTGCGACTGAGAGAGAGAGAGAGAGAGAGAGAGAGAGAGAGAGAGAGATGGGGGGAGGTAGAGAGATAAATACGAGGGTAGTTCAATAATTCTTTAGAATGACCAACAGATGGCGCGCGAATCGCTCCAAATCATCTGTTTTCAGTCAGCACTACTCCCGACTAGATATATGGTGCAGTCACAGTCCACATCTTCTGAGTTTACGTGTTTTTATAACCAATTGAAAAAAAAAAAATTGCTTGTTAAGAAAAATGGAAAAAAACGAGTTCAGAGCGGTAATTAAACATTTTCATTTAAAGGGTTTAACTCCATATGAAATAAAAAATGAATTGGACTCAGTTCATGGCACATCTGCCCCTGCCTTAGCAACGGTTTATAACTGGGTAAATGAATTTAAGCGTGGTCGTACATCAATAAGTGACGAACCACGTTCAGGAAGGCCCGTAGAAGCAACTACTCCCGAAATCATCAATAAAATCCACGATATGGTGTTGAAGGATAGAAGATTAAAAGTGCGTGAGTTAGCTGAGGCCACAAGGATATCCATAGGTGCAGTTGTTTCAATTCTACATGAAAAATTAGGCATGAAAAAGCTATCGGCAAGATGGGTGCCGCGTTTGCTCTCAGCTGAGAATAAACGCAATAGAGTGGTCGCCTCTGAGGCTCTTTTGGCGCGCATAAGTCGGAATCCTGAGGAATTTTTTCGTCGATTTGTGACTGTGGATGAAACATGGATACACCACTACACTCCTGAGACAAAGGAACAATCCAAACAGTGGATTTCCACAGGCGAACCAGCTCCAAAGAAGGCAAAGACCGTAAAGTCAGCTGGTAAGGTTATGGCTACAGTTTTTTGGGATGCACGTGGAATTATACTTATTGACTACTTGGAAAAAGGTAAAACAATTACTGGTGAGTATTATGCATCATTATTAGAGCAGCTGAAAGAAGAAATTAAAAAAAACGACCACATTTGGCGAGAAAAAAAATTCTCTTTCATCACGACAACGCCCGAGTTCACACATGCTTCGTTTCAATGGCTAAAATTGAAGAACTAAAATTCGAATTGGTCGAACACCCACCGTATTCACCAGATTTAGCCCCCAGTGACTTTTTCTTATTTCCAAACTTGAAAAAATGGCTCGGTGGACAGACATTTACGGACAACGAAGACGTCATTACCTCTGTAAGTGCTTATTTTGAGGAACTTCCGAAAACGCACTTTTCTGAAGGATTAAAAAAACTTAAAAAGCGATTGACCAAGTGTATAGAGCTCCAAGGAGATTATGTTGAAAAATAAAAAAAAATTTACCCAAAAAAAATTGTTTTTATACTTTATTCTAAAGACTTATTGAACTACCCTCGTACTTCATTTTTGTTCCCACAAGAAATTATAATACAAAAGATTTCATCACATAAGGCTTGTCATATATAATATATAGATATATATATAGATTAGATAGATTAGATATATTAGATGTTTATTATGTGCAAGACAAAAACAATAAAACTACATTCAATAATTATACATATTTACAGAGATCATTAGTATAGTCAATCATATCACAGCTCGTCATTGCTCGCCAGTAACTTACATATATTGCACAATATTATATATGTCGTACATCAATCGCGGCATTACAGTTATCACATATTCTTATCGTTACGGATAATACATTTTTTTTGTGACTATCAAACTTCAATTTCTATTGCAGTCAACATTCGTATGATTAGAGTCATTATACATTATATATACATGGTCCATGTCCCTGGACATAGCAAATAGTCGCAAATTATCTCTTTAAATCTGCGCAGTGAGGGCAAATGCTTAATTCGTCGAGGGATCGTATTTCATAGGCGTGCACCTTGTGATTGAAAAGATTTCAACCCTGTATCGGTATGCGACGATGGTATCAAGGGTTCCTTAGAATCAGTCCTACTAGAGGTCCGAGCCTAGAATTTTTGAAAAAGGGCTGCAAGATACGTGGGCTGACCCATGTTAATAACTTTGTAGGGTTGTACCGCCGCAAAATACGCCCTTCTTCCCTCAAGATCAAACCAGCCAAGTTTACTCCTGTAGAGACAGATATGCTCATACTTTTTAACACCACATACGTACCTCACACATGAATTCTGCAATCTTTGCAGTCTCATCCGGAGCTTACCTGACACATCAAAATACACTAAAGAGCAATAATCTGGATTGAAATGATTTGAGCTCATGCAGGGCCTTATTAACCTTTCAGCTAACTGAATTCATGACAAGCCCGAGGTTAGTTACACTGTCAACAAAGGGAACAAAGACGTTACCCTGAATCTTTATGCCAGGCAAATCTATACTCTGTACTTTCTTAATGTTAGATTCTGACCCAAAAATAATTGCCTACCTTTTCCCGACATTGAGACACAGACCGTTCTCAGAAGCCCACACTGACACTGCTTTGGCCACAGTCGACAAGCGTCTTATCCCCTGATTAAGATTATGGCAAGTAGCTTAAGTGTAGGTTTGCAAATCGTCCGCGTATAATAAATGCGATACACTATCCGTAAGAATATCCCCCGTACTTTTTTTAAAGCCCGATAAATTTTCCTGAAGGTGATTAATATAAAGACTGAATAGAAGGGGCCCAAAGACAGAGCCCTGTGGTACGCTGAGATTGGTTGTGAGCCAATCTGAACTACCATTAGATGCCGTAACAAGTTTTTGGTTACGCCCTGTAATATATGACTTTATTCACATGAGTACTCCCCTGGAATACCCCATTCTGATCACCTTCCGTAACAACTTGGATGGTGAAATAGTGTCGAACGCCTTACTAAAATCAAATAGCAAAAGGATGGTAATTAGCCGCTTGTTATCAGCTATACCGGATCGTATGTCTTCAGTCAATTTCAGTAGTGCTGTCTGCGTATTGTGATGCGGACGGAAACCTGCCTGAAGGGGATCGAGGATTTTTTTCGAAATCAAATAAGCTGACACTTATTCATGCACAATCTTTTCCAGAACCTTAGAGAAAAGCTAAGGAGGGCAATAGGATGAAAGTCCGTGACTGTAGATGGAATGGCCTCCTTTTTTAACGGTACTAAATGAGCTTTCTTTCAGGTACCGGGAATATATGTATATGTATACGTACATATATATATATATATATATATATATATATATATATATATATATATATATATATATATATATATATATATATATATATATATACACATATAAATATACATATATATAATGACTAATGAACAATTTTTATGTTTGAAATACCTGACGACCTCAACGTGATATTTAATTATATATGACAAGCCTTATATGATGAACTCTTTTGTATTATAATTTCTTGGGGGAACAAAAATAAAGTATTTATCTCTCTACCTCCCTCTCTCTCTCTCTCTTTAAAAGAGTACAAAAACTAGAATTATGTCAAAATATTTACATACATTCTATCATACGTTTTAAATCTCACATTCATACATCCATTATAAATGCGTTTAATTGCACTTCATAAATAAAGTATAATAATAAATTAATACATAACAACAATTTGGTCAATTTTTAAAAGTCATAACAGAATTACAATCACTTATCCATGCATATATTATAAATACACAAGTAGTAGTTTGTACACAAAAACTTAACTATAAATAAATTAAGACGTTACAATAGTTAGTCAAGAATTGAATAGTATTTTTTTATCGTCATTTTAAACGCTTTCTAGGATGGTGAAGTGCGTATTTCAAAAGGGAGTGAGTTCCGCAAATGCGCACCTAGTACCTGGAAAGATTTTCGTTCTGTATCAGTACACATATGTGTAACTGAGAGTTCTTTTGCATCATCTCTTACAGGGCGCGTTGATGTGTTCTTTATAATCAGAGACTCGAAATAGACTAGCTCTTTAATACGAAGAATTTTATACGTAGTTATTGACATGAAAATAGCATTTTGAAAATCTACCCGAGTCCATCCCAGTTTTTAATTAAATTAAATTTTGACAAAAATACGTTGAAACATAAATATCAATAAAAATAGCATAATCAATCATTTATCTATTTACTTGCAACTTATGAATGTTAATGTTTACCATTGTCATATTGTCATGCATAAAAAGAGTATGCATAATAAGATAATAAAACATATGTATTTACCCTGTAAAATCTTATTTCATTAATTTTGGTATCCAGTAGGCTACGCACAGGAGCTGAAAATACAAAGTTGAGTAACAGCGTGCTGAGCTTATATTCGTTAAAAGAGTCAATTTATTTACTAATACATTTGAATAGTTTACCTGCGGCAAATCTATGACTTTTATTTATTTATTGAACTATTTTGACATTAAATATGTCATTCTATACTCATAACCTGAAAATATTTATGCCACCAAAGAAAAATTTATAAAAAAGTATACTTACAAAGTGTAAACAATTTGAACATGTACAACAATTAAAGGCATACCTTTCAGAATTGTGTAATTAACCAGACAATTGGTAACGTGCCTTCACGTGCAACATTTCTCTAAAAAAAGGTATTGGTTACTCTTAGTCCGTTAATTGTATATGCTGGTTTTTCTGAAAACGAAAAGAAGACACAAAGAAATCAACTTTTTCGAACAGTCAAATTACTTTATAACGAGCACCTGCTCATAAATTGCATACGCGAGGAATTCGCGTCGCCGCGAATTAGACAAGCAATACCGCGCGCGCAAACATGACAATACGATACCGTCCCAGCGGAGTTTCGGACGTAGAAGCGTGCGACCGGAAAGGAAGTGCGTAACAAATTACTGGTGGCTGTCCGCGCGTGTAGATCGGAAGCATTTCGGGAGCTTAAAGGAATCGGTCCTCGTGGTGCGACACAATCAGCGACTGCGACCTTCCTTGTGTTCGGGGAATTGTGGCATTAGGTGTGCACGTGTGTATGTGTGTCTGGAGAGTGTGGGACGGAAGAGGTGCTGTGCGCGCCTGGACGTGAGGAAGGACGTTTAACAACCAGTGGCCAGGGACTGCTGGGCTTCCCACCGCCGAGTATTCGCCATCTTCCCCGCGTGCATAGCACGTCCGCCGCTTGCGTGTGTAGAGTGAGAGAGAAGCGCCGCGGCGACGCCATACACAGAAGTGCAATTGGCCTGTGTACAGCGGCAACTCGTAAGTAAAAGGGCGAGACCCTATTACTCTTCCCTACGGCGTCAGCGCGGCGGTACTGACGGAAAACCCCGGCGACGCTGGTCGGGGCATCGTTTTCTAGCGCGCGCGATCACGGAATTTAGGCAAGCAATCATACGGAGGGACACGCGCACCCATTTTTTATGTAATTACAAAAACGTTGAATATACGCTTATTATCAGATTTTTCGGGTATTCAGTTGAATTAAATATCCTCTTCCTTCCCGCTTACCCCCGCTGACGCGGACTTTCGAACGAGAGCTGGCTGAGCACGAAAAGCAGGAAAGGATCCTGCAGTGGCCGACGAGCAGCTCGTGCGACGCGCGCTAGCAGTCGCGCGCGGCACAAAGCGAGGCTACCGAGTGGATACTCGGAACCTCGCTACCCGTATTGGAGCATACGAACCAAGGAGATTGGCGAAATGATATATTTCGCCTCCCCGAATCTCGCGGTTACATGGCGCCCTTAACGTGTTAAGCTTACGGGAAGAAATCGCGGATCAAAATCACGCGATTATCAAAGCACATTTGAAAAACGTAAACTCACGTTTCATTAGCCACAGCGCAAAAATCGAGCGTCAAATTTTCAAGCGCTTAAGAGCTACAGAATGTGCGAGTGTCGTCGTGGACAAAGACAAAGTCGACGTTGCCGGCTCGGTAAGAGCCGGCCGACAAGAGCTCTGACTACGTACATAACTGCGCCGTACGGGGAACGAAAACAGAGCCAGAGGCTCGATATCGGCAGCTGGACAAGTAGCTTCCAACTGTCTCCCTGCACCGCCCACATGAGCAAGCCGAGCCTGTAGGGGCAGCTACTGCGGAGTCAGAGCCAGAGTCGAATACAGAGACAGCGCATGCGCCTGAGGCAAATGAGGCGGAGTAGGCCAGCGCTGATCAACCTCGCGTGCTTGAGCATACGCGCGAAGGCCCCGCTAGCTCCGAGGAGAGGTTCATGGAAGGGGACTGGGCCGTTTTAGAGGGATGCCAGGAGAGGGCCCCTTTGGGGGCATTACAACAGTCGGCGGCTATGGAGCGCGAGCGTTCCAGCTGTACGGCGCAGGCCGCCGAGACTACGGCGGCGCTTTCGAGCGCAGGGTCAGCTAGTGGCCGCGCCTGATCTGCGAGCGCCAATACGAACTCTTCGTCGTCCGTGCCGTGCCAACAGAGCGCACGGACCGGCGAGAGCGGACCGCCCGTGCACGACAAGAGGCACGACAAGAGCAGATAAGCGCCGAAGTGGCCCTCCGCCATGCACAGGAGCGGGCCGAGCGCGCACGTAAACGAGAGTGCGCCTCTAGCAAGTCACGCAGCGGCGCCATGCAGCAGCGCAGCGGTGCACCATCACCAGCTGCGACGGGAACCGTGCTGCAGACCACGGAGAACAAGTGCTCCCGCTGCGACTACCCAGGGGTCTCCCGCAGCAGCCGATGCCCCAGGGTTCATATAAAAATATGCAAAACAATGAGTTTATATAATTTGTTATTCAAGATCTAATAACTTTTACTTGAGAACTAAAAATTTTTTAAATAATCATTATTTATTAGGTCTTGAGTAAAAAATTATAATTTTTGACCCGTGAGTCTATATGTGCGTTAAAGGTAAAAGTGTGTTTGAAAATTTAGAATTGATTACACATTTAAAATTTTATTTTTTCAAGGTAATTTAAAAATATGCGTGTGGTTTATAAGTAAAATGTTATACTGTTAAATTAAGAAACAACACAGCTCAAAAATTCAAGAAATGTTAAAATTATTATTTCTGATCTTGTCTAAATCAAAAATCCTTGATCTTTTGTTTTTTATATTATATACCTTCGATTTTACTCAAAAAATATAAATCTCGTGTACTGTACGCCCATTCAAAGATTTAAATACATGTTTGACTATATACATAAAGGTGGAGATAGATCACTATATATAATAAAAAAAATTAATAATAATATTAGTAATGAACAAAATTTGTAGATTGTAGGTATTTAACTCTGATGGAAGCAGCTTGGCGACTGCAAGAATTCTCTACGTGGTAGAAGTCATGCTGTTATTCGCCTAGCTGTCCATACAGAGAATCAACAAAAAATAGTTTTTGAAGAAAGTAAAGAAATAGAAGCATTGAACAATAGGGCAACTACTTTAACGGCGTGGTATGGATTAAATAAAATAGATCACTACGAGAAACGTAAAATATGTTGAAATTCTTCGAGATTATGTATTCAAATAAAAAACTAAATCATGAATAAAACGAACACGTGCCCAACAATACAACGCCATTGGACACTTGAATATTGTTTCACCGCAAGATAATATAAGATGTTTCTAGAAATTATTATTAAAACGAGTAAAAGATACTATTTGCTTTAAAGATTTATGGATCTATAAAGGATTAGAATATCAAACTTATAAAGAAGCAGCACCTTCTATGGGTTTAATCGAAGATGATTCTCAAATTTATATTATTTTTTAAGAAGCTTGCCATATAATGTTATATGAGAGAAGTTGAATTCACTGTACATTATTTGGTCACAGTAAATGCCTCTACAGCTGGCATAGTGCTCGGATGCTTCGTGTACAGAACATTGAAGGTTTTGGCTGCTTTCAGCTTATGTCGGTGAGTGGCGGAGTCCTGAAAACTATGTGGAGCAAAAGTGGGAGCATGCAGGTTACTGTAGGATTCCAAATAATGACAGTAGTGTTGTTAAGGGATAACTTAAATGCTTATTTCTTTTTGGCAGGTATTTGCAGTATATTTACAACACGTCCAACTTGGACCAACTACCAAAATGTGCACGGCTCAGCTGCGTGCTGAGTTTCTTTTGGCCTCACCGGCTGACGGGTCACGCACGCTCACTCACTTCTATTATGGCACATGCTGCGCTCGAGCGATACATTATTGCCAAAGAGTAGTTACACGCTAATCGAGAGAGAGAGAGAGAGAGAGAGAGAGAGAGAGAGAGAGAGAGATAGAGAGAAGAGAGAGAGTGAGAGAGAGAGAGAGAGAGAGAGAGAAAGAGACGATTTATTTTGTCATTTGGCAAAAATACATTACATAAATTGTTATTTCGTCTTTACATTAAAATCTTTGATCACTATCACAGGTCGTCAGTATATAAGTATAAGAATAATTGTTGCCAGTATGTCAATACCACAGTTTCATAACAATTTCTGGAGGTTCACTCATTCTTGCATACCCGTACATCCATCACGCCACAATTTAAAAACAATTACAATTGAGCAGATACGTACACTCATCACACACGTAGATAAATTCACTCTTTTTTAATTTATACTCTTTATAATTTATACATTATTACAACATATTTCACGACTGAGAATATAAAACACGGGAGAACGGATAAATTAAAATAAAATAAAAAGATAAACAAACAAGCAAACAAACAAATACGGAGACGGACAGACGGACAGACGGACAGACGGACAGGCGAACAGACGGACAGACGGACAGACAGACAGACGAACAGACGGACAGACGGACAGACGGAGAGACGGACAGATGGATAAACGGACAGATGGACAGACGGACAGACGGACAGATGGACAAACGCACAGACGGACAAACTGACAAACGGACAATCGGACCAACGGACAAACGAACAAACCGACAAACAGACCAACAAACAAACAAACAAACTAATAAATAAATAAATAAAAATAAATACCTATGTATTCCTCTGTCGTCGTGAAAAATGTCATATTAGTCACCGTGCGATCGCCTGAGGTGCCTGCCTAACGCCGTTTTAAATTTATATAAGGCCGGCAGATACCTCATACTGCAGGGGAGGGAGTTCCAGAATCACGAGCCTTGAGCTCTAAACGAGTAGAGCCCCTTATCAGTCTGTGATCCCGGAACCGAGAGCTCTTTCACACCACTCCTACTGGAAGTCCTGGCTGTGTTTTTACCAAAGAGAGCCGCAAGATACGGAGGTTGTCCCATATTTATTGCTTTATACAATAAAAACCCCACAAAGTACGCTCTTCTTTCCTTTATGGTAAGCCAACCAAGATATTTCCTGTAGGAGTGATGTGCTCGTCCCTTTTAACACCACATATGTATCTCACACATCAATTTTGAAGTCGTTGTGACTTCGTCTCAAGCTCATCAGACACATCAAGGTGAACCACGGAACAATAATCTAAATGAGACGCCTGAGTGGTGCATGAACTAAAAAATCGTGGGCTGTAAAGAGCACGATTTACCTTTTTTCCATCTGCATCAACCTGCAGTTTCCACGTTAGTTTAGAGTCCATAACAACACCAAGGTTTGTGACAGAGTCAGACCAAGGCACATGTACACCATTCTGAAACTCAATGCCGGGAAAACCAAGATCCTGCAGCCGATTGATGTTGTGCTCGGAGCCAAAAATGATCGCTTGTGTTTTTCCGACATTGAGTCGCAGTCCGGATCCTTCGGCCCACTCCGACACTGGCCGCGCAACAGCCGGCATGCGACTGATACCCACATGAAGATCTCGCCATGTCAGTTGACTGTAGGTTTTGCAAGTCGTCCGCGTATAGCAAGTGCTCAACATCACCACCAGTCAGTACGTCTTGTAAGTCATTGATATAAAGACTGAATAGCAAGAGCCCCAGGACTGAACCCTGTGGCACACCCAGATTGGTGGTTAGCCAATCAGATTCCCCATTGTTGTCAGTTATGACTTTTTGCCTGCGACCGAAAATGTATGATTTGATCCACAGAAGAACACTCCTGGAAAAACTTATGCGTATCAGCTTACGAAGTAATTTAGATCGTCATATAGTGTCAAATGCCTTATTAAAGTCGAACAGTAGCAGTATGGTCATTAGTTTCTTATTGTCATTAATCCCAGTTCGTATGTCCTCAGTCAGTTTTAGTAATGCTGTCTGGGTGTTGTGATACTGTCTGAAACCGGTTTTCAGAGGATCCAGGATCTTTTTGTATCTTAGGAATTCGGTAATTTGGTCGTGTACTATCTTCTCCAGCACCTTGGAGAAAAAGCTCAATAGTGCTATTGGACGAAAATCTGATAGAGAAGATGGCACTGAAACCTTTTTGAGAGGCACCAAGTGAGCCCCCCTCCAAGCCCCTGGGAAGACACCTCCAGACAGAGAGGAGTTGAAGACTCTCGCTATATGATGACTGACATACGGGAGAGGATTTTCCTTGGCTACAACGCTTTGGGGAATACCGTCCTCAGCCCTAGCCTGCGACGAGAAGTGAGCAACAGCCAGGGCTACGTCCGTCACTGTAAAGTTTTTGAAAACAAAGCCGTCGTCACTGGTCCAGTCCAAGATGCTACCCAAATCAACGTTACCTTCACTCTGGGAGATCGATACCCTCGCAAAGTGCGAGTTCAGCTCACCCAGCGAGAAGCCATGCAACCCCCCGTCCCTGTGCCCTTGACAGGAGCTCCAAGCCCTTTAGTTCTTTCCAAATATGCTTCTTATTTTCTAGGGCTTCAAAAATCTTATTCTGCATGTAAGTCTCCCGCGCGGTTTTCATGCGTTTTTCTGCTTCATCTGCGAGACATTGGTACTCCTGCCAGAGATTACCGTTTTTTGTGCGTTTAAGTCGTCTGCGTATGGCGTCACGTTTTTTTATTATGTGAGCTACATCAGCGTCAACCCATGGGGGATTTGCTTTATTTTTTGGTGTAAATTGCTTCAGTGGGGAAAGCTCATCTATTGCCCCCATGAGATTGGCACTGAGCTGTCCCAATAAATTGTCCATGCCGTTGTTGTCCAAATAATCAAACGCCGCCCAGTCACAGTTACTCAGGTAAAATAAAAGGTCTTCCTGTTCTATTATTTTAAAATTTCTATAACTAAAAGTATCGGTGATGGGGCTATTGTTTAATTTAAAATCTATTTCAACGTCTATGAGTGTATGATTACTGGCAAAGGGCGACGCCTGATTGCTGGCATTCAGCACCACGACGTTGTCATCTGTCATAATGACATCAATCTAGAGAGAGCGATAGAGAGAGAGAGAGAGAGAGAGACACAGAGAGAGAGGAGAGAGAGAGAGAGAGATAGAGCGAGAGAGAGAGAGAGAGAGAGAGACTGAGAAACAGAGAGAGAAAGAGAGAGATAGAGAGCGAGAGAGAGAGAGAGATAGAGCGAGAGAGAGAGACTGAGAGAGAGAGAGAATATCACAAAGGGCGCGCTCAATACTGACGGCAGAAACGTAGCCCATACTCAGTCAAATATCTCTCCATCTTTCCATTCCGCCACTCGCTGTAGGTACAGTCCCAGTCGCAGGCTCCGCGCTGCGTTACATGCTCGACGATTGCAGGCGCAGGTAGGAGGTGCTCCGTTCTCGCTCGGAGGCGCTGGGCTGGCCTCGAGTTCGCTCTACTCTCGCGGCGTGACAATCACCCGTCGCGTATGTAGAGGCTACTTAGATTGATGGCGGGCGGTGCGCAACGGGTCGCGCCTAGCTTCCGCGCTCCGGCTCGAATTCTTACACGCTCCCCCCTCTCTCTGCTTTCGCCACACCTCACCTATCGTTCCCTCTATTTTTCTCTCTTTCGTGCCTTGTTGTAACGAGCTAATTACGTCGTTACTCTATCCTCTCCACTTGAATTCGAACGGGGGTGACAGCGCACACTCATTCAGACACGCTGGAATACTTGCTCTGGATTATTGTATTTAATTATAGTATTATCATTATTTATTACGCAATGTACAATACGATGAACAAGAAAGTAAATAAAAAAATGTCGATTTCATGTTTGTTTTTATTTGTATTTATTTTAGTATTTGTATCCTAATATTTAAATAATACTAATTATTTTACCTTGGGTATTATCGCCCCTTTTGATTTTCTCTTTGCTTTTAATTATTCGAATTTCGTTATTTCTCTATTAGCCTTGTTGACTCCGCATTCTGAAACAAACCTAATTGCTACTATTTTCTTTGGCTCGCTGTATTTTCAATTAGACTAAATTGTCAGCGAGTTTTATCTATATGACAATTTTCTTTTTAAACTACGCGTAATCAGCCTCGGCGTCTCGCTTTATTTCGAATTGACTTATAAAAAAATAAAAAAACTATCTTATAATAGCCGTGCCGACACGCTATATTTAAAATTGATTTATGAAATAATAAAAAACTGTTTTATATGAGCCATAATTGCCCATTATATTTCAAATTGATTTATAAAAATAAAAACTATTTTATATTTACGCGATTTTTCAAATTAAACTAGTTTTATTTGTTTACAATAACGCTTTGCCGACCGTCAATTCTTCTATCTTCATATCTTTTCTTACATCTCCTACTCGAAGCCGTGTCGTTCCCAAAATTTGTTGAGGTGTGAACTTCGACTATTCCTTTTGTAATCGAAATGATCGTCGAATTCCGCTTTTTGTCTTTTCGTTCTATACGGTTTTACTTGCTGGACGGGTCGGTTTTGGTGTTTAACGCTTGAATCATGCTGTGGCTGGACGGCCTGTGATCACCGGCGGTGTGCTGAGCATCTCGCTGGCGACATGCGCACAGCTACATGCAGCACTGGCTTATCGGTCACGCAACTTCTAGTCCACTGCGTGTTGGTGGCTTGATGTAGCTGCGTGGCTGACATCGCGATCTACTTTTCTGTTGATGTATAGCTGCTCTTTCTGAGGTTGTAGTCGGCACTGTTACCCCTCTGACTAGCGGTTTAAGGTCGGCATAGCTGAGCTTGATATCGCAGCTCGTACTGTTTCTATATGCGCTATACTCTTTTTCCTCCTCTTAATTTACTCTCTCTCTATCTCCTCCACAGGTGTCTTAATTTTGTTTGTTAGCTATGTTCTTGTCGTATATTTTTGCCGCTTCTCAGTTCATTTCGAGGGTTGCACGCGTAAGCCTCCGTGAAATTTCTATTTCGTGGTTTCTCAAGAAACTCGTGCGTACTCTGCTCTTCTAGATATTGTAATTTTACTTGGATGTACTTCTCACGTTCTATCCTGAATACTTGGAGGTCACTTTTTATTAGTTTTTCTCATGTAGTCTCTCCTATACTCTTTGGATCTCGTGGCATCGCCTACGTTTTTCTCGAGCTTCTATCAGTTGTTTATTAAACTTTATTTTCGATGCTTCTGAGAGCGTTGCTCGTTTTCTTTCTGCTTCCGGCTCTGCACGCAAATAGCGTTGTTGATCCAGCTCCTGCTGGTTTTTCCTCAATTTTGATAATTTGAGTTTTTGCAGATCTCCGCTGCTTCGCGGGTTTCTTTGTTCTCGACTTGTTCGCTGCACACGTACCTCCTTCCCAACACTAATCCCTGGTCCGATTTTCTGCATAAAGATACAGTAAAGTGTGCTGCGCAGTTACTGGTGTTAAGGGTCGATTGCTGTTCGTCCCAGGCCTTTCTGACCACCCTTATCTCGTTTATGTATGTGCGCATCGTGGCTAGTACTTCACTGTCTTTCTTCCTCCGTACATAGCCTGCCATTTCTGCTTCCAAGAAAAAGTTCAAGTCTACCGACTTTCTTTCCTTTTTCACAGCACTGATTTTATTTTTCGGCACTGAGTTTATATCGCAACTGATTTTTTTTTGCACTGAGTTTATATCGTCACTATCCTTTTTCTCGGCACTGAGTTTATATCGGCAATGATTTTTTTTCGGCACAGAGTTTATATTGGCACTGATTTTACTTGTTCGTGGATGGCTTGGAACGTTTAAACGTTCTTGAACTTGTTCTATAAGCTGGAGCGTCGTTGTTGGTATTAGCCTGCGCTTGGTATATCCATGTGTTGTTGTGAGCATGTCTTGCCTTGTTCTGACTGATTGCCGCTACTGCAGCGCCCTTTCTGATTCATATATGTATTTACC
Organism: Gastracanthus pulcherrimus; assembly: GCA_949152435.1. NCBI lineage: Eukaryota > Metazoa > Arthropoda > Insecta > Hymenoptera > Pteromalidae > Gastracanthus > Gastracanthus pulcherrimus. Next base: position 125,074,984 of record OX424573.1, read on the forward strand.
TATTTTAGCTGAAACTATGCAAGGGCCCGTAAAAGGCGGCGCTAATTTGGCAGTAAAATCGGTCGCAGTGGATGATTACACTCTGTTCTTTTTCCAGACTTTGTTGCCTATTTTGAAATTTATATTTCTTATAATTGTAATATTCATTTTGCCTTTGTTTTTCGACCTTACTCTTTTCAGATACTTTAGTATAACTTTGTTTGAGGTTCTACATGCGGTTCGACTAATTTTTTAGATCGTTATTACCTTTATTTTAACTTAGCTTAATGACCTTTTCTACACACTTTTGTCTACATTAAAATTTTCTGAATGCTTATTCGTTTTATTATCTATGCTAATATCTGGCTTCTGGTTTGCAGAAAACGCATTTCTCTCGGTTGACAATTAGTCCTGCGGCTTTCATTGTCGCAAGGACCAATTTTAGCAGGCGTTTGTGTTCTTCGAACGTTTCTGATATTATGATAATATCATCCAGATATGCAAGAACATAGGGTTCTAAATCTGAACCAATTACCATATCGATCAATCTTTGAAACGTTGCGCCCGCGTAAGATATACCGAACGGCATTGCTAGAAAATGGAACAGCCCTTTTCTCGGCACTGTGAAGGCCGTAATTAACCGAGAAGATTCGCTCAGTGGTATGTGATGGTAAGCACTCCTGATGCCGATCGTCGATATGTATCTTGCCCTTCTCAATTTCCGAAATATATCATGCATGAAGGGCAGAGGATATGCATCTGGCTTCGTTTGCGCGTTAACCTTGCGGTATTCAACGCAGAACCTGTAGGTGCCATTCTTTTTCTTTACCATCACCACTGGGCTCGACCAACCACTATTAGATGGTTCGATTATCCCTTGATCTAGCATCTCCTTTACGTGCCGGTGCATTTCTTGTTCTATTTTCTCTGAGACCGGGTAATACTTTTGCTTTATGGGCTTAGCTGATTCAATAGCTGTATGATGCTCGATATCGCACGTTAAACCACAAGTGTCTCTTTGGCCTTGCAGCGATTTGTCTAGGAGACTCTCTAGCTCTTGGCGTTGCGAATCCGTGACATCGGCAATAGCGACCGATGATATGGTGACTACGCCAGTGTTCAAACTAGCTACCTCCAGCTGTACTCTCGCTTGATTGCCCTTGAAATACAATACGTCTTCATCTGGGTTAAGTATCGCTCTAAATTTCGTCACGAAGTTCACACCTACGTAACATTCGTCCTCAAGGTGTGGACAATACCTACGCGTACGTCCCGCGTTTCTCCAGCGACTGTTATGGGGAGTGTCACGTGACCTACCAGTGGGCGGAACGATCCATCTGGTAGTTTCACTCTTCCCGCATACTCGGTCGAGAGATCTTTTCCAAATGCGCTGGCTATCTGTAAGCCGACTGCCTCCATTACAGTGTTGGACGCTCCATTGTCGTACAGGGCTCGAATCGTGAAATCTCCGATTTCTATCTGTAGCCACCAGCGAGTTTCATCTTCTTCCGTATATGCCCGCTTCTGCGGTTGCATGGGCTCGGGTTCCACTTCGGTGGACTTTGAGCCTGGAAGAGATGATCTAGTCTCTTTGATCTCATCTTCGGGATAAGACCTGGGGGTTTGTGGTCGTGTGTCAGAGTCTATCGCCGTCGCTTCAGCTTCGGTTATTTGTGCTGCCACATACGTTCCTTTTGAATTATCCTCTCCTTCAGGGAAGGTTGTGCTCGTTCAGGATGGTTGTCCTTCTGGACTATGCGTTGGCCTCCGCTGACTTTGGTTCTCTTTCCTCTCTTCCGAGAGATTTGAGATTATCTGCCCGTCTTGTACGATCTCGCCTTCGGGTGAGGATTTGTCTGGACGTGGCTGAACATCTGTTATCCCCTTTGGCACTTCGGGGCCAACTGGGGTTGGGGCTGTAGAGGTCGTGCATCCTTCTTGATGAGTCGCGAGCCTATTTGTTGGAGCTGTTTCCTCTCATTCTTTTAAGAGGAGAGCGCTCCGATGCCCCCCCCCCCCCCTCCCCCCAAATCGACTTCGCCTTCAGGCGAAAGGTCGCTTTGGGGCTTGTTCATGTCCGCATCCCCTATCGCTGCTTCGGCTTCGATGGGAATCGTCGCTGCGGGGACCGTAATGGATTTAGGAATGGCTGCGGTCTTTAATCGCCATTCCTCTTTTCGTTTCCCGAGCATTTGGGGCAATACCTCTTCACGAAGCCCAATTCTCCACAGCCATAACACTTTAACGGTTGGGTTGGATCAAAACGTTGCTTGGGCCGCAACGGCGGCGCGCCGGGGCACTTCAACCGGTGTTGCTCTCCCCCTTTCCTTGGAGGAGATTTGGTTTGCTGTCTGGAGTTTGATGACCTCTTGAGGCTTCTATATCCCTTCTTCTCTTGCGTCCTTCTGGACTGAGAGTTTTCGTTCATACTCGGCTGTTGGAGATGTTTGTGAAAACTGGCATGACAGATTTCGCTTCCTCTGTCGACACAGCAGAAATTTTGGTTTTCTGCATCTTTTTTCCAATGGCTGGTTTATAAGTCAGCTCGGGAAGCAGTGACGCTTCTGCAGGTCTGCTTCTTCAAAAGGTCCAGTTTGTGCGTCTCCGCGAGCCGTAGGGATAGCTTATTCATAATCCCTATCAGGCATGTGAGGTAGTCTCGAACCAACTCATCAGGACCCTGCGTCCGAATATATGCCTCGTTCCACAGCCTCTGTTGATATTGGCGACTCGTGCCATACCAATGTCGGGCCGAAATTGTGAAATCTTTCCAAGTTCTCCATTTCATCTTGTTATTTCGATACCAGTTTGCTGCTGTATCTGTGAACAGTTATGAGAGTGCTGCCAGGAGTTCTTTGTCAGATAGTTTGGCCAGTGTGTTACGGTCTTCGATTCTGGCGAGGAAAGCATCAATCCTCTGGTTCTTTTTGCCAGAGAATTTGACGTTCAACTTCCTAACCACTTGACCAATGTATCTTGGATTGCCACCATACCTTGTCGTTTGGCCATGGGTCTCCGACCAGAGTCTTAGGCTTGACTCGCCAGGTGTGTAGAAGTGTCTTTGGTTGGCACTTAAGCGATCTGCGGAGTGCTCATCGCTAGGCCTATTCTCTCTTCGCTTCTGGGTTGTGCAACTTTGTCTTCGATCGTCGGTTGTTGGCCTTCGACTAGCTTCCTCACCCCCCCCCCCCAGGCGTCACTCGCCGTGGGTTGGTGTGTTGGTCTACCCTCACTGTCGTCTATTTGCGTTTCTTCCAATAGCGTGTACGTATCTTGGAAGTTCACCGATTGCCGATTATCTTCATGCCTCGTACTGGACAGGATTTGATCTTTTTTCAGGTTTTCGATCTGTTGTCTGAGAGATCGTTTTTCGTGAATTAATTCCGCCAGTGTGAAAGATACATCTTTTGGTATTTGGAATTGATTTCCATTCGCTGATACCAGTGTTATCATTTCTTCACTTTGTGCTCCTGTTTCTCCAGACGTAGCGGTGTGATCGACACGCTCGGAATGATCTCGTTACTGGGTATTGTTCTCGGGAGGACCACGCAGTGTTAGCTCCAGATTTTTGTGAACTTCTGAGTCTGAGAGTAACGCGACCCCCGCTGCAATGGTAGCATCGATAATTTGCTGACGCAATCGGGCTCGGCCATTGATGCCATCCGTTTCTGGCTCTTGAGTTGCTTTAAAGTCGTTAATCGAGTAGTTGCCTAGCAACCATTTTTCCAATCTGTGTACGCGAGCGCAGTGATGGCCTTCTATCGACAGCTTCAGCTGTGACAGTGTTTCCTCTATTCTTTGGCCATTTAACTCCATAATCCACTCTTGTACATACGAGGCTGTGGCGTCTGACATCTTGTAAGAAATATCCTCTAAATTATGCTGATCTTCAACTATGGCTTTATCTGTCTTCTTTCTTGCTTACCTATCTATCGCTTCACAAGATTCCACATTTCGCTAGTGTATGCGAGGGTATTATAATACGGTGGCACAATGAAAATTTTGTAATTAAATTTTCCTTGTAGCTGAGTGTACGAATTTCGCAACTACTATCGTTTTCGATTTCGCAGTTTTCGCTATCTATTGTCGGTTCAATCAATCACAGGTATATTTTTTTTGCAAAAAAAATTATAAAAATAATTGTTCTTCGTCACTAAACTCTTCTGAGTTCAAATCTCGTTTTGTAACTCGGAAGTGTGTGTGAAATTTTTCATTAATTGTTCAGAAATGAAAAATAATCTCAGTCTTTTTTTCTCTTAATTTTTCTGTTATGATTATTTTTTTCCCGAAAAATATTTAAAAAAATATTTTATATACATAAAAAAAATCTAAAGTTCAATCGAGTTACTTCTTCGATAACAGAAAAATTAATTTTCCAAAAGGAATCTAACCTTCGGAAATATTAGATTTTCCAAACCAAAATTATCGTTTTTTTTAAATTATTTGTTTAATAATAAACAAAACTGTAGACTTCTTTTTCGTTTCGTTTTTCAAAAATTCTGAAGAGAAGCGCCTTATTATTTTATTTCCGAGGAAAATTGGATTTTTATGTTCCAAATGGTATTCCGGAAGAAATTTAATTTTTTCAAAAATTTTCTAACTTTAAAAAAAACAATTTATTCATAAATAAATTTCTCCCATTTCCTACAATATCAAAAATTATTATGAATTTTCCTTCTGCAAAATTTTTCCAAGTTAATTTAACTAGTTGTATTTATTAAAAAAAGTATAAACCGGATTTTGAATTTTTCTATTTTAATGTTTATTATCGTCAAACACCAACTTTACCGAAATCAATTTTCTAAAATAATAAAAAGAACGAAAATTCTAAAATTGTTGAATAAACAATAATTTCTAAGAAGTACAATTTTCCAAATTGAACAGTTCGGTATATTGAATTATTTTTAAAAAATACTAAAAATCCAAAAAAAGAATTTTATATTTTTGAAATCGTTGTTCAATAGTGTTCGATAAACAACAATTTTGCCGAAAAGCAATTTTCCAAAATAAAGAAAAGAAAATCGAAAATGAATTTTATTCCTCTTAAAAATTTCAAAAACTCAAAAAAAATACAATTTTCTGAAAATGTTGTTTATTAATTATTAATAAACAGTATTACTGCAAAGAAAAAAAATCTTGATAAATAATAAATTATCATAAGGTGTGGTGTTCTCGGGCGGTCATCCATCCAAGTACTGACTGCGACCAACGCTGTTTAACCTTGGATAACGCTCTCAGGTAACATTTTCATTTTCCAAAAAAAAATCCTATTTCTTGTGATAATTGTTTAGTGTTCCTCGGTAAACAACCAAAAAATTGAAAAAATTAATTTTTGCGATAAACAATTTCAAAAAACGGAAAAAGAAATTATACGCCGCTCCGAGTACGACTGCGACTAGCGCTGCTTAACCGTGATGATCGGTCGACCACCGAATCACTGAGCGAGGCGCGGGTGTCTCCGCGGCTAAACTGAATTTACACACACTTCCCTACCGTGATTGATTGCTTTTTGCTCTGACTGCTTATATCTATTCGTAATTATGCTCGAGCATTTTATTAATTATAATCGTGTATTATAATTTTCTCTTTCTTAAGGTTGCGAGTCAGAGCAAAAAGTTGATTGAAATATTATCATTCCTGTGTATTGTGTTCAATACACTCAGCTTGCCTTCTCGCATACATTTTTACATACTTCGGTGTGTTTGAGCTTCGTGCTCAATTTTCGCTCGCCTCGCACTCGCGTGCTCGACCTATTTCGCACGTTAAAATACTAAAATCACCTAAAAACAAAAGAAAAATTTTTACTTTTCTAAATTTTTGATTTCAATTTAATTTTTAATTATTTTAAATTATTGATTGCCAATCAATCGTGCCATTAATGCCGGGTTTTGGAGGGCGCCATCTATAATGGGGTGCTCAATCATTAATAACAATAATTAACTGATTAAGCTAGCGTCCTGCAGGCATGCGCCATATGCAGCACGTGTGCACGGCTTGCCGCGGCTCTTACCTTCGAGGCGGCTCGCGGCGGTCCGCCGCTGTAGCCTACCTTGATGTAGCTGTGTAGACTCTTCCCGTGTATACACCGAGTCCACAAGTACTCGGGTTTGTGCGGAGTTTTCTCACGCACGAATTTTCGCGACCTGAAAGGGGCGCGAAAACATGAAGGTTAATACTGTCGCAGCGCGAATGCGATTAGCCTCGATTGGCCTAGCTCGGTATGGGGATAAGGCGGGTCCGGGTTAATTAACGACACGTGGATTTAACTGGTTAATAAAGTAACAAAATATATTCTTTAAACTTAACGATATTTACAACGACCATAACAATAATAAGCGGTGGTGTTAAAAATTGGAAAACGCGAACAGGTCGAGCGTCGCTTGGGCACTCCGCGCGACCGATGCTGAGCTCGCCGTCGACATTGAGAGAGTTCCTTGGACGCGCGCGGCTCTCTCTTTTCTTGGGCTGTACAGAGCTCTTAATCAATGAGGGCACGACACACTACTCGCAGTGTGGCCCTATTACCCGCACACGTTATCTCGCGGGCTAGCCCTTACCTCTTTATTATCGGTCGACGCGAGAAGACGGAGCCGACGCCTCGTTCTTCCTCTCTCTCTTTCTCTCTCTCTCTCTCTCTCTCTCTCTCTCTCACTCTCTCTCTCTCTCTCTCTCTCGCTTTCTGTCTCTCCGATCACGGCTGCTTCGCTTGCCGCTACCCCACGCCCAGTGCCCTCGTGCTGTCTTTTTCTTACTTGCTTCTCGTGATGGGACGCTCGCTTCCACTAGATGCACGGCACGAGTGAATTCCAGGGCAATCACGGTGGGTGAAAAGCACAGCACGAAAAATACGCGGGAGCCAGCCCAGATGGCGAAAAACTCTGTCTACGATACGAGCGCGTCCCTTCAGTGCAACAGGTCGAATGATGTAATTGCGCTCGCGGCGTCTCGTCGCCTCTCGCGTCCCTCGTGTACTGAGTATCTCATGTGGCGGATAGATGGCATCCCATGTACCTCTTGTACACTGGATCAGGGTATTTGGCGATTAATTCGCGACTCGTTACAGTATATTATTTATTTAAATAAAGAAATATTTATATTTTATTCAATTTATTATCTATTTTATATATATATTTTATATAGTATAACATATATTTAGGTCTATAAGTATTACCATTAATACACTCGTTTCGGTTATTTATTAATTAATTTTTATATTTGACTGGTAAGAGGGGTTATTAATTAAATAATCAAAATAATCAATTAAAAAAGTACAATCTCCTGGTGGTTTTATAAAAGAATCATGACTGTACAGGCGTAAATGCTACTTTGCTATTAGAGCCCATGCTAAAATTTCTAACTTCAAAAATAATTTTCTATTCAGTTCACCTGGCAATTCCTCCGAATCAAAGTATAATTCATTGGCACTTAGCTTCCTGAAACTAAATTAATTGTTCTAATATAAAAATTTTTGTTCTAACAAATTAATTTTAAATTGCTTTATATCTTTTTAATGAGGTCAAAAAATGTGTGCTGATTTATCATAGATGGTTTATTTCACAATAGTTAATTCAACTAGCTGTAACCATAATCTAATTATTATTATACATTTATATTTATTTTACAAACACACACATATATATATATATATATATATAATGTTTCCGTATTATTTTTTTTTTAAATTAAAAATTTTAATTTTATACATTTCACATAGAATTTGAAGTCAACAACATCTAAAATCACATAATTAGATCGTGCTACGTTTCATGTTTGCATAGATTTATAAGAAATAAAACATAAGAAATACTGATATACATTATTTCATTAATCTTCAAATGCCTTTTCAATCAATATTTCAAAATATTAATGGACAAGTTATAAAAAGAAACAGAAATATCACCGTTTATAAGTAATATTATACTCTTTCAAATGCATAATCAAGCGATCATTGATCCAGTTAGAACAATCTAGCTCAGTGGGTAAGACGCTTGCCTACTGATACAAGACGCTCAAGCGCTCGCGCATTTGATTCCCGGCGAAAATTCTCGAGAATTTCATTTCATTCTGCTTTGATGCAGGAGATATGCGCCCATAAAGTCTCCTCAAAAGTGTCTAAGACGCTAGTAAGCATGAGATGGGTTTCGCTCAACCGACATCGCAAAATACAACAAACAAGTATATTAAATACAAATGTAAAATACAAAATCACATGCATTGTAACATATCGGAGTCCCAAAGAAGAGGGAACACATGGCCATAAAATCCAAAAAAAGAAAAAGATAAACAAACATTTATTTCTAAAATACAAAATAATCCATTTAAGAATATAGTAAAAGATCTTAAAATAAAGAATTCATTGTAAAACCAAAACGGATAGATGAATCTCAAAATTGCTTTTTAATTCAGAATCTTCATTAAAAAACTAAAAAAATGAGCCTTAGGATGCGAAAAATGACCGTGTCGTTTTCAAGATATAAACCATAAAAAAAAATTAAAAAGAAACATAACGTTAAAAAACTTAGAATGTAAAGATCGTTATAATCTGAGCTTCTAACAGTTCCAAGACATAGTAAAAATCTACCTATCTGGAAATTTTCAGAAAGAAAAATGACGTTTTACTTAAGTTATCGTTGACAAAAAAACAATTTTTTTTTCCAAATGATTTTTTTTCGAAAAAAAAGTATAAAAACTTGAATATTCTACAAAATATTCTTATCCATATTCCTAATCACCTCAATATTTTCAAAAATTTTCCTTGTTATATTTCCCAGAGATCACCTTTTAAAGAAAACACTACGTTTTCGCGTATAACAGATGAAAGAAAATAGCTTATTTAATATTTCGAATCGGAATAGATAATTAATTTTATGCTCTTTCAAATGCAACAGAAATGAAGTGAATATATACTTTTACTCCATTTTATGTGGATTTTCTAGTATTTTCCGACATATTATCTTTGCAATTAACAAAAATTTCCCAACTTTCTCATTTTAATTAATTTATCTCTATTTAATTTCAATTTTCAATTTTTTGAGTTTTTCCTTTACCTCTAACTATTGGAAAATTTTTGCTTAATTTTTTTTCTTGCATAGCTTTAATTCGCTTATAAATTGCACTGAAAAGAAATTGTCGGTTTGGATTGTATTCACCATTCTCCACGTTTAGTCTACAAGTTTATTAATTCTACTATTTATTTGTTCTATTGTTACTACTACTGTCATAATTACTATACCAATTTGTCTTTATTCACGCTTTGAAAAAGTTGCATTTTATTTTTGTATATCTTAATCCACCTTCTATGGCGTCATCTATAACGCATGGTCGCCTACTCTATACATTTATTAACAAAATTTAAATAAAACGATATTTTAATCCACGTATTAGGCGTCATCTATAACGGATTATCCCGCACTTTTTATGTGGAGTAGTTTACTCTACTCGACATTACTTGGCCATAGCAAATGCCCCTATTGTTGGCAGAGTGCTCGGATGCTCCATGTACAGAAAATTGAGGACTTCGGCTGCTTTCAGCTTATGTCGGTTAGTGGCAGGCCCCTTCGAGTCCTAAAAAGGATCTGAGGCAAAAATGGGAGCATGCAGGTTGCTTTAGGACTCGAAATAATGATAATAATGTTGTTAAAGGGAAAACTTAAATGATAATATATTATTTCAATTTGGCGGCTACTTACAGTATATTTACAACACGTCCAACTTGTAGCAACTACCAAAATGCGCGTGGTTCAGCAGCGTGCTGAACTGTTCTTGACCTCGCCAACCTACCTGACAAATTTTTCTAACAATCAATTTTCATGAAAATTAGTATATAAAAGTTTCTGGATTTTGGTTAGTAAAAGCCTTGAATGAAGATTGAATAATAAAATTTACAATTTAAATATCTCTTTTTATAATCTTGTTAAGACTGAATGTATCCCGTGGTTTAGTGGGCTCCTGGCGAAGATTTCTACGGTTTAAAAAAAAATTTACTATAAAATGTAAATTTCAAAAATCGTACAATAATTTTAGCAAGTCCTAATAATTATTAAAATAAATAATTTGTATTTTATGGAGTCTCGATTGAACCTTCATCGGGAGTAGACGTGTTTATCTACACTCTCGATCGATCTACGTTTGCTTGCGTGTTACGTATTTGTGAATGAATACAATCCCGTATTATCGCGAGTGAATAAATGCTTATTGTAAATAAGGGATGTAGTTTTCTGTATCCCTTAAGTACTTTACTCTATTTTTGATTGAAGTGTGCATCATGGATTTTTCCGGCAGCAGGGGCTATCCAACTCGAATTTCTTCAACAAATAACGTACCAGTTAATTCTCCGACAGTGTCATACTGTAAAGCAGTACAATAAGAAATTTGACCAACCAGGCAACAAGCAATTATTATAGACTCAATCGATGGGCTAACTATTAGAGACTATGCTCTATCTGAAGGAGGTAAAATTGGTCGTAATAACACGATATCTATTTCAAGAATTTCTCACTGAAGAATTTGTATATATCTCGTGTCAGAAGATCTAGTCGAAGAATTTGTAAAAATACAAATACGTACAAGTTAAAGAACATACAGTCGGAGTCAGACGGCTCATCTCCAAAACAAAGCGAATAATAATTTCGCATGTACACTCGTCGAAATTAAGACATACTTCCTGATTCAGCTCAACTTGAATATGAAGGCACTACGTATTGGATATACTTTTCCACCGAAAAACTCAAATGTTTCCTATGCAAATTAGAAGGACATCTTGCCAAATTCTGTAAAAATATTCCTGACAATTCTAATAGAAGTAATACACCACCTAACATATTCAGTCTAGTTTCAATGCCTATTTCCACTCAAGCTACAGAAATCTCGGAAAATAATGCTACATCTGAAACATACGAGGGTAGTTCAATAAGTCTTTAGAATAAAGTATAAAAACAATTTTTTTTGGGTAATTTTTTTTTTATTTTTCAACATAATCTCCTTGGAGCTCTATACACTTGGTCAATCGCTTTTTAAGTTTTTTTAATCCTTCAGAAAAGTGCGTTTTCGGAAGTTCCTCAAAATAAGCACTTACAGAGGCAATGACGTCTTCGTTGTCCGTAAATCTCTGTTCACCGAGCCATTTTTTCAAGTTTGGAAATAAGAAAAAGTCACTGGGGGCTAAATCTGGTGAATACGGTGGGTGTTCGACCAATTCGAATTTTAGTTCTTCAATTTTAGCCATTGAAACGAAGCATGTGTGAACTCGGGCGTTGTCGTGATGAAAGAGAATTTTTTTTCTCGCCAAATGTGGTCGTTTTTCTTTAATTTCTTCTTTCAGCTGCTCTAATAATGATGCATAATACTCACCAGTAATTGTTTTACCCTTTTCCAAGTAGTCAATAAGTATAATTCCACGTGCATCCCAAAAAACTGTAGCCATAACCTTACCAGCTGACTTTACGGTCTTTGCCTTCTTTGTAGCTGGTTCGCCTGTGGAAATCCACTGTTTGGATTGTTCCTTTGTCTCAGGAGTGTAGTGGTGTATCCATGTTTCATCCACAGTCACAAATCGATGAAAAAATTCCTCAGGATTCCGACTTATGCGCGCCAAAAGAGCCTCAGAGGCGACCACTCTATTGCGTTTATTCTCAGCTGAGAGCAAACGCGGCACCCATCTTGCCGATAGCTTTTTCATGCCTAATTTTTCATGTAGAATTGAAACAACTGCACCTATAGATATCCTTGTGGCCTCAGCTAACTCACGCACTTTTAATCTTCTATCCTTCAACAACATATCGTGGATTTTATTGATGATTTCGGGAGTAGTTGCTTCTACGGGCCTTCCTGAACGTGGCTCGTCACTTATTGATGTACGACCACGCTTAAATTTATTTACCCAGTTATAAACCGTTGCTAAGGCAGGGGCAGATGTGCCATGAACTGAGTCCAATTCATTTTTTATCTCATATAGAGTTAAACCCTTTAAATGAAAATGTTTAATTACCGCTCTGAACTCGTTTTTTCCATTTTTCTTAACAAGCAATTTTTTTTTTTTCAATTGGTTATAAAAACACGTAAACTCAGAAGATGTGGACTGTGACTGCACCATATATCTAGTCGGGAGTGATGCTGACTGAAAACAGATGATTTGGAGCGATTCGCGCGCCATCTGTTGGTCATTCTAAAGACTTATTGAACTACCCTCGTAGATACAAAATGATTCTATAATTCAATCTAATACTAATAAGAGACCCTCTCCTACCAGCACTTCAACAGAGGTAGATTCACTCTACAATTGCAGTCTTACCCCATCAGAAACTGTTAAGTACACAACTTTTAAAACTCAAACTTTGCACAAAGAAATAAGCAATTCAATCATTCATCTAAAAAGGAAATCAAAGTTCTTTCTTCTGAATCAATTGAAGATATAGAACAGCAGGTTGAACCCGCTGAAACATTTTTCAGAAAAACGATATAACATGTCCAATCGATTTTTCAAGTCGTATGGTAAATCGAAATCAAAACATATGGTAAATCAGATATTCTTAATATCACTAGTAACTATTCAGATACTAAATCTATTTTTATAGAGACAGTAAGAAGTATTCTTCACCATTTGGAATAAAATAATTTAAAGATTCGTATAAAAGGAATTATTAAAAAATTGGATACAGACGAAGATTCAAATTCTAAATGTCTTTCGACGGCTTCATCAGAAGATGACATAACTACAAATTAACTAATTTAAATGGCTGGTGACAGAAATACACAATTAAAAATACTCTACTGGAACGTTAGGAGCAACGTCAAATGCAAAGAAGAAATTCTTCGTATTCTACATAAAATTGATATTTTAGTTTGTGTTGAATCCTGGCTCAGTGAATCAAATAAATACTTTAATCTTCCAGGTTCTTATTGTTACAGAAAAAACCGAACACATTCTGTTCGAGGTGGGATTCTGTTTGCTGTTCGTAAAAACATAGTCTTTAAAGAAATAACTAATATTACTTCACCTGATACTTCTGTCGAAATATGTGGACTGCGAATCACCGGTACAAATCCCCCCTTCAATTTAATTGCTTGTTATAGGCCTTCCAGTCCTACACTCTCGATAGAGCAATGGAATCAGATACTCAATAATACAACGATTAATGGTAACTGCATCTTTGTAGGCAACTTTAACTTGGATAACGTTGCATGGAATTGCAATAAAAATGATCAGAACGGTAATAACTTACTAGAATCGTAACAAAATTTTGATATTTTTATCCATAACTCTAATTCAATTTCTCACGTCGATCAAATTTCCACATCTATTTTAGATTTTATTTTTTCTACATTAAATATAGCTGAAAATATTGAAATTAAGATTATTACTGAAATATTGGGGCCCGATCACTATCCAATTTATATTCATCTCTGTGCAGAATAATTTTTATATTTCTAAAAGAATCTCTACTTGCATGCTAGAAGAACTAACTGAGAATTAGTCTTCTAATTTTACTCTTCTACCCACGGTGAGGCTGAACGACATTAAAATGACACTGATCGCTACTCTGAAAAAAGTTTCACATTACTATTTTATAGGCAATATAGAGACAGAAACAAGTGGAAAAGAAAAATGCATTCAGCCCATTTTCTTAATCACTAAAAAAACATTTTTCGTCCGAAATTGGAATAAAAGATAAATAAAGGAATAAAAATAAAGTTTCCTTTACTTTTCGTTTTAGGAATTCCTTATATATCAGTTTAGTCCGTCTTGCTCGGTCTTCGTCATCTGCTTCTATTGTGAAAATACGAGTTCGTAGCGAGCTATTGCCTATGTTGAACTAGGTAATAGTTACTAAACTGACCGATCCAACTCGTCAATATTCCACCAGTGCATAGATATTTAAAATTATAAAATCGTATATATTTATTTATTGAATTGCTAAAAATATATTTATGCCCATCTGGACGAAAATAGTCACTTTTTTCCCTGAAAAGCGAGACCAAAATTACACTGCTTGCCTGCAAAAATGATTAGCGGGAAAAAAGTAACGTTTTTCTCGCAAATCACGTTTTTCCCGCATTTGCGGGAAAAAGTGATTTCACTAGAAACTAGTTCAAATTCCTTTATTTCATCAAATTCTACCAATAATCCTGATTTTCGATTGCCGTTCAACAATATTGTTTTAACAGTCCATTAGTCCCGCTATCCAAGTCAAAAAGTACTATACGTAACTCGAGGAAAAAGTCGATTTATCACTCGGGTGATACTGACCCTGCTCGGGCAGTAAATTCACTTGCGGGCAAAATATTCGATTTTTTGCCCTTGTTACATAATTTACTATTTGGAGCATGCCGTACTGGGATACGAAGCTTACCACAAAGATAAACACAATTCAAAGATTTGCGAAAATAATTTTAACATTAGTCAAGTACGTAAAGGAAACTTTATTTTTATTCCTTTATTTACCTTTTATTCCAATTTCGGACGAAAAATGGTTGTTTAGCGATAGAAAAAAGGGTTAAGGAGATTTTTCTTTTTCCACTTGTTTCTGGCTCTATATTGCCTATAAAATAGTAATGTCAAACTTTTTTCAGAGTTGCGATCAGTGTCACTTAAATGTGGTTCAGCCTCACCGTGTACTTACAATGACTTATCTTTGAATACAAAATTTAACTTTTTTGTTCAATCTATATCAAACGCTATTTTTATGAATACACCTAAAATAAAAACTATTACCCCAAAACTTCACCGTGACTCAATATCATGGTGGGACGAGGAATGCAATGATATTAAAAAAAAAGGAACGTCTGCTTTTAAAAAGTGGACAAATACTTCAGAAGTTGGCGATTTTACTGAATACAAAAAGCTTCTTGTTTTATCAAAAAATTCTTCTCATGTAACCGAAAATTTGCGAACTGAGAATCAAATAACAGCCCTTAAAAAATATGTCCTTCCAGGGTACCGACAATTCTGGAATGGACTCTAGGATGCCAAAGTAATCAATTGTTACAATCTGAATTTCACTTTACAGAATTTAACATTGCTTTAGAGAGTCGGAAGCTCAATTCTTCACCAGGACTAGATGGAATAAACTATGAGACCATTAAAAATTTACCTATTAAATATAAATTACTACTTTTAGATATATATAATGAAATATATCGCTCAGGCAACTACCCATTTAGTAGGAAAAACACATTTCTACATTTTATTCCTCAGCAAGATGGCAAAAGCTACAGACCATCGCTCTAACCTCTGCTTTTTGCACACTTTTTGACACAATACTAAAAAACAAACTAGAATTCTGGATTGAAAAACCAAGTATCCTCCGTAATAGTCAAAGCGTAACATTCAAAAAATTTTTTAGCTCTATCGTATGTTCTAAAGTACATTTAAGGTAGGATTCTGGTCTTCTTTTTTAACAAAATATAAATAGAAAATTTTATTATAGTTTCTTAATCTTTGTAACTGTAAGAATATTCTAAAACATGTCAGGTAAAAGAACTCAATGATTTGAAAAAGTTACATGCGGTCAAGTAATAGTATATTGTATACAGTGGGCGAGACATAGGATCGTCGTCGGCTCGAAAAACGCACTCGCCTTCGGCTCGTGCTTGCTCTCCTTCGACTCATACAGTAAACTCACACGGACGGAAAAAGCCTCTCGCTCATGGAGCACACCATATTTTTTGTGACACATGTATTGATTTTTGCGGTTTTACGTGTCTATCAAGCGGAACCAGATGTGACCGTTTTTCGACATGGTGCAACTGTCGTCCTGTTCTATTAAGAAATGAAATATGTATACCTACACATACATTGATGTATACACACGCACACACCCATATATACGCACAAAGAGATATACATACCTACACGTATGTAATAATTATTATCGTATATTAAAGTTTTTCAATGTAAATGAAAGGTAAGATAATTTAATTAATTTTAATGTAATAATTAAAAGTCTTTACCTAGTATTATCTAAATATCATTGTAATATCATAGTAATATCATCACAATATCATCTGAATATCATTATAATATCATCGTATTAATTGAACATAAAATACAGTAATCGTAATAATGCTTATTAGCACTTTAATCAGAATATTTAGTAAAGATATAATGTATAATTGATTTTGAATTTCGCGCGAAAACGTAGTACTCTGTAAGTCGACAGTACGTTACCGTCACAATTGATTGTAAATAGATTTTAAATATCTTTTATTTATTTTATTTTTATTTTATTAGTTTTTTAATGTATTATTACCTGTAATATTTACATTTTTAATATGTTTCAAATTCAACAGCCAAATAAGGTATTTACATAAATCTCAATTGTATAATTTTAATATAATATATATTATGTAAAAAATGGTGTCTTAGCATTTATCATTATTTTTATAGACTTGATAAAGGTAACAAATTAGTCACCGAATCGTCGACCGTGTAAGATGTAAATAAATTAGCCGAGTCTTAAATCAAGTGCTCTTTAATTGAGAAATTAATTGTCCACGAGTGTTTAGAACTGTGATTTTGCTTTCTCAAAGAGAAAGCTTTGTGATGGTCAAAATCTTTTTTTGTAACACATGCACGATTCTCGCTTTTTCGTACATTTCAAGCGAACAAGTCGTGGCCGTTTACCTACTGGCGACAAAAATATTCTTTACCGCCCGCCCGAGCGGGCGGTAAACAATTTTGAGCTCGCTACGGCGTGCGTGTGTGCATGCGTCCGTGTTACAGCGTATAGCAAAGACTTTAATTATTAAATTAAAATTAATTAAATTATCTTACCTTTCATTTACCTGAAAAACTTTAATATACGATAATAATTATTACATACGTGTAGGTATGTATATCTCTTTGTGTATATATGGGTGTGTGTGTGTATAACTCAATGTATGTGTAGGTATACATATTTCATTTCGTAATAGAACAGGACGACAGTTGCACTGTGTCGAAAAACGGCCACACCTGGTTCCGCTTCATAGACACGTAAAACCGCAAAAATCAATACATGTGACACAAAAAATACGGTGTGCACCATGAGCGAGAGGCTTTTTCCGCCCTTGTGTGTTTGCAGCACTCGTCTTCAGCTCGTACAGCAAACTCACGCGGGCGGTGAAAGCCTATTTCTCACCCTCGGTACATAATATATTATTTTGTGTTTTTTTAACGTATAAACATGTTTTATGCCTTGGGGAGTCGGAATAGACTAGACTTAAAAAATGTCTGTATATCTATGTGTGTGTGCGTATCTCTATGTTAGTATTTATTTATTTATTTATTTATTTAAACCAGAAGATAATTTACAGAGTAATTATTTACATATTTACATCCATAAATCCTGCAGAGATAAACACATTATCTGTTCGCAGGTCTGGTATATATATATATATATATATAAATAACAAGAGAGAAAATTTAAAAACTAAAACTTAAAACTAACCTTAAAAGTAAACTTAAAAATACTGTTCATAAAATTTCTTTATTTGCCAACAAATATTCACCGCAGTGAACGTAATATTTATATAATTAACAATTTACATAAAAATGCACTCAATATCAGCATTTAAAGATTGGTTTTGATCCAATTCTTTATTTTATTTTTTTGTGCTGATTTGCTAATATCTAAGTTTTTTAGGTTGTTTGGTAGCATGTTAAAAATCGAAATTGCTTTTATATAACTATTTTTATTACTATTTTTTTTATTATACCTAGGTATAATTATATTTTTATTCCTAGTTATACTATTAGATGTGAGGTACTTATTTTGAAGTTTAGAGTAATGTAACTTTATAGATTCAAAACTGAAAATTTGTTCAATATTCATTGGATTATCCTGTATAACAAAATTGTTTTTAATTACAATTTTTAGGATTCTATTCTGTAGGTTTTGCAGTATACTTCTTTTATTTTTATACACTCCACCCCAGGCTAAAATTCCATAATTAATTATACTGTGAAAAAAAGAGTAGTATATTATTCTCATTACTTCTGTTGACATAAACTTGGAGATCTTATAAAAAATATATACTAGATATTTAGTTTTTTTTATAATTTATTGTATGTCACTATCCCACCTTAAATTATAATCAAATATGATTCCTAAATATTTATAATTCTCAACTCTTGTTAAAATTTTATCATTTATCTTAACATTCATTTGAGTTGGCACACTGTCGCTATAGCTACCAAAGGTCATATATACCGTCTTGACAACATTTAGTGATAATTTGTTTGCTGCTAACCATTTATCTACAGTTAGAAGATAATTATTCATAGTTTCCTGAGCTTCTCTCCAGTTATTGCCCGTAGCTATCATAGCAGTGTCATCTGCATAAGATTAAATTGCTTCAAAAGGAATTTCTTTCAATAGATCATTGATATAAAGTATGAACAGAAGAGGTCCTAAAATTGTACCTTGCGGAACACCTATGTTTATTATCATGTAATCACTTTCAGTGTTATTAATCTTAATTTTTTGGTATCTATTATTTAGATAACTTGTTAGTAAGTCCAACGCCTGTCCTCTGATACCAATACAATATAATTTTTCAAGTAATATTTCATGATCCACAGTATCAAAAGCTTTAACAAGATCCAGAAAAGTTATAATCGTTGCTTTACTACTATCTAAGTTATTGTATAGTATATTCGATATGTAATTTAAAGCATTTTTCGTACCTACATTTTTCATAAAACCAAACTGATGCTCAGATATTATATTACACTTTTTAACAAAATCGTAAATTCTATTATAAATTATTCTCTAAAATATTTTAGCTATGTTTGATATTAACGAAATAGGTCTGTAGTTTGATACATTGTGTCTCACACCAGATTTATAAATCGGTACAATTTCAGCATTTTTAAGAGCGTTAGGCCATATGGATTTGACCATACATGTATTAAATAAAAATTCTAGTGGTTCGATAATATAATTACATATTACTTTCAAAACTTTTGCATTGATTCTATCAACACCACCATTTTTTAACTTCAAAGTATTAATAATGCTCATTATTGCATATGTATTTGTTCGTCTAAAAAAAATTGAGCTTGTATTCATATCTGGAATTTTTAAAGCATAATCGGAAGGTTTAACAATTTTTTCACTTAAATTTCGTCCAATTTCACAGAAATATTTATTCATATTATTCGCTATTTCCTTATTATCTGTAATTTTGTTATTATCAATTTTTATATAACCTACAGAGTTATTTGATTTTATTTTTTTACCTATTTTTGTATTAATAATATCCCATAGTCTTTTAGGATTATTTGTATTATTTTCCACTAAGCTTTTATCATATTTGATTTTTGCGTCAAGGATGACCTTATCTAGAATTTTAGCATAATTTTTGCACTGTATTTTAAGTTGTACATTATTGATATCCATTTGCCATAGGTTATATAAAAATTCCTTTGTTTCGCATGATTTAACAATAGCATTTGTAATCCAATTTTTCCTGCCCTTATTTCCGCATTTCCTTTTTCTTACTTTGGCTTGTTCTATACATTGTTTAATTTTTAAAAATCAATTGGTCAGCAGCTATGTTAGGGTCCTGTATTGTCATAATTGAATTCCAGTCTCTTGTCATAGCAATGTTTCCTAATTTTTTATAGTCTAATATCACATTGGGTTCAGACTTTTTAGTTTTAATCTTATTTATTGTTACAAAAATAGGATAATGATCTGTTAAAGAATTATTTAATTTAGACATAACCGTATTTAGACTATTAGTTTTAACATAAATATTGTCAATACAGGATCCTTTACAATTTCCTACGGGTGGTCTTGTGACACCCATAAAACCATGAATATATCCTTTATCCAAAAAATTACAAAGAAACTCTTGGCTCATCCTATATGACTCTAATAAATCTATATTAAAATCTCCAATTACTAGATGATATTTAATATGTCTCTTTTCACTTAAAAATTTAATTAAATCTAAAATGAACGCAGTCTTTGGTGTATCATGAGATGTGTACGTAGCGGAAAATTCAATAGAACTATTATTATTTATCGTAATATGTATATTTAGTATTTTAATCCTACCACATTCAATAGTTTTAACTTTATGTACTATATTCTCATCAATAAAAACAATGACGCCATCATTTCGATTTATTTTACTTTCGTTTTAAAAACTTGTATATCCTTCTAATTTATATAGTCTGTAATTAGTTTGCACAAATGTTTCAGTGCATATAATAATTGAGGGATTGTTTTCCAAGCTCTTTAACAATATTTTCAATTTATCAAAATTTGCAGACATACTTCTTATATTTACATGCATTATGAAATCAGTTTTACTTTTTATAGTTTTGTTAAAACTGTTTATATTACCACATGTTATTTCTTTTTGAACCGAGTCTTTTTGTATTTTTTCAAGCAATTCAAAATCCATACTTAGTCTATTTTATTATTTACTTGCGATTTTAGTGTTCTACTTCTAGTTATTTGCTGTCGTTGTTGTTGTGGTTTTTGTGTTGTTGCTGTTGTTCATTTTTTTCCTGTTTTTGTTGTTGAGGCTGGTTTTCATTTTGCAATATTTCCAAAGTGTTACTTTGTTGGTCCTTTACCTTCTGTTGATAGTGCATCGGTATTGTTTTCACTGTTGGTAATGTAGGTTTCGAAGGGTAATCAGTAGTTACAATATATTTTTTTATCCTATTTTTTAATATATTACACACGTTAAAATCTGCTGCATCATGTAATGTATCAAAATTGGTTTTATATTTTTTATTACTGAAATTACAGTTTGGGCACTTTAATGCTTCACAATCACACTCAATTGTTTTGTGATTTTTTGAAAGTATGTGATACGAGGGTAGTTCAATAAGTCTTTAGAATAAAGTATAAAAACAATTTTTTTTGGGTAAATTTTTTTTTATTTTTCAACATAATCTCCTTGGAGCTCTATACACTTGGTCAATCGCTTTTTAAGTTTTTTTAATCCTTCAGAAAAATGCGTTTTCGGAAGTTTCTCAAAATAAGCACTTACAGAGGCAATGACGTCTTCGTTGTCCGTAAATCTCTGTCCACCGAGCCATTTTTTCAAGTTTGGAAATAAGAAAAAGTCACTGGGGGCTAAATCTGGTGAATACGGTGGGTGTTCGACCAATTCGAATTTAAGTTCTTCAATTTTAGCCATTGAAACGAAGCATGTGTGAACTCGGGCGTTGTCGTGATGAAAGAGAATTTTTTTTCTCGCCAAATGTGGTCGTTTTTTTTTAATTTCTTCTTTCAGCTGCTCTAATAATGATGCATAATACTCACCAGTAATTGTTTTACCCTTTTCCAAGTAGACAATAAGTATAATTCCACGTGCATCCCAAAAAACTGTAGCCATAACCTTACCAGCTGACTTTACGGTCTTTGCCTTCTTTGGAGCTGGTTCGCCTGTGGAAATCCACTGTTTGGATTGTTCCTTTGTCTCAGGAGTGTAGTGGTGTATCCATGTTTCATCCACAGTCACAAATCGACGAAAAAATTCCTCAGGATTCCGACTTATGCGCGCCAAAAGAGCCTCAGAAGCGACCACTCTATTGCGTTTATTCTCAGCTGAGAGCAAACGCGGCACCCATCTTGCCGATAGCTTTTTCATGCCTAATTTTTCATGTAGAATTGAAACAACTGCACCTATAGGTATCCTTGTGGCCTCAGTTAACTCACGCACTTTTAATCTTCTATCCTTCAACACCATATCGTGGATTTTATTGATGATTTCGGGAGTAGTTGCTTCTACGGGCCTTCCTGAACGTGGTTCGTCTCTTATTGATGTACGACCACGCTTAAATTCATTTACCCAGTTATAAACCGTTGCTAAGGTAGGGGCAGATGTGCCATGAACTGAGTCCAATTCATTTTTTATCTCATATGGAGTTAAACCCTTTAAATGAAAATGTTTAATTACCGCTCTGAACTCGTTTTTTTCCATTTTTCTTAACAAGCAATTTTTTTTTTCAATTGGTTATAAAAACACGTAAACTCAGAAGATGTGGACTGTGACTGCACCATATATCTAGTCGGGAGTGGTGCTGACTGAAAACAGATGATTTGGAGCGATTCGCGCGCCATCTGTTGGTCATTCTAAAGACTTATTGAACTACCCTCGTATATCACCATTCATTCAATCTGCGGTATAACTTTCTCAAACTTTGCTTAGGTGTTTACTATCAATACGCGGTGGCTTGAAAGTCTCAACGAAAATGGTCGAATAAATTTCTTTTATGGCCAATTTTCAAAATTTAATAATTTCCAAATTTTGTGTTTTTTAATTTCTTTCAGTGCAGAAATGGTTTCTGGAAAATAATTTTTTTACACGATAAAGCACTCATAAACTCATTTATTTCAGTACCGTAAACGATTTTATGTGAGTCGCTTTTCAGTTATAATACTGTGTGACAAAATCATTTTTTCAACATTCATTACTCGCAAACTATACGAAAAAATCAGTGAAATGTTAACTGAATACTTGTTTTATATACAGGTATATTCCTGTAAATTTTTAGGTAATAAGACGGTTTGTTTTTTGAGAAGACAAATAAAATGTTAAAAAAATGCATTTTTTTGGACAACTATAATTTGAGTAATACTTGATGCCCTGAAAATTTTAGAGAATATTTGTTAGGTGTAAGGTTATCTTCTGAAATATTTCAGATTATTCAATTTAAGGGGTCTACCTGCGTTGTCACTTTGAAAAAATCGTTTTTTTTTTCATATTTCGAAAGTATATGTATCAATTTTGAAATTACAGAAGGGACATTGTATGATGCAGGCATCGCTGATTAGACGTAAGTAAGATTTGTTAACAAATTATCATAAAAAAAGTTTCAAACGCGATTTTTTTAAATCAACGTTTTTACTCCTGTTGTTGATAAAATATCCGAAATTACTGAACCGATCCTTATAAAATTATAATGGTATACTCTGTATACCTATACCTATACGGCAAACCTCAATTATGCCCAAATTTCGAATTTTCACTTTTACTTTTTGCAAAAAATAGTAAAAGAAAGTCACTTTTTTTAATAATATCCGCCATTTTGTCATTTTTTGCATATATACTAAAAATCGAGGTTTGCCATGAAGGGAGAGTCATATTGAAGCTAAAACTTTTCGATGAGTTATGTTTATGTGAACTTTTTGTATACTTCAACTTTAAATAAAGAAAATAAATATTTTTTATGTATTTTAAAAGTATATTTTATTAAGCACAACAAGTTTTATGCGTATAAGTTAGTAGCAACCTCAGGAAAAATTCGTAAAAATAGCCTTTTTTTCGACAGAGAAAGTAGGTAGACCCCTTAAAAAATGCATTTTCACCTTGTATATCACGGCATTTCTAAGCTTTATCGTTGTGCTTTTTCTTGTAGATATTAAATATTATTATATATGCGATTTACTATTCTACACTTCTAGTCAACTTTACGCATTATATTGCATGAAAAAATCCAAAGATAATGTTATATTAAAAATATTATTATTTTGTAATTTTTTAAAAATGATTTTTTAATGACATAATTTAATTTTGCAATGTTTAATCTGTATGTATCTATAATATAGCATAAACAAATCATAATTTTTATACTATTTTGATGGTGGAATTTGTAAACTAGTATATATTGAAAGTAGTGTAACTTTTAAAAATTATGCGTTTTTGTGTCTTATGCATTTTTTGCAATGAAAGAAAAAAAAACAATAATTCAATCCTTTATAGGCATAGATTTCATTTGATTTTATAGATAAAAGTAGATTTTAGAATCAATAACACATCGCTGATCAAAGACACCCGGATATACGATATATACGATAATATGTTCATTGAAAAATATTCATTTTTCAGTAGGGCACAAATCATTAAATGAAAATAGACGGGAAAATAACCGTGATGGGTGGTACTGTGCATCTCTACCTTATTTATATAATACTTTTAATTAAATTCACATTGAAAAACATTCTGCGACAGCAGTTGGCTGGGTTTTTTTAAAATTTATAGGGATCATACCCCCTTAAATTCAATGAAAATTTGATTTTACTTTTACAATAACTTGTTGTATTTAAGGCATAAGTACGCACACAGGTGCACACGCACGCACACGCACATGCACATGAACACGCTTATACACGCACACGCTTATACACGCACATACACACAGACACGCACGCATGCACGCATGCACTCACGCACGCACGCACGCAGGCACGCACGCACATACACACACACACACACACGCACACACACACACACACCCACACACGGATATACAGATACACACACGCACACACAGATACACACACACATTCACACTCACACACGCACACACAAACACACATACACACACGCAGGTACATACACACACACATACTTACAAGGAAACTACCCGAGGTGTACCTCACCGATTTTCTTGATATTGTGATATGTTGTAGTACATCAAAAAGTATTAGACACGTATTTTTTTTACGTACTAATTCGACGATTTAAGAGGTGAAAACTACCCTTAAAATTTACCTACAAAAAGAGTTTTTTTTTAATATCTCAAAAACGAATTGAGATTTTCCGATGAAACCAACGCCAATTTGTTTCTTATCAAAATGCGCTTCTGTGGTAATCGCTTTCACTCTGAAGGGTTGATCCCTTATTCCTTATAAGGATATATATGACTTTTTTTTGTTTTGTCTTTCTTCAGAAATTTCTTAATTAACCGAATCTTATAAAAAATCGTACTATTATATATACATACATACGAGTAGTATAGGTGGCACTTAGGACAGACAGCTCAAATTTCACCTTGGACCTTGAGAAGTCAAGGATGAAATTTGAGACAACTGCCCATAGTACCACCAGACTGCAAACTCTCCTACTAATGAAACCGTGTGTGTGTGTGTGCATGTGTGTGTGTGTGTGTGTGTGGGTGTGTGTGTGGGTGTGTGTGTGTGTGTGTGTGTATGTGTCTACACTCGCTATGGTGTCCAGGGCACTTGGGAGAGGCCCCCTACCTCATTAATATCCAAAGTGCCTCTGATTTTAAGAGCGACGGAGCGACTTACTCTTGAGATGTTGACACTCCCAGGCAGCTGGCTGACGACTGACGTGTTTTTTTGGTGGGGCACACGCATATAATACACACACACACACACATACACACACATACGCGCACATACACGTGCATAATTTTATTTTATTTTTTTGACCCCCCACCCTCGGAGAGGTCAAGGATGAAAATTGAGACAGCTACCCATAGTGCCACCAGACCGTCTGTACATTACTGTCCAAAGTGACTCTGTTTTTAATAGGCACTTTGTAGAGATCTGCAGATGTGTACACTTTTATTCTAAAAAAAGGTAACGAGACCCGGGCTCGAACCTGTATACCTCGGTGTGTGTGTGTATGTGTGTGTGTGTGTGTGTCCAGAGTACTTGGGAGAGACCACTAACCCTAACATATTATTATTATATTATCCAAAGTGCCTCTGATTGTTCAGAGACACTTCAGATAGATCTTTGCACAGTCGAGCTAACGTTCGCGAGCCGACGGCAGCAGAGGACTGACCGGCTTTTTCCTCACCACTGTCTTAAAACACGCGCACGCACGCACACAAACACATATACTCACACATACACACACACAACCTTATACACATTCTCTCTCTCTCTCACACACACACACACACACACACACACACACACACACACATATATATATATATATATATATATATATATATATATATATATATATATATTTTCTACACTATGTACACTTAATTTCTTTTGAACAATTCAGTCCGGGCACAGCCAATCGCCACAGGCCTCGCAACGCGACCACCGACGATTACGTTGCAAATAAAATATTTTCCCGCAACCGAAGCACATATCCCGATGCTTGCGCGGTAAATCGCGATTCCGTCTACTTCTTGCTCTTTCACGGCCCATCATAATGCAGCGATTATTTATACGTTTCAATTTTCTTTCAATTTCACCTACTTCGTTTTTTCTTTCAAAAATTATCAAGTTGCTTTCTGCCTAATGTTTCATCTCGGGTGCATCTCAAATGCATCCGAAAATTGTGAAATATATAAAAATTGGAGCTCTAGAATAAGCACAAGACCAAAAACTCATCTCGCATTTACGTGAGAACGGTATTTTTACCTCGGTTCCACGATATTCAGTCAAAGTATACACTTTAGAAAAAGTAATATCAGCACATCTCTCTCTCTCTCTCTCTCTCTCTCTCTCGCTCGCTCACTCTTATAATTTTATTTTGTAATTAGTATGTACGTTATAAGTACATGTACACCTTCTCGACCTTCTAGTCTCCTAATATGTGTGGGCCATATCTTCGAAACTATGATGCAGATATTTTCGAGAGTAAAGAACTTTTTATGTACGCCCTAACAGCAACACAACACAACCGGTTGCAAACGAATACAGCAATTTTTGAAAATCGATAACCCAATCGATTAGTAATATCCACGGATCGTCTTGTACTATATGTAATCTGATAGATCTCCAGTAGAACAGTTTAAGAGTTTTGCGAAGGAAACCTCGAAAAGTTTTGTCCATTTTTGCGTAGCTCTCACGGTTTCCAAGATATTGTCGAAAAATCGATATTTGAATCGATCTATCGTCCATAACTCGGAAACTATTGGTTCAATATTTTCGCGGGTTGAGAACTTTTTTACGTACGCCCCAAGAGCTACACATAGTGATCGGTTGCAAACCAATACAGCAATTTTTGAAAATCGATTAATTGATCGATCGCCTATAATGACGAAACTATTGATCCATTATTTTCGCGGGATAACAACTTTTTTACTCACATCCCGAGAGCGCTACTGTAATCTGTTGTTAAGTCTGTAGACGGGTTAGAGGCTAAGCAGACGCTGTCATCTCCGTCGGCGGGCTCTTCACCTCCTCCAAATCCCTCATCATTCTCAGACTCGGCCTAGCAGTTTTCTGATGTACTGGGTACAGGTTCTACGGATTTGGTCGGTAATATTTTTACCATATCGACCTCTGCACCAGAAGTAAGCTGAATCAGTTCAGTCGGCAAACTTGGATCTTGCTCTTTTGTAGTTGGTATATTGTTTGACCTCGTAACGTTAATCACAGGCTCTTATGGTATGTTAAATGATGATTCATCAGCAGTAAACGCCTCTACTATTGATGTCACGTGTTCAACATCCATCCCCTCTTGTTGTCTTTCTCCCTCTTGCACTACATCCACCAATTCCATGTTTGCAAGTATTTCATCCCCTTCGGTATCGGGCATCATTCTGTCGATGTCTGAAAATTTTAATTATTATAGGAGATATATGGAAACATTATTTATACTTATATAAGTGTACTAAATCTTACCGAGAATCATCTGATACTGCTGCATAATGTGCTTTACTCGCTCATCATTCTGCATTCTACTAGACACAATGCATTGTCCAAGAACACGGAGAATATCAACTTCGTTTTCTAAAATACCACGATTGAGTAAATATACTATAGTACGTAAGCTGCAGAGACTTAAAATTTATTTAAGTTTCTGCAATAATACTGTGATAGAGTCATATCTTAAACTCTTACGCCAATCCTCGCTACAAAATATACGCGCCACTGGTTCACGTACACGAACTATACTTAAAACGGTGAGCACAATCCTAAGCAGTTGTATTTTACCCATTATGGATCACTTGTCAGTATGGTCGTCGCTGCGAAACGTTTGATGCTGTAGCCGCGACTTACAGGCCTTTTATAGTGCCATCAGTCTAAAATACTTGACGAGTAACTACTAGGTGGGGTGGTTTTCACAGAAACACATTCAGTAAAATGCGAGATACTCGTGATTATATTGCGAAGATGTAAGTGATGCTTCTGCTCAGATTATAAGATTATATGTGCTGAATAGCTAAAGTGGCTTTCAAATACAAATATATGAAATCTAATATTTTTATCTTCAAATTACGCTGATAATATATATTTATTATGTATATAGTTAGTGAGATTTTTCTCCTCAGGATCAGCTTTTCAAAGATGTGTGTGTGTGTGTGTGTGTGTGTATGTGTGTGTGTGTGTGAATGCGTGTGTGCGTATATTACGCAACTGACAAAATCATTGTAAAAACACTTGCACAAGCCACTTTGCTCAGTCTGCTGCTCGTGTTTGGTGAGGTAACGTCGTCCCTTTTTCACCTCTTCACATTAGCCGTAAGTTTTTCGATTATATATAAATATATGAATGTATATATATATATATATATATATATATATATATATATATATATATATATATATATATATATTAAACTTAAAAATAGATTTAAATTTGTTGTATTGGCTTAGAACTGCACTCGTTGGGTAGTTCTTAAAGAGTATATATAAAAAAGTTTTTATCCCTCGATAATATTGGGTCGATAGTTTTGGAGTTATAGGTGATCGAACAACTAATAATATTTCAAAAATTGTCTTATTGATTTGCAACCGATCGCTCTGTGTAGCTCTTGGGGCGTACGTAAAAAGTTCTCAACCCGCGAAAATATTGGACCAATAGTTTCCGAGTTATGGACGATCGATCGATTCAAATATCGATTTTTCGACAATATCTTGGAAACCGTGAGAGCTACGCAAAAATGGACAAAACTTTTCGAGGTTTCCTTCGCAAAACTCTTAAACTGTTCTACTGGAGATCTATCCGATTACATATAGTACAAGACGATCCGTGGATATTACTAATCGATTGGGTTATCGATTTTCAAAAATTGCTGTATTGGTTTGCAATCGGTTGTGTTGTGTTGCTGTTAGGGCGTACATAAAAAGTTCTTTACTCTCGAAAATATCTGCATCATAGTTTCGAAGATATGGCCCACACATATTAGGAGACTAGAAGGTCGAGAAGGTGTACATGTACTTATAACGTACATACTAATTACAGAATAAAATTATAAGAGTGAGCGAGCGAGAGAGAGAGAGAGAGAGAGATGTGCTGATATTACTTTTTCTTAAGTGTATACTTTGACTGAATATCGTGGAACCGAGGTAAAAATACCGTTCTCACGTAAATGCGAGATGAGTTTTTGGTCTTGTGCTTATTCTAGAGCTCCAATTTTTATATATTTCACACTTTTCGGATGCATCTGAGATGCACCCGAGATGAAACATTAGGCAGAAAAGCAACTTGATAATTTTTGAAAGAAAAAACGAAGTAGGTGAAATTGAAAGAAAATTGAAACGTATAAATAATCGCCGCATTATGATGGGCCGTGAAAGAGCAAGAAGTAGACGGAATCGCGATTTACCGCGCAGGCATCGGGATATGTGCTTCGGTTGCGGGAAAATATTTTATTTGCAACGTAATCGTCGGTGGTCGCTTTGCGAGGCCTGTGGCGATTGGCTGTGCCCGGACTGTAATGAAGAACCAGTGCACTGCGAAAATGAAGATATTTGAATGATCTATGAATTGTTCAAAAGAAATTAAGTGTACAAAAGAGTTAAGTGTACATAGTGTAGAAACATAGTGATAAAAACAATCTTACTAACAATTATTTAGTAATAAAAAACCACATAGCTGAAAAAAGGAGTAAACGCTAAACAAAAAAAGTATGTAGTATATTTATATTGTGTGCATGTATATATGTGTGTGTGTGTGTGTGTGTGTGTGTGTGTGTGTGTGTGTGTGAGAGAGAGAGAGAATGTGTATAAGGTTGTGTGTGTGTGTATGTGTAAGTATATGTGTTTGTGTGCGTGCGTGCGCGTGTTTTAAGACAGTGGTGAGGAAAAAAGCCGGTCAGTCCTCTGCTGTCCGTCGGCGCGCGAACGTTAGCTCGACTGTGCAAAGATCTATCTGAAGTGTCTCTCAAAAATCAGAGGAACTTTGGATAATATAATAATAATATGTTAGGGTTAGTGGTCTCTCCCAAGTACCCTGGACACACACACACACACACACACACACACACATACACACGCACACACCGAGGTATACAGATTCGAGCCCGGGTCTCGCTACCTTCTTTTAGAATAAAAGCGTACACATCTGAAGATCTCTACAAAGTGCCTCTTAAAAACAGAGTCACTTTGGACAGTAATGTACGCACACGGTCTGGTGGCACTATGGGTAGCTGTCTCAATTTTCATTCTTGACCTCTCCGAGGGTGGGGGGTCAAAAAAATTAAATAAAATTTGCGCACGTGTATGTGCGCGTGTGTGTGTGTGTATTATATGCGTGTGCCCCACCAAAAAACACGTCTGTCGTCAGCCAGCGGCCGGGGAGTGTCAACACCTCAAGAGTAAGTCGCTCCGTCGCTCTTAAAATCAGAGGCACTTTGGATAGTAATGAGGTAGGGGGCCTCTCCCAAGTGCCTTGGACACCATAGCGAGTGTAGACACATACACACACACACACACATACACACACGCACACACACACGGTTTCATTAGTAGAAGAGTTTGCAGTCTGGTGGTACTATGGGCAGTTGTCTCAAATTTCATCCTTGACCTCTCAAGGTCCAAGGTGAAATTTCAGCTGTCTGTCCTAAGTGCCACCTATACTACTCATACTTATACGACCATTTGAGGGCTGAAAAACACCCTTATAATTCACCCCCAATAATCATGTTTTTTTAATATCTTAAAAGTGAATTGAAATTCTTCAATGAAAACAACGCCAATTTATTTCTCATAAAAATGAGCTTCTTTGGTAATCGCTTTTACTCTGAAGGGTTGCATCCCTTTTTTATAAGAGTAAATGTGCCTTTTTTTTCGTTTTTTTTCTCCAGAATTTTCTTAATTAACCGAATCTTATAAAAAATCATTCTGTTATAAACAATATTGAAATTTAATGTTGACCAATCCCGGGGTTTAAAAAAAATTATATCCACCCCTTAACACGAGTTTTCTGACATAGGCCTTAGGAGAGAATGATAGAAGAAAAAAGTCAAAGGCATAACTACCGCTAAACGTGGCATCTGGCATATACTATTAAAATTTTGTTAATTTTGTGATATATTGCAGAGTATAAAAAAATAATTAGAGATATTTTTACTTGCTCCTATGTTGATTTAAGAAAAGAAAAGCACCCTTACAGTTCACCCCAGAAAACACTTCTTATTTAATTTCGTAAAAACAAAGTGCAATTTCTTATAAAACATCAATTTATTTTTTAAACAAAACTTATATTGACATTGCTCATATTCTGATTGGCCGTTTTCAGTTTTAGGTGTTTAAATAACATTGTATAGTTGTAATTTCAATTTTGTATTATTTCAACTTCACCTTTATTTTTGTTCTTCACCCACGGTCACTCTGTATATGGCATTTTGTCCGTTAATTGAAATAAAAATATAAATAAAAATAAAATAAAATAATATTGTTAAGGGTTTTCTACTATAAAAAAATATATTGAATTTCAATAAATAAAATTTTAAATTTAACGCGTATGGCAGTTTAAAAAAGAAGAGTAAAATATTTCTCGACGATTTCTTTGATTTAAATATATGCTATTTTATTATAAAATAAAAATATATTTCACAAATGCATGTGATAACATTTTTTTAAAAATGTTATACCTTTTAAGTTTATTTAATATATAAATAATGTATGAAAGCTAAGAATATCTTGGTGCGCAGTTTGTTTTTTTATTAGGTCATCGAATATCAAACATTTATTTTTATCCAGCATTCGAATCAGCAGCGATAACAATACGCAATCGTTGTTTTTAAGCAGTTACATTTCGCATCTTTTTCAGTTCGCATGTGCCAGTGATCAGTGAAATAAAATTTTATTATAGTTTTACGAATTAAAAACGTAATAGTTGTTATTTGTTAATTATAAGAATCTTAAGGTATGCATATTATTTATTAAGCATTAAATAAATGCAAAATACCCTAGTGGAAATCAAACATGTATATATAAATGTACAAGAGTGTACTTTTTATATTAACATAAACTTTTCATAGAGAAAATATTTAGTATCATTTAGCGATTTCATTTTGGATTTGCCACACTAGTTTATATTTATATACGTATATATACACTATCTTATAGAATTTCGTAAAAAATGTACACTTTTGTACATTTATTTACACTATTATACACAGATTATGTGATAATGAGAGTTAAAAGCCTATTATTTTATGTATATTTGATATTATTGAGTCATTATATATTTTTCGATACTATTATTTGTTGTATATTCATTGTCAATGTTAGCTCATATACTTAATTTTATTGTCGAATTAAAACAGAAATAGACACTTTTATACACTTTCGTACATTATTATACATTTGTATACACTTATATACAGTTATATATAATTTTTTATTTTCACAATGGTATTAAAGTCGATATATTAAATTTCTAAAAATAGTTGAATGCTCATAGATGTTTGTAAAATTCATTTAAATATTTTTCTTTTTTTTTAATCAAATACTAATACATTAATTTATAAAAAAGTTTTAAATATCTGTAACAGAATTAAATTAGTTCATTTTATTACATTTTGAAAAACTTTTTTATAGTATATTATATAATCATCTTAATCATACTCATAATAGAAAGCAAATTCTGCATTTATTTTAAATTTCAAATTTTTTTGGATCGCCTGTGTATGTTTCAGATATTAAGAATGACTATCAATCCGATGAACGTTATGAATTTGCTTCTAATAACATTTCATGCATTAAACTAACCAAAAACTCCAGAAACACCTCAAAAGATTAGTTTAAAAAATAGTATTCAAATTTTAACACAATATTCAGCAGTATCATGGCTATCGTCCGAACCTCCAAGTTATTGATATTTTGATTTTAACTTTGACCTGATTTATGGTGCAAAAAAAAGTGTTTTTTTTCCCTCTTTCACAAGAAACGTTGCTATTTTGTTAATTTTCGATGAAATATAGTAGAGTTTCGGACCATAGGAGCGATGACATAGATTAATAAACTTTTTCGATTTTCTGTTTTAGATCACCTGGAGAGCCAAAATCACCTGCGCCAGCAGAAAACCTTTTTATTTGCACACATGCATTTTATTTTATAAATAAATAAATATTTTTTACCATCAATCAACATTTTTTTACACTCTTCTTGATCTTACCTTTAAGAGAAAAAAACATTCATTCCGTTATCTGCAATAGTTCTTGAGAAAAAAATGATTGAAAATATCCTTTTTTTTTGTGCGTTCGCATTGGAATACCCCCTTAAGGAATCATATTATAAAGTTACAATCCCTGGTACATAATCATCTATCATCACCGAGGTATATCGATTTATTCAAATTCGAGTGGTATAAAATTAGATACACTGATGTAGCACCTGCAAAATTTGAAGATCCAGTTAATTTTACTTTTGGTACAAAATCTAATACACACTGCGAAGTAGAAGGTTGCTCTAACATTGCAATAGTTAGATGTTCTTGGTGTAAAAAGTCTCTATGATTAAAACATTTCTTTTATGAATACCATTATTGTTTATTGTATAAACACTAATTAACATTAATTCAGAACATATAACTATTAATTAATGCACTAATTTATATTTGATAAAGATTATATAAAATTATTAGGGGCCTGCGGCGGCTCAGTCGGTAGAGTGTCGGATTCACACGCCGGTGACCCGGGTTCGAATCCTAGTCTCTGCCGATTGATACAAGCACCTCTGTAAAAATTACAGATGCTTTGTTTACAAACACACCGCAGACCCCCGTCGTCGATTAGCACCACATGAGAGCACAAACATGGCGACGTTAAATAAAAAAAAAAAAAAAAAATTATTAGAAATATAGAAATTGTAAAATTATATTGATATGCAGAAAAATTGTAGAATAAAAAATCAACATCAATATACAATGTGCAATATATTGTTTTTATGATAATTTATATATATTAAAAAGAAAATCAAATTTATTTTTAGATAAAATAAGATATCTAATCTTTCGTATAAATGCAGAAAAGCGTCCTTTCGAAAGAAAAAATTGGCTCTGGGTTAATTGGAAAATTTCAATATGTTTTTAAGATATTAAAAAAAAAGATTTTTCAGGGGTCAAGTATAAAGGTGATTTTCATCCCTAAAATGGTCGTATAAGTATGTATATATATATTTGTTATGTTTTTTCATGTTTTACAATAAATTAACGAATTAAGTAAATTATTAAGGCATATGTCAGAAAACTTCGTTTTTGAGTTATTAAACAAAACTGTTTTTGAGGGTAAATTTAAGGGCGGTTTTCACCCCTTAAATCGCCGAATTAGCATGTAAAAAAATACGTGACTAATACTTTTTGATGTACTACAACATATGAGAATATCAAGAAAATCGGTGAAGTACACATCGGGTAGTTTCCTTGTTAGATACAGACACACAGACACACAGACACACAGACACACAGACACACATACACACATACACACATACACACATACACACATACACACACACACACACACACACACACACACACACACACACACACGCGCGCACGCACACACATACACACATACACACACACACACACGCACGCACGCACGCACGCACACACACACACACACACAGTCTGTGTGAGATCTAAATAAATTGGCCGAGTCTTAAACCAAGTGCTTTTTAATTGAGAAATTATCATCCGTTTTTTTAGAATTTATAGGAATCATATCCCCTTCAATGCAGTAAAAATCTGAGTTTGCTTTTACAATAACTTGTTCTCCGGCTCGCAAATCGCACTCGCCTTCAGCTGGTGCTTGCTCGTCTCCGACTCGTACAGAAAACTCATACGTGGGCGGAAAAAGCCTATTTCTCGCCCTTGGTATACAATATACTATTATAAAATGTTTAAAAAAATTAATTACAGGAATTAGAAAATACAGCATCATCTGATGCTGCAGTAAGGGAACGCATAGCATCATTACCACCAGAAGTTTCTGAAGTATCTCTTCTTGCAAATTTGGCTGATCGAACAGCTGCAGATCAACTAAGTATTGCTGTTAACGAAGCGGCAACTTTGCTTGCTGATTACAATGGTCGTTTGCAAGTGGAAATGGAAGACAGAAGAAGACTACTTACAATGCTTAGGGACTATACAATAGCACAACGTCAACTGCTTCAGCAAGCTCAATCGACGTTAGAGGTATGCGTTGTTATTTCATAATAAATCGTTATATTCAGAAATTCGTTGGCTTCCTCTAAAGAATTCATAGTTTTATTATATGAATAGTTTATTTTAAAAAGAGCTTAAGTCCCATTTTTAATTGTTTGTTCTATTTTAAGAATTCATAAATTATATGCAATAAATTCAATTTTATGTGTTGTATGTAACATTCTTGCAATTGTTTTGTAATTTTATCACGTAACATATATGAGTTTCGGGCCTAAGGTCCCTCTTGGACCCAACTTGGCTCAAAGTTAATTTTCTTTTAAATAGAACATGCAACTTCTTTTTAAAAAAATCAGATTGTGCGTAAAAAATTACATGCAAATACGTTGTCTTAATTTTTGGTGATTAGGAATATGGGGAAGAATGTTCAGTAAAATTTTGTAATAATCTTGATCTTCTTCTTTTGACGAGAGAAAAAAAAATTTGTAAAAAGAATCTATTTTCTTTCTCCGATGATAACTCAAGTAAATCAGCAGCATTTTATCTGAAATTTTGAAAAAAGATAGCTTTTTACTATCTCATGACCCGTATATTTTTCCAGATCATGAGATCTTTCATTTTCTGAGATATTGAGGTTATGTATTTTTTATATCTCGAGAACGGCACGGTCATTTTTTACCAAATAAAGCTCATATTTTTCGTTTTCAAAAAAAGATTCAAAATTCAAAAGAAACTTCAAGATTTATCAATTTTTTTTTGTGTTATAAAGATTTTTCGATTTTTTATTTTTGAATTTTCGATTTTCGGGTTTTTGTCATGTTCAAAATATTATGATTAATTTGTCGTAAATGCATTAAAAAGAGCATACAATTACCTATCCTTTACAACTACACATTTTATATAGGCTCTTTCCGTTATTACGTAATGTTTAGTTTAAACGATTATATTTCGGAAAGATATAGCAATTTGAAATTAATTTATGACAACAAAGAATTTCATATTGGAACAATTAATTTAGTTCGAGGAAGCTAGGTGCCAATGAATTGGCAGCGACTTTCGTTTGGTTGTTTGTAATTTTGTCCCGACATTATCTCAAGGCTTAATCAATGAAGAACAAATGAAGAAGGAATTTACGTTAGAATATTTGACCATGACACTGGGTGAAATTGAGTGTGTGTTCTTAGAATCGTACAAATCTGTCTCTTTTTTTAGCCGAGATAGCTGATCATTGTAGCTTTGCATTCATAGATTCGAATTATTTACACGCTATTTTCCACTGATGCTATTTTCATTAAATATTAAGCCGTTCTATAATGGGTACATAAAATCACATTAGTCCCTACGTATGGAACACCTTTGCAAGTACTTTTTTTATAATAAGTGAAGCTTATAGCATGCTGTTTTCTATTTCATAACGCGTTAAATGTTGTGTTTTAATGATTTATTTATAATGCATACAAAAATTTGATAAAATATATATGCTCTTTATATTTGTAAATCTAACCTATAAAACAA
This sequence comes from Gastracanthus pulcherrimus, assembly GCA_949152435.1. Lineage (NCBI taxonomy): Eukaryota > Metazoa > Arthropoda > Insecta > Hymenoptera > Pteromalidae > Gastracanthus > Gastracanthus pulcherrimus. Next base: position 125,111,541 of record OX424573.1, read on the forward strand.
TTCAAATCGGCAATACATATCAAAATAGTTAAGATTACCTATGATTATTTTATGTTATTAAAGAACTTTCACAAAACGGTGTCAAATTAATTTTTACTTCATTCCTAGTGCATATTATGTGGATTTTTATTATTATTTTCTATAAGAACGACAAATAAAACCTAGAAAATTACGTCATATTTATGTAGTAAGTATCCGTTCCATCATAGGGACTTGGAGTTTGGAACACTGGGACAAGCTGCGAAAACAGCAGTCCATGATACGTACATGCTGTTGCTTTAGTTTTTTATTTATAATAATTCAAATTAAGAACAAATTTGCAATTTTCACGTTCTAAATTAATTTATAAACCATAGCTCTTCAAACAATATTCTTTTTATACCCAATATTAATAATTTTAATAATGTAAATTTCATGACAATCTTGGAACACCCGAAAAGTGTTCCTTACTGGGGACTTTTACGTTATAGTAAATCAGCAGCATTTGGCCTGAAACTTTCCGAAAGGGTAGCTTTTTACTATGTTTTTCGATTACGCGTCTTTTTATTTATATGAAGTGAAACCAAATACATATGATCGTTTATGTACTTAAAGTTTCGCACGTCAGAATCAGACAAAAATAAAAAATTTTTTTTTTAGTATTTTATTCTGATAGATACATGTAAAATATGAACTAAAACGGATATAACAAAAATTCTAACCCGTAATTCGACCCAAAATCCCTTGAAACAGGGGTTGGAACGTGATAAATATTGTTAAAAAGTTCTAACTTGGCCTAATAAAATTCTTACAATTTTCTACTTTATACATATTCTCATTAAGATAGAATACACTTATAATAAAAACTTTAACCCTTAACTTGTCCCGGAAGCCCTTCTGACAGGGGTTCGATAAGGGTGAATGTAGGTAAAAAATACTAACTCGGTCTAATGTAAGTCTTACGGATCTCCACTTTACACAAATCGTCATTATGATAGAATACACTAAGAAAAAGAATTACAACCCCTAACTCGTCTCGGAAACCCTTCAAATAGAGGTCGTAAGGGGGTAAATATAGGTAAAAAATTTTTAACTTGGCCTTATTAAAGTCTTACGGTTTCCTACTTTACACATATCCTCATTATGAAAGGATGCACTACCAAAAAAAATTACGGCCCCTAACTAGTCCCGGAAGCCCTTCAAATAAGGTTCGGAAGGGTGTAAATGTAGGTAAAAAATTCTATGTTGGCCTAATAAAAGTCTTCCAGTTTTCTACTTCATACATACCTTCAATCGGATAGAATACACTTCCAAAAAAAAATTACAACCCTTCGCTCGACACGGAAGCCCTTCAAATAGACATTGGAAGGGGGTGAATATAGGTTAAAAAATTCTAACTCGGCCTAATAAAAGTTTTACGGTTTTCTACTACATACATACCATCGTTGTAATAGAATACAATTCTAATAAAAATTTTAACTCCTAGCACGTCCCGGAAGCCCTTCAAATAGGGGTTGGAAGGGGTGAATATAGTTAAAAATTCTAACTTTGCCTAATAAAAGTCTTACGGTGTTCTACTTTATACATACCATCATTGTAATAGAATACACTTATAATCAAAATTTCAACCTCTAACTCGTCCAGGAAGCCGTTCGAATAGGGGTCAGTAGGAGGTAAATATATGTAATAAAATTCTAACTTGGGCTAATAAAAATCTAACGGTTTTCTACTTTACACATATCCTCATTATTATAGAATACACTTACAAAATGAATTTCAACCTCTAACTCGTCCCGGAAGCCCTTCAGACAGGGGTTAGAAGGGCGTGGATGTAGGTAAAAAATTCTAACTTGGCCTAATAAAAGTCTTACGGTTTTCTACTTCATACATACCATCATTGTAATAGATTACACTTACAAAATGAATTTCAACCTCTAACTCGCCCCGGAAGCCCTTCAAATAGGGGTTAGAAGGGCGTGGATGTAGGTAAAAATTCTAACTTGGCCTAATAAAAGTCTTACGGTTTTCTACTTCATACATACCATCATTGTAATAGATTACACTTACAAAATGAATTTCAACCTCTAACTCGCCCCGGAAGCCCTTCAAATAGGGGTTGGAAAGGGTGAATATAGGTAAAAAAATTCTAACTTGGCCTAATAAAAGTCTTACGGTTTGCTACTTCATACATACCTTCATAGTAATAGAATACACTTCTAATAAAAATTTTAATCCCTAACTCGTCCCGGAAGCCCTTCAGACAGGGGTTCGAAGGGGGTGAATTTAGGTAAAACATTCGAACTCGGTCTAATAAAAGTTTTACGGTTTTCTACTTCGTACATACCATCATTGAAATAGAATACACTTCTAATAAAAATTTCAACCCCTAACTCGTCCAAGAAGCCGTTCGAATAGGGGTCAGTAGGAGGTAAATATATGTAAAAAAATTCTAACTTGGCCTAATAAAAGTCTAACGGTTTTCTACTTCACACATATCCTCATTATTATAGAATACACTTACAAAATGAATGTCAACCTCTAACTCGTCCTGAAAGCTCTTCAAACAGGGTTTGGAAGGGCGTGGATGTAGGTAAACAATTCTAACTTGGCCTAATAAAAATCTTACGGTTTTCTACTTTACACATATCCTCGTTATTATAGATTACACTTACAAAATGAATTTCAACCTCTAACTCGTCCCGGAAGCCCTTCAAATAGGGGTTATAAGGAGGTCAATATAGGTAAAAAATTCTAACTTAGCCTAATAAAAGTCTTACGGTTTTCTACTTCATACATACCATTATTGTAATAGAATACACTTACAAAATGAATGTCAACCTCTAACTCATCCTGAAAGCTCTTCAAACTGGGTTTGGAAGGGCGTGGATGTAGGTAAACAATTCTAACTTGGCCTAATAAAAATCTTACGGTTTTCTACTTTACACATATCCTCGTTATTATAGATTACACTTACAAAATGAATTTCAACCTCTAACTTGTCCCGGAAGCCCTTCAGACGGGGGTTAGAAGGGCGTGAATGTAGGTAAAAAATTCTACCTTGGCATAATAAAAGTCTTACGGTTTTCTACTTCATACATACCATCATTGTAATAGAATACACTTCTAATAAAAATTTTAACCCCTAACTCGTCCCGGAAGCCCTTCAGACAGGGGTCAGAAGGGCGTGGATGTAGGTAAAAAATTCTAACTTGGCCTAATAAAAGTCTTACGGTTTTCTACTTTATACATACCATCATTGTAATAGAATACACTTATAATCAAAATTTCAACCTCTAACTCGTCCAGGTAGCCGTTCGAATAGGGGTCAGTAGGAGGTAAATATATGTAAAAAAATTCTAACTTTGCCTAATAAAAGTCTTACGGTTTTCTACTTCATACATACCATCGTTGTAATAGAATACACTTCTAATAAAAATTTTAACCCCTAACTCGTCCCGGAAGCCCTTCAGACAGGGGTTAGAAGGGCGTGGATGTAGGTAAAAAATTCTAACTTTGCCTAATAAAAATCTTACGGTTTTCTACTTTACACATATCCTCGCTATTATAGATTACACTTACAAAATGAATTTCAACCTCTAACTCGTCCCGGAAGCCCTTCAAATAGGGGTCATAAGGGGGTAAATATAGGTTAAAAAATTTTAACGTGACCTTATTAAAGTCTTACTGTTTTATAGTTTACACATATCCTCATTATGGAAGGATGCACTACCAAAAAAAATTACGGCCCCTAACTCGTCCCGGAAGCCCTTCAAATAGGGATTGGAAGGGGGTGAATATAGGTAAAAAAATTCTAATTTGGCCTAATAAAAGTCTTACGGTTTTATACTGCAGACATATCCTCATTCTGTTAGAGTACACTTATAATAAAAACTGCAACCCTTAACTTGTCCCGGAAGCCCTTAAAACAAGGGTTCGGTGGGGGTGAATGTAGGTAAAAAATTCTAAATCGGCCTAATAAACGTTTTCGGTTTTTTACTACTTACATACCATCGTTGTAATAGAATACAATTCTAATAAAAATTTCAACCTCTAACTCGTCCAGGAAGCCGTTCGAATAGGGGTCAGCAGGAGGTAAATATATGTAAGAAAATTCTAACTTGGCCTAATAAAAGTCTTACGGTTTTCTACTTTACACATATCCTCGTTATTATAGATTACACTTACAAAATGAATTTCAACCTCTAACTTGTCCCGGAAGCCCTTCAGACGGGGGTTAGAAGGGCGTGGATGTAGGTAAAAAATTCTACCTTGGCATAATAAAAGTCTTACGGTTTTCTACTTCATACATACCATCATTGTAATAGACTACACTTCTAATAAAAATTTTAACCCCTAACTCGTCCCGGAAGCCCTTCAGACAGGGGTTAGAAGGGCGTGGATGTAGGTAAAAAAGTCTAACTTGGCCTAATAAAAGTCTTACGATTTTCTACTTCATACATACCATCATTGTAATAGAATACACTTCTAATAAAAATTTTAACCCCTAACTCGTCCCGGAAGCCCTTCAGACAGGGGTTAGAAGGGCGTGGATGTAGGTAAAAAATTCTAACTTGGCCTAATAAAAGTCTTACGGTTTTCTACTTTATACATACCATCATTGTAATAGAATACACTTATAATCAAAATTTCAACCTCTAACTCGTCCAGGAAGCCGTTCAAATAGGGGTCAGTAGGAGGTAAATATATGTAAAAAAATTCTAACTTTGCCTAATAAAAGTCTTACGGTTTGCAATTTCATACATACCATCGTTGTAATAGAATACACTTCTAATAAAAATTTTAACCCCTAACTCGTCCCGGAAGCCCTTCAGACAGGGGTTAGAAGGGCGTGGATGTAGGTAAAAAATTCTAACTTGGCCTAATAAAAATCTTACGATTTTCTACTTTACACATATCCTCATTATAATAGAATACACTTACAAAATGAATTTCAACCTCTAACTCGTCCCGGAAGCTCTTCAAGCAGGGGTTGAAAGGGCGTGGATGTAGGTAAAAAATTCTAACTTGGCCTGATAAATGTCTTACGGTTTTCTACTCCAGCAATATCCTCATTATGATAATACATACTTACAAAAGGAATTAAAACCCTTAACTCGTCCCGGATGCCCCTCAAGTAGGGGTCGGAAGCGGGTAAATATAGGTACAAAAATTTTAACCCCTATCTCGTCCCGGAAGCCATTCAAACAAGGCTTGGAAGAGGGTTAATATAGGTAAAAAAATTTTAATTTGTCCTAATATAAGTTTTACGGTTTTCTACTTCATACATACCCTCATTAGGATAGAATACACTTATAAAAAAAATTACAACATTTATCTCGTCCCGGATGCCCTTCCAACAAGGACGAGTTAGGGGTTAAAAATTTATTAGAAGTGTATTTTATTATAATCATGGTATGTGTGAAGTAGAAAACCGTAAGACTTTTATTAGGCCATGTTAGAATTTTTCTACCTATATTCACCTCCTTCTAACCCCTATTTGAACGGCTTCCGGGACGAGTTAAGGGTTGTAATTTATTTTGTAACTGTATTCTATCATAATGAGGGTAGGTATGCAGTAGAAAATCTTAAGACTTTTATTACGCCAAGTTAGAATTTTTTTACCTATATTCACCCCTTTCCAACCCCTATTTGAAGGGCTTCCGGGACAAGTTAAGGGTTGTAATATTTTTTGTAAGTGTATTCTATCATAATGCGGATATGTGTGGAGCAGAAAACCGTAAGAGTTTTATTAGACCGAGTTAGAATTTTTTTACCTCTATTTACCCCTTTCCAACCCCTATTTGAACGGCTTTCGGGACGACTTAGGGGTTGAAATTTTTATTATAAGTGTATTCTATTACAATGATGGTATGTATGAAGTAGAAAACCGTAAGGCTTTTATTAGGCCGAGTTAGAATTTTTTACCTATATTTACCACCTTCCAACCCCTGTTTCAATGGTTTTCGGGTTGAATTAGGTTTTATATTTTTTTATAGCCATTTTAGTTCATTTTTTGCATTTATCTATCAGAATAAAATACTAAATCAAAAAAAAGTTTTTTGATTATTTTCGTCTGATTCTGACGTTTGCAACTTTAAGTACATTAATCGTTTTGCATAGACATATGAAGTATGTAGATTACGCATCAAGATAGGGCCTTGATTTTTCGGTTTAGAAAGAGACAAACAGTTGTGAAAAATTGTTTCATAGTCTTATGGTATGACAAAAGCTAAAAATATTTATATTGCATTATTATACGATGTTCACACTATCTTAAAATTAAATCAGAATTTAAATGCTGTACTCTATTAATTATACGTCTGAAATGTTAAAAATTTTTAAATTGTTGAATATATTTTAAATGTTTGTGAATTTTAGAAAAAATTTTAAATTATTGAATATTTTTAAATTTTTAAAATACTTGAAAGTTTTTAAAATTTCTTTAAATTTTTAAACGTTTTTACAATTTTTAAAATTATTTAAATTTTTTAAAATATTTTAGTTTATAAATGTTTTATAATTTTCATGTTAGACTTACGGGAAGGAATCACGTATTAAAATCACGTGATTGTCAAAGTATATTTGAGAAACGTAAAATTACGTTTCATTATCCGCAGCGCGAAATTCAATCGTCGAATTTTTAAACGCTTAGGAGCTAGAGACCATGCGAGCATCGTCGTGAGCAAAGACAAGGTCGACTTTGCCGGCGACAAAGTCAGAGCAGCAGGGAACTCTGACTACATCCATAACTGCGTAGCACAGGGACCAAAAACAGTGCCAGAAGCAGCAGAGTGCCACGAAATTATTTTCGTACTAGCTGCCGATACACCCAGCGCACGAGAATCGAATCGAAGAGGTTTGTAATGCCTTGTGTAGGTAGTAGAATAGTGCCCTTTGATTCGCAGAGGTTAAATTGCAAGCGAGCATTCCCCCGTGATGAGCAGTTGCTGTGCTCTGGCGGCGAGCAAATGTACAGCTATACGTGCGCGCAACAAGTGTGTACAAGAAAGCAGAAAAACACGCAGTCGTGCGCTATAACATAGCGCGCGGTTGCATGTGTTAACGAGTGTATATGAGTGTGCGTTTTTTTGGTATGTTTTCAGCTGCGTGAGAGTGTGTATATATCACCAAGTTTACTGAGCATGTGTATATGATGTATACGAGTGAGTAAAGCGTACCACAAACGGTGCTAAGAGTGAAAGAAGCCCAAATCGTGCGACGTATGCCTGTTTTTTTTAATCAAATTTCTGTCTGGTGGCTAGAGTGAAAAACATAGCACACGCAATAGCCAAGACGTGCTATTGGAATTTAAGTTGAAATTCAAAAAACGCGCTACAGTAATGTGAGTGTGAGTGAATAAAGGAAAGCTCGCACGTATAACGAAAAAACTGCACACAACGTATATACAACAGTATATACATATACACATATACATGCACAAACAGTGTACAGTATAGGCGAGAGAAATCTCTACAATGTCTACACCGACCGTCGATTCTCTCGATAATTGGTACTTCCCTCTCCAGCCACAGGAGCTCGACGAGACCCTGCACGAGCTGCAGCTGAATCGTGGCGGCTTCAGACTCCAACAAATGAGTAGACTGCAGAAGTGGCTCCTCGGGAAATAAGAGGAAGATGACTTCCAGAAGTCGTTGGAGCTAACAGCTGATGCTGCACGTGAGAGGCGGCAGGAACTGCGTGAAGCATTCATAGAGAGGGTGCATGGATAGCACACTGGATCGAGTGAGAGAATTCACGATAAGACCACAGCAACAGGCGCTCGCACCTGATTCGGGCGTAGGTTAGGCAGATAATCACCCGCCGACGATAAGCCGGACGAAGCTATGATACAGCATTATCTGCAAGAGCAGCATTTGCAAGAGCAGCAGCTGCAACAACTAGTGTTTTTTTTACAAAAAATGAAGAAATTGTAATTACAAAATAAACAAAATCTTTATTTACATATTTTCTATTTGAGCTCGCGCATACGCATTCATCTATATCAACCTAGAAAAATATAGAAAAACTCGTCGGTCCTACTTTTGAGGGTCAATAAGTGACCACGGTCGAAAGTGGAATAAAGTACTATATGCAACACAGGACAAAAGTAGATTTTTCCCTCGCGTGATTAGTGCCCCTTGTTGCATAATGTACTATTATGTTATCCCAAAGACTTAAAGGATCCGAACGTTGACAGAATACTAATATCAATGTGAATAGTTCTCGCAGCTTGAAAGGAGAATCACTCAAAGCAGTTTCGTTTAATGTATTGTCTTAGTGATTATCATCCTCTATCAAACCTAACACATTACAGGCAAATTGAAATGTATGATGGAGGACACCATTCACAGTCTTCAGGCCTGAGAAAGACGTTGGATCTCTAATCTCATGTAGAAGCATACGAAGATAGTAGCATTCGGTGTTGTTTGGATGGATAGTATACACTCTTCACAATGCATCGATCTTCTTTAAGGTTGATAAGCCATCGACATCCTTTCCCCGCTTCCTTCTTTGGAACTTATTAATCTTCTACACAAAGTAAGAAAGCACCTTCGAATAAAGGAGGATTTTTGCGAAATCATCCGTTTTGCATAATTAAAAAAAAAGCTAAAATCGTTGTCTGAGGAGGATTAGTGGGATTTTCTGCCAAGTTGTCAGAGGTGAAGTATACACGCTGACCATTCTCAAGATGGATGGCGAGATGAAAAACAGTTGGATATCGCTCATGAATGGAAAACGCTAAGATTCTTCATACTGCTTCGGTACTACTGATGTATCTACCACTTTCGTACATCGTAGCCTCATCCTTCTGATTTTCTATCGAAAAAGCTGCTTGGTCCCTGCCTTTGTTCACGTACTTGCAAATGTACTTAATACACTTGACAGAATTACACATCTCCACATTGATATGACCACTGAAAGTACGTAATAAGACTGGGATATAACGCACCATCCAACGGTTATCTAAGTCCATTCCTTTAATTGTTACAGTGAAACCGAGTCAACCATCTCCTCGTGTACTCCGAATATCCATCGTCTCCTGTCTATGTTTCTCGAATAAGTTTTCTAGGGTATCTCTTGCTGCATATATCTCCTTTCATGCAAGAATATTTAGAGTTTAAATTGCCGCAGGGTCCATGTATTATGTTGCTTTTGACGATATCGTACAGAAGAGGATCTTGCTTATGGTCCAGTATTTCGGCACAAATGATTTTATCAATCATGCTTGGTGAAATTCGATTCTGTAGCGACAACAAGATGTGAATGGGAGAGAAACCTCGCTTTTGCCACTCCACAGCGTATATATAGCACCCTACATTTCCAAATAGATTGCCTTTGGTTAAGAGAGCCATTAATTTCTTTACTTTGAGATAAAATATCCTCGCTATAATGTCATGACGATCGTGTGGCTCTTGCCCAGACAGCAGTGCAACTGTAATGTCCTTCCACTTAGGATTAGACGTAAAAGTGATAAAAAGATCAGGGCGGCCATGCACGCGACCATATGTCATGGCATCTTGAGTTCGTTCATGCACATACCGAGGTCTCCCCGTAAATGTCGACGGCAGTACTACCATTTGACCTATCTCAGCTGCATTAACATCATTTTTCCCAACAGCAACTCTAAGATGTATGTAGTTCTCTGCTCTTAGCTCTTTCTGATGATTCCTAATAAAATTCAACGTTTCATTTTTGATTTTAGCGTACATATCGACCAAAAATTGACTAAAGAGGAAGCGGAAATGTACAATATGGTTAACATCATCTTGCCTAACCATAATTTGGTAAGCATAAAAGCTTGCTGTGGAGACGATTTTTTAAGAGGCAATTTGTATTTGGATCACACAATGGTATGTCAATAGAGTATCCATCCTCGCCATGACAGAACGTAAGCGCGTACTGCAGAGTGTCATATGATCGGTGAATTTCACTAATGCGCTTCAGCTGATTATCGTGGCTTTGGAGTACGATGTATCTATTTTCAAATTTTTGACCAACAATTACCAGAGCTATTTCATTTTCTGTTGGTACGTTATAGCGACCTGACAATTTTAAGATTTTTACAGCTTGTATACACTGCTTTAATAGTGGTCTTGAGTTATTTGATATCATTGTTTTCTTCGTGGAGCATTCTTTGCAGTTGTTTGACCAATCCCTGTTTGACGTCAGGAAAGTTAGTGCATCTTAAGCGTACTTCCCTTTCGTCTCCACCTACAAAATAAATTTGCAAGAATTAGGCTACCTGTTGAGGTGCAGACATGAGACGTACTACCAAGTGATACACCTGCCCCTGAACTTCGATAGTCGGTATAAAACCTTTTGCTACAATTTTCGTAGCCCCGAATGATATCATTTGGAAACAACCATTGTATTTCTGGATAAGATCCATGAAATGACCATGTTTGGGGCGTCTGTCCACAAGCAGGCTGTCGAGAGGAACTGGAAAACTCTCGAAGGATAGAAGCTGCACATTGCCAGTTTTGCAGCACATTCCAGGGGTCTTTTACTTCCACTTGAGTGCATTGCAGTACGTGCAGTTGTGGTTCATAGAATCCAGGGCTATAGTGGGATCTGCCTCATAAGCTAGGTCAGGATTCTACGCCATGCTTGAATTAGCGTTTACCTTCCATAGAAGTACCTGTCTTTCAACTTGTCGATTAGGATTAATTTGCTCATATCGATACCGGTTTGCTCTGATTACCTGAGAATTACCTTGCTGCTACCTGGCGACCGCAGCTCTATTCACCTCGGAATGAGTTTCCGCATACCTGGCAACAGCAGCTCTGTTTACCTCGGAATGACTTTCCGTATACCTGGCCACAGAAGCTCTGTTCACCTCCGGATAACTTTCCGTATACCTAGCAACAGCAGCTCTAATCACCTCGGGATAACATTCCGTATATCTGGCGACCGCAGCTCTGTTCACTGAAGGATTATTGAGTGTATATTTTTTTGCTGCGAATTTAAGTTGTTTTCTTTTTTTCTCGCTGGTGCACCTGGCACAACGTTTTCCAGTCTTCTTCATGGACAAAGAAAGAGGTGATGGCTATAGGGTGGAGTTTATTTGAAGGATAAATATTTCAGAGTCGTGAGGCAGGAAGACATCGAGATGACCCCTTGACATATCTTGCGTAAAGCGCATCCTCAACACTGGGTGACCTTCAATGCCGAAACGCTCATAGAGCTTATTATTGCAATAAACTTCAAAAACATAATGGAACAATTGTCCAGCTGCCACCAACTCGTCACCAGAGCAGAACATTTGCATATTAATTAGTATTGTTATTAATGGGGGGATTGTTATTATTTGTTGAGGGAATGAGGATAAGGAGTCGCGACCGAGGAAGGCCGCAGACCGGCACACACACGCACACACCCATACCGGCGGCACCAGCTGATCGCCGCAGCGACGACTGCTCGGAGCGAGCAACGGCGACGAGTCTACACACACAGGCACAACACCAAATTCACTGCACGCTGTACGCGCGACCCTCTCTCTCTCGCTTGCTCTTTCTTCCTCGCCTCTCGAGGATGATGAGCCGCTGCCCGCGCACACACATACACACACGCGTGCGCGGCCGCCCTCTCTCCCGATGCACGCAGACGCGGGAGGAGAGTGGATTCACAGCGGCAGCGGCGGCTTCCTCGAGGCACACCATCTCGGCTGTAGCCACGAGAGAGAGAGAGAGAGAGAGAGAGAGAGAGAGAGAGAGATATACCGACACGGCTGTCGGCAGAGGGGAAAGCTAGCAGCCGCCGCGCCGCGAGCGGCATGAAGCTGCCGGCCTCTCCTAGCGTAGGCCGACGCGCGCACGTCGCCGCTGCCAACTGTGTTGGTCCGGCAGCGACAAAACCGAAAGCGCCCGATATAGATATACACGCCGGGTTGCCGCGCGTGTATATCTAGCGATTCATAATTGCCCGCGCAGCATGGATAGGGCGGCATTCGCGGAGCGAGCCAATGAGAAGTAGCGACTCAAATCACCGCTGACTTGGCCTTGATTTTTGCATCTAGGGAAAATCAAGGCCAATCACCGTAAAGGAAAGGGCGGAAGCAACAAGTGTTTGAGCTGAAGTTGTGCGAGAAGAAAAGCCAAAAATTTAAAGTAAATTATATTAACAATTGTCGTACATTGCCGCCATATGCTCGGGGTTCTTAGGAGAATAAATCCGTGGTGGTGTGACACCGGTATGTAAGATCAGTGCGTGTCGGACCGGTATTAAATTCAAGTATTAGTGTGGGGAAATTCACGCGACTCGGAAACTCGGGAGACGTGGTGAGTTTGGTCGTCGCGAGGGACGCGTGAGAAGGCTAGCGTAGCCATGTTGTATAGCGACAAATTAGTTATAAGAATAATTGTAAATTGGCGACCGATAGTATTATACGACGATAAGAAATAAAGCTTGAGTAAATTTAAAGTGAAAATTGTGAGTGCTTATTATAAATTTATTAATTCCTGATTTTTCCTCTTCACGGAACTTCCTCTGGGAAAGGGCTCGTGTCGAGTTAGCCGCGCTTTACCTGGCGCCCATTAATTTAGAAAATTTGGTAAAGTGTCGAGATAATAATAAGCCATAGTAACCCCCCACGTTACAAATCATCATAAGTAGATAATCGACCCATTTCAGCTAGATACTCAGCGTAACTCGTATAATTGTTCCCTTTGTTGTCGTGAGACATGATCGAAAACCTTTGCCAATTTTCCGCTACGTGGCTCACAATTAACTTACGTACTTCTGTAGCCATTAGATCAGAGTCGTACATAAGAAAGGAGAGCGATCTAAATAAACGGGCTTCATCCCCTGTTATGGGTACATTGACGTGCGTAGCCATCTCCCCATTTACATTCAAAAACTCTAATGTAATATTAGAAAAAATTAAAAATCAATTCAGACTTGTTATATGAGCATTAGTAAGAGAGGTTTCGAAAGTAAATTAAAAACTCGAATATCATAGTCACGAAATGACTGCACATGTGCACTTTCGCGCGCCAACTCTTGTGTGGCAAACGATAACCGTTAGCCGTGCTCAGCAACGGTCGTGATGAACGCGCATGCGACGTTCGACCTGCGCGTAATTGTTAAATTTATTGTTAATATTATATTGTCATCTTCGTTGTAATTTTCTTATTTACTATATTTCAGACTATAGTTTATTCGTTATTGTTAAATTATTGTGTCATTAATAAACCCGGACCCGCCTGCTCCCCGTATCGAGTTAGGCCGACAAGCGGAGTTAAATTGCTATTCTTGTAGTGAGAGAATTAGCCTTCGCGATTTCACACTCCTATCAAGTCGCGAAAACTAGTGCATCGAGGAAACTCAGCACAAAGTTGTAATCCTCGTGGATCTGACGTGCATGTGGAAAAACCTGCACAGTTGCACCGGGGTCAGGCTACAGCGGCGAGTCGCCGCGGGCTGACGCAAAGGTAAGCATAGCGATAAGTTGCACACCTGCGTTGCGTGTGGCGCACGCCAACAGGTCTCTTGCTCGATAGGTAATTGGTATTAACAAATTCAGCACCCCGTGAAATGGGTAATTCACTGGGAAATCGAAATAAATAATTATTTTTTTTTCAGAAGAGATGTTCCTTCTAGTATGTTGAATGCATGAAAATTTTTCCAAATCTTTTTAAGCTAATAGGTTTAATGTTGTTCAAAGCTAAATATGACCAAATTTTCATATATAATTTTATGCATGATTATTTAGGAAATCAGGACCAAAAGAAAAAAATTTATTTTGGAAAAAATGTTCCTTTTCGTATGAAAAATAGTCGTGGTAATGGTTCGTAAGTCAAACGGCTCTTATCACATTTGCGTCAACTACAGGAAATTGAACGGAGTAACTAACAAGGAAACTACCCGAGGTGTACCTCACCGATTTTCTTGATATTGTGATATGTTGAAGTACATAAAAAAGTATCAGACACGTATTTCTTTTACGTGCTAATTCGGCGATTTAAGGGATGAAAACAACCCTTAAAATTTACCCCCAAAAACAGTTTTTTTTAATATCTCAAAAACGAATTGAAATTTTCCGATGAAACCAACGCCAATTTGTTTCTTATCAAAATGCGCTTCTGTGGTAATTGCTTTCACTCTGAAGGGTTGTATCCCTTATTTTTAATAAGGGTATATATGACTTTTTTCGTTTTGTTTTTCTTCAGAAATTACTTAATTAACCGACTCTTATAAAAAGTCGTTCTATTATAAACAATATTAAAATTAAAAGTTGAGCGGTTCCAGGAGTGTTAAAAAAAAATTATTTAAAGAGATAACTACCCCCTAGCACGAGTTTCCTGGAATAGGCCTTAATAATTTACTTAATTTTGTAATATATTGTAAAACATAAAAAAAACATAACAAATACACACATACATACTTATACGACCATTTGAGGGATGAAAAACACCCTTATAATTCACCCCCAAAAATCATGTTTTTATAATATCTTAAAATCCAATTGAAAATTTGCAATGAAACCAACGCCAATTTTTTTGTCATAAAAATGCGCTTCTTTGGTAATCGCTTTCACTCTGAAGGGTTGCATTCCTTTTCTTATAAGGGTAAATGTGACTTTATTTCGTTTTTTCTCCAGAATTTTTTTAATTAACCGCATCTTATAAAAATCATTCTGTTATAAACAATATTGAAATTTAATGCTGACCTATCCCGGGGTTTTAAAAAAAAATTATTTAAAGGGGTAACTTTAAATAAAACCCCTTAACATAAGTTTTCTGACATAGGCCTTAGGAGAAAATGGTAGAAGAAAAAAAGTCAATGGCATAACTACCGCTAAACGTGGCATCTGACATACAACTATTAAAATTTTCTTAATTTTGTGATATATTGCAGAGTATAAAAAAATAATTAGAGATATTTTTACTTGCTCCTATGTTGATTTGAGAAAAGAAAAGCACTCTTACAGTTCACCCCAGAAAACACTTCTTATTTAATTTCGTAAAAACAAAGTACAATTTCTTATTAAACATCAATTTATTTTTTAAACAAAACTTATGTTGACATTGCTCATATTCTGATTGGTCGTTTTCAGTTTTAGGAGTTTAAATAACATTGTATAGTTGTAATTCCAATTTTGTATTATTTCAACTGCACCTTTATTTTTGTTCGTGACCCACGGTCACTCTGTATATGGCATATCGTCCGTTAATTGAAAGAAACATAAAAATAAAGATAAAATAAAATAATATTGTTAAGGGTCTTTCTACTATAAATAAATGTATTGAATTTCAATACATCAAATTTTAAATTTAACGCGTATGGCAGTTAAAAAAAGGAGAGTAGAATATTTCTCGACGTTTTCTTTGATTTAAATATATGCTATTTTATTATAAAATAAAAATATATTTCATAAATGCATGTAATAAAATTTTTTTTTAAATGTTATACCTGTTAAGTTTATTTAATATATAAGTAATGTATGAAATCAAAGAATATTTTGGTGCGCAGTTTGTTCTTTTATTAGGTCATCGAATATCAAACATTTATTTTTATCCAGCATTCAAATCAGCAGTGATAACAATACGCAATCGTTGTTTTTAAGCAGTTACATGTCGCATCTTTTTCAGTTCGCATGTGCCAGTGATCAGTGAAATAAAATAGAGTGGATAACACCACTCTAGATGCCGAAAAAAAGGCCTAATTTTGACAATTTATTCTGGGATTATGGGAAAAGCAATTGTATTCACATTTAGATGGTTCATTTAACACATATTGATGTATGAAAAAAAAAATTTTTATTATGATTTTTGTACAAAATGGCGGCGCTACAGCAGATATGCAAAAAAAGATTTAATTTGAAGGTGCTCCGCGGGCGCACCAATTTCTCGAAAACCGTGAGAGCTGGAACAAAAAACAAAAAATTTTCTAAAGCTACATACTAATAGCTATCAAAGTACATAGGATTTTTTTTTTATTCCTAGTTTTGTAAATTGTTAATAAAACAAGTAAATATCAAAAAACGGCTACGTACTTCGATGGAGAATATATTTGTGAAGCTACTGTAAAAATTGCAAGTCGATCCATGCAATAGTGTTGAAGCTATGAGTGCGCCCAGTTTGAAAAACCCCGTTTCGAGAAAAACGCGTTTAAAGTTTTCGGATCATTTAAATCCTTCAAATTTTTCTATACCTCTAATCTGCCATGCCTTTACCATACATTTGGCCATCTCTATTAATGTCTGACTCCTCCTCTTCCTTCCTGGCTGATTTTAAGGACATCCGGGCCTCTCTGGCATCGTCTGTTAGGGATCTCTCGGAAAACTTGATGCGACGCGCGTCCGCAAGCTTTGCAATATTTAGATTTCACCAAAACATTGACTACTTTGCCAGTATACCAACCGATAAGTGAAACAAACCCGTAAAGAGATGAAAAACCACGCTTCCTCCACGAACCATCACCCGATTCAGTAATGCCATTTGGATCGTCAGTTTTTTCTCGTTCTTTTTTAGCTACAGTTTTCATACTCAGCTTACAAACAGCTTCTGCTTCAATGGCAATTTTTTTAACAACGGTATCGTAAAACGATTGAAAAATTGGCCGCGGGAGATCCATGAAGGCGCAAAATTTATAATGCCATTCAATCCTATTCCTAGTAATCGCATGGCAAGAACAATTCTGCGATTAATATCATATCCTTTCTCAATAAATGGACAACTAGGAATAGTAATCTGATCACAGTTTTTACAGGAAATCACAATTTTGAAACCCAAGCCTCGCTTTCCAGTTTTGGTGAACGTTACATCGGATTTGCATTTTTTACATACAAGAGCTTGCGATATCGTGGAGAACACTGCTACAAAATTCAGAATTCGGTAACCGAAACCTTCATTTACTTCAAAATCATTGAAGTTTACATCTGATAATTTTGCGGTCGTTGGTTTTGCGGCCGTTGGTTTGATATTCTCTGTCTTTTTGCACTACTCCTTCCTCCTTGGCCGTGGGCATTGTCCTGCTGTTATGCAAGAAGCGACCCATCAGAATAAAGAAGTGATCTTAAAAATAATTCCGAAAGAAACTACGGGTAGAATACAACCTCTTGATGTTTATTTCTCTGACTCTGTGATATTAATGAATGAGGATTTGAATCTACATTTAAGGAATCATATTATGAAGTTACAATCACTGGTACATAATCAGCTATCATCACCGAGGTATATCGATTTATTCAAATACGTATGGTATAAAAGTGGATACACTGATGTAGCACCTGCGAAATTTGAAGATCCAGTTAATTTTACTTTTGGTACAAAATGTAATACACACTGCGAAGTAGAGGGTTGCTCTAACATTACAATAGTTAGATGTGCTTAGAGTAAAAAGTCTCTATGTTTGAAACATTTTTTTATGACTACCATTATTATTCATTGTATAAACACTAATTAACATTTATTCAGAACATATAACTATTAATTAATGCACTAATTTATATTTAATAAAGATTATATCAAATTATTAGAAATATAAAATTTTAAAAATCATATTGATATGTAGAAAAATAGTAGAATAAAAAATCAACATCAATTTACAATATACAATATATCGTTTGTATGATAATTTATATATATATATATATATATTAAAATGAAAATCAAATTTATATTTAGATAAAATAAGGTATCTAATCTTTCGTATAAAAGCAGAAAAGCGTCCTTTACAAAGAAAAAAATTGGCTTTGGGTTAATTGGAAAATATCATTTTGTTTTTGAGATATTAAAAAAAAGATTTTTCAGGGATGAAGCATAAGGGTGATTTTTATCCCTAAAATGGTTATGTTATGTTATGTTTTTTTCATGTTTTACAATATATTACAAAATTAAGTAAATTATTACGGCCTATGTCAGGAAACTCGTGTTAGGGGGTAGTTAACCCTTTAAATAATTTTTTTTTGAAAACTCCCGGGACCGGTAAACTTTTATTTTTAATATTGTTTATAATAGAACGATTTCTTTATAAGATTCGGTTAATTAAGAAATTTCTGAAGAAAGAATAAATGAAAAAAAGTGATATATACCCTTATAAAAAATAAGGAATGCAACCCTTCAGAGTGAAAGCGATTACCACAGAATCGCATTTCAATTCGTTTTTGAGATATTAAAAAGAAACTGTTTTTGGGGTAAATATTAAGGGTGTTTTTCACCCCTTAAAAGCCGAATTAGCACGTAAAAATAATACCTATTTAATACATTTTGATGCACTACAACATATCACAATATCAAGAAAATCGGTGAGGTACACCTCGGGTAGTTTCCTTGTTAGGTACGTGCGTATCCGCTTCCTTATATGGATTCTATCCTGCGAAAGCTACAGAAAGCGCGCTATATTTCCAGTATTGACCTAAGCAGTGCATATCATCAGGTGCCGTTAGACGAAGAATCACGACACTTCATTGCATTTACAGTGCCAGGCCTTGGCCTTTTCGAATTCTGTTCTCTCCCATATGGCATATCGGGCGGGCCCGCCTCGTTCCAAGAATTGAGTGACAAAATTATCGGCCCTGATCTTGAGCCACACGCCTATTCATATATGGATGATATGATTATAACAACTGAGACTTTTGAAGGACACTTGATATGGCTTGAGTATGTTCTCCGCAGAATCATCGATGCAGGTCACCATCACCTTGACAAAAGCGAGTTTTGCTGCAGTGAAGTAATTTTTTTGGGGGTTCTCGTGAATCGAGAGGGATTCCGGCGGGACCCGGACAAGTTCGCCCCAGTATTGGAGTTTCTCGCTCCGAAAAATCTTAGGAAGATTCGACGATTCCTCGAAGAACATGGAGTGGTCCACACCACAATACCGCCGTATCATGCGCAAGCAAATCCCGTGGAGCGAGTAAACCGCACTTTTAAGACCATAATCACGTCGTATATTGAGGCAAACCGTAGTACTTGGGATTTACACATTCCCGGGCTAGTGTTTCCCTATAATACCACCGTGCAAGAATTCACGGAATTGTCACCAGCTTTTCTGAAATTCGGACGCAACCCTGTACCTCCAAGTACGCTACGACGGCAAGAAGAACTCGCCGCAGCGCATGAAGCAGAGACAGCTGCGTTATAAAATAGGAATGAGCGCATTAATAAACTGCTTGAATTGCAAGATTTAGCAGCAGAAAATTCAGCAAAAGTGCAAGAACGCCAAGCTTAATATTATAATAGCAAGCGACGAGACGTGCAATTTGCTATTGGCGAGAAAGTATTGCGGCGTAATGATTCTTTCATGTGCGCCCCAAGGAATCATTGCTAAATGGGTCCCTAAATACACTGGGCCATACGTCATTTCTGAGAAGCAAGGTTAAAATACCTACCAACTGGCTGATAAAAATGGCAACAAGGTGCAAGAAATCTTCGTGAAAGATTTGAAACCGTAATTCAACGACGACACCATGCCCTTAGACTCCGCAGATGAGGCTGTAGAAGATACTTCGAAGGACAGCGAGAAACCGAACAACCTCGAGCTTCAGCCAGACGAGTCGTGTGCGAGCGATGCGCCCTTAGTAGTAGGGAAAAAGCGTGGTAGGCTGCGTCAAACAAGTGTAGTTGTCCAGCGTGAAGCAAAAATTGTTAGTAATAGGGTAGGAACGCAACCGACTACAGTAGGTGAGATAAGCGGTGGACGCAACCCAACGTCCGCGGAAATCGCGAAAAATACACCTATAAGAGGTCGAGGGAGACTAAAGAGGTCCACAAAACCCCTTGCGCCTCATCGTGACGTATCTCCTCGACGTACGGGGTCTAAAACGGTAAAGACTCAAAATTATAAATGTGAGAGCGCAATAGCGCGAATATATATATATATATATATATATATATATATATATATATATATATATATATATTGCTGATTCTCTTGTAATTATAAGAAGTTTTATGGACTCTATGAAATTATTTTTGAAAGTCTAAAGCTGTCTTGGCTCCTTAACACGTTTTAAAAGCATGCATTGAATGTTCTGCTATGTTTCTGCTAAAATAATATTCCTCATATATTTCGTTAGTACAATATCCAGTTCATGATAAATCATAGAATGTATCTTCATATTTCTGGATTCACACTGCCTTATTTATAGTCTCTACTATAATTTTAAGTAATATATAATTTTGTCAGTAAAATAATTATTTGTTCCATAATAGCAGTAGCTTACAGTGCGTACAGGGATTATTGTGGAAGTGCATTGCATAATAAAATAATAAAGAAAAATTTAGTATCATAGCTACAAAATGTGATTTTTCGTACTCATTTGGGCCGAAAAATACAATCCGCAAAATCACATTTTCTGAACCCAAATGAGTCGGAAACATCGAAGTTTTGTAGCTATAATACAAAAAAATATCCTTCTACAGACGGTCGTGCAATCACACCGGCTTCGCCGGTCCTTGACATATATTCTTGGCCTTAATATTAGGCACTCTAAGCTCAATGAGCTATTGTTTGTCAATACTCAGTTCTTCAAAATTACAAATTCTCTTAACTTAAATTATTGTTTTGGACGCTTGGTTCAGACTGACGTCAATATTGTTTTAAATTTTAATCAAATTAAATTTAAAAAAAGTATTATTGTTACGGAATGCAGTTTAATTTAAACTCACTACACAAAAGCAGAACAAGAAAGGCAAGAAGATTGCTTTATAAATACTTTATCAATACCAGGGAGTCTAGATACGATGAGGGGAAACATCATAGGATATTTGGGACCTTCGCACGAAAAAAGGAATAGGAATAAATATAAGAAATAACGTAGGATATTATATCTATATATATATATATATATATGAAAAACAGGAACAGATACAAAGGAATTCATAATACAATATAAATATTATATAAAAAATTCATAATACATAATAAAGGAATACAAAAGTATCTATTACTTATAGCATCATATAAATTTACTATTTGAAAATTAACTTTCATGTGATATAACAGTATGCATATAAAGTGCAACTTACCCATTGCCAATTTTTCAAGTGCATCGGAAATTACTATTTCGGTATAAGGGCGTAAAGTTCAACATTTATGTATAAAAAATTAGTGCATATTATATATTTAAAATAAGTCCGCGCTATATATATTTTATAATGGTATACTATTATATTATAATAGTATCTAATAAAACTTTATTTGTAGAAAGATATAAAATGCAGCTAAATTTATAAAGCAGTTGTTGCAGATAAGTAATGTTTTACTACTACTCTTTTTTCGTAAATAAAATAAAACGCGGCTCCTTAGCGCAGGTATAAGGGGTTTTCCGACAAGCAGACTGAAAAACTTCTGCCACACTGGCGCCTGTCTACAATAGCTTCAATAGCTTCAATGTAATACGCAAAGTATCTATTACTTATAGCATCATATAAATTTACTATTTGAAAATTAACTTTCATGTGATATAACAGTATGCATATAAAGTGCAACTTACCCATTGCCAATTTTTCAAGTGCATCGGAAATTACTATTTCGGTATAAGGGCGTAAAGTTCAACATTTATGTATAAAAAATTAGTGCATATTATATATTTAAAATAAGTCCGCGCTATATATATTTTATAATGGTATACTATTATATTATAATAGTATCTAATAAAACTTTATTTGTAGAAAGATATAAAATGCAGCTAAATTTATAAAGCAGTTGTTGCAGATAAGTAATGTTTTACTACTACTCTTTTTTCGTAAATAAAATAAAACGCGGCTCCTTAGCGCAGGTATAAGGGGTTTTCCGACAAGCAGACTGAAAAACTTCTGCCACACTGGCGCCTGTCTACAATAGCTTCAATAGCTTTAAAAAAAATTTACGAAAAAGTGCACGGTTAAAGTTTTAGTACATATCAAATGGCGTCATTTAACATTCAGAATTTTTCTGTTTATTTATCATATGACGTTTATTTAAATTTTTTTACTATAATACTAAAATCTCAAAATCTTGTCCCTACACGTCACAATAAATTATCGTTGTTAATACTTTATTTATTGAAGGAACTTTATTATACATAAGGTATTAGAACTTGTCATTTATTGTGACGTGTAGGATCAAGATTTTGAGGTTTTACAGTGGTAAAATTAAAGGTTTTATTAAGTGTTTATAGAAAAATCATTTTAGAATATTTGCTTTTAACTATAGGAAGTTTTATGCACTCACAAAAAAAGTAATCTTTTGACGATTATAACGTTTTTCTTACTTATTCTTGGAGGAATAAAGGGTGCGGGCCGCTCGTGTCTCGAGAAGCACGAGTGCAATGTGGCCCGTTGATGTCATCGGCGTTTTAAGTTGCGGCCCGTGCGGCGTTGATTATTATCCAGTGATATTCGCTCACGGTAAGCTAAAAGCAACGTGAAGAAGACACGGCTCGGCTAGTCAGTTTCACTAATTTAGAGTGCCCGCGGAGGTGGCGATAATCGTATGGATAAGGAGGATTCACGAGTAAATGACACATGTGCATTTAAGATAAAAAGACATATTCAGATTTATTCAAGTATACGATGTAATAATCGTGGTTGAGCTACGGAAACGAACGCAGCAGTATTATGCTTTACACGCGCGTGGTGCGAGGAGAAATCAGAGAGAGAGGGACGTATGCTGACGTGCATGTTTGCGACGGCCTGCATCTCGTAGTCGCTCGAAGTCGTTGGCGTCGATGACACCTCAGGTTGGAACACGCGGAAAGCGCCAGTAAGCTCGATGAATTAACGGAATCTCCGTTAAGCGTGCTGACGCATATAACAAGACCTATTGTGCCTTGTCAACGGCCCGAGCGACACTTGTGAGCGAAAGGGTCTGCGACGCACCCGGGGTCGACATATCTCAACGTTGACAGATTTTTGGGTGACACTTGGTCTCTCTCTCTCTCTCTCTCTCTCTCTCAGGTTCTCGACTCGCATGCTCCGCAAGTACACCTGCTCGCACTAAGTAGCTTCTTCTGTCTAGAACTCTCTCTCTCTGCCGTCCTTGTGCCTGCGGGCCTGTTTATTACGCTTCCTTGCAAGCGCTTATATGAAAGTCACCCCTGCAAATATTATCTGCAGCCGCACTGGTTGACTTGCATGCTATTTTCACCTCGAAACAGCAGTATCATCGCAGCTAGTTTTCAGGTTAGGAGCTGAGAGAACGGCAGAATAGCAGGAGCTGAGCATAGGTCACCGAGAACGCAGAGGTGCCCATCGAGCTGGATCAGTCTGAGCAGAGCGCGATCTTTGCTTGCACGCAATCTGCCGACTCGACAAGCAACCAACATCGCACCGAGGTGACATCTGCTGCATCCAGGCAACAACATCGCCACCTTCATTTGCAGAGTGTCTCTACTCAGTCACCACCACTATCATAGTCGACAAATGTGCCATCTGTTGTTAGATTTCCAGGAGGAGCAACGGACTACGTAAGTGCTGCTTATGTAACGTTAACTGTCACCTGGAATGCAAACACCTCGTTGCACTTACCTGCGCACAGCGGATCGCGTTTCAGTTGCAACCTAAAGCTGTAGCGTACCAGGAATGCATAGAGTCGAGAAAGTGTTCGTTCGAGTCAGCAGTCCCCCGCGCGAAGAACAGCACTGACGCGAGTGGTAAAGAGAAGGAGTTAGTTGCTTTTCCTCCAGCCAATAAGAGGCCGGCGGCTATACCGCGGGCCAATACGATACGCAAGGGGGGCGGGGACTTCGCGTGAGGACAGGATGCATTGCAATCATTCGGGACGCAGAACAACAGCGAGAACGCAGCAACCGCGTCGAAAATATGAATGTTGGTTGCAACTTCTATTAAAAAAAGGCACAACTATCTCTTTTCTAGTGTAGTATGCCAACTCAACCTCTAAAAATATTTACGATGCACTTGCCAGGCATCACGCTTCTCTTGAAGGTAAATTGGATGCAATTATTAATAACTCGTTCCCAGCAATACACAGTTTAGCGCTTTCAATTGAATCCAAGTTGCGGAAAATAGATGCAACGTTTTCTCAACAACACTCCCAGCTGCGGGAGTTGAAGAGCGAAAAGCAAGCGCCAAATGTCAAGAAGTGTGTAACCTTAAAAATCATAATGATACTCTTCAAGACACTCTCAGGCAAACCATAGATAATTTTATAAATAAAATCAATAATGATTATGACATAATATTAGGAAAAGTAGATACATATAATGCAAATAATATTTTTTTTAATTTTTTCTTTCAAGGGTATGTAGAAAATGCCACATAAAGCAAACCCGACTGGGTCAGCGCTGCCGTGTGTATAATATAGGTCAACAAATAGAATAAATAAAAGCGCGAAGAAAAACTACGTAGCCGTTGCGTCGAAAACCGACCCACTAATACCTACCACCCTTTCCCTTCTGGCGGAACCAGCCCTGGTACCGTTTATCACGTTACGTCAGGGTGGTGCCATTCTAGTATCGTCTCGACAACCGCTGCTGCCTTGACCTGAACCAAATTTAAAAATTGATAATTTTAGATCCCCGAGGGGACGTTAGATCTAATCCCTCTCAATTATACGAGTATTCGAACCGGCGCATTCATCTCCATACAGAAAGGAGAATTATCCCTGTTCCTCCCCGCGACATTCATAAAATGAAAGAAAAGGAGCATCTCCCGGTTAAGAACGTCCATTTCCATGAAGTCGTCCGACGGAGTTGGGTTATGCTGGGGTGTCGGAGCGTCTTCCAGCGCTTCATTCATACCTTCGTCGGTTGCCTTGTCTAGGTACCGATTCTTTTGTCGTAAGACCGTCTCGGAGATTTTTTTCATAGTGGCCCACTTATTCTCGACGGACAGCATTTCGCCCACGATGTTCTCAGGCGTGAATTGTCCGACAGAGCCGAGAAGAGCTGTTCTTTCTTCGTTCCACTTTTCGCAGACGAAAAACGTATGAAACGCATCATCGCAATCAGCGGAACAGAAGATGCAACTGGGACTCAGAGCCTTCCCCATACGATTGTGGTATGTGCAGAAGTATCCATGGTCGCTCAGCAATTGGGTCAGGTAGTAATTTACCACCCCATGGTCTCTGTTAATCTCAGGGGCCAGCTGGTCTATCAACCTTGCTGTCCATTTACCCTTGGTTGTGGTTGTCCAGGATCGTTGCCACGTTTCCATGGTGCGTTCCCGTTCCTCTCTATGGACTATTGTTCTGTCCTGTCCTGTATTCTTCCGTTATGCAAATAATAATAATAATGCTAATAGTGCTAGTAATAATTACGACGAAAGTAGCCTAATTGCTCCGAGTGATAAATGTGATAATAACAATAATAATAGTAATAACAATTGCGAAATTACCAACGAAGAATTGGTATACCAAAGAAATTGGTTGATAGGGGGGCCATGCGCGGTAACAGCATCAGCACAAGTAATGCATTAATAATGTGCAGTATTTTTTATGGTAATGAGACTAAACGCACAGATGTTTCACACATTGTGCTGCACGGGGTCCTCCCACCGATTTAGAAAACGGATATTATGAACACCCGCCTGATTCTATCGGACGAGCAGCATCCTAATTTGCCGACATCTGAGAAAGGTCGAAGTAGATGGTCAGTGTGGGTTGTTAGTCTCTCCAATAGTGTATTAGTAGGGTAAATCATGCGTGCGAAGAAGTAAGAATAAGGAAACTAATGAATCAATAATAAATTGTAAAATTTTCATTAATGACCTCCTAGACAGAGACTCTTTCTGAAAATATACAAGCCTAAAGACCCTCGCAAAGACGCTTAATTTTAAATACGCATGACATAGAGGAGGCCGTTTTCCCATTTAAGCCATTTTATCATCCTAAGGGATTAATCCAAATGAGTCAGCGATCAAACAAGCATGTAATGATGTAAGTAGAAGTGCAGCGACTGTTATTACAGCATCTAAACAAAATGAGGCTGCCACTTTGGATTCACTAGCCAGGGGTACTATTGGGGGATGCACTGTAGGGGACTGAGAGCTGGTTTTATCAATGCGATCTTTCTTTTAGGACACATTGGAATACTTAGACAACATCTTTCCACTAGGCGCACCTCTGCCTTGACGTTGAGAGTGATTGTATTCGGATCAACGGCTATTCCTGCATTCCTGATTAGACTTGATCGTAACAAATTCGGAGGCGAGTGCTCTACAAAAAATCTTAAATTTGAGGTAGCCACATTTAAATGTTAATGTTAAGCACTCAGTTTGTAGGAAACTTATTTTTTTGTCAAATACCAACTTCTTTGAGGCTAACTTTTGATATTTGGAAATTTTTGGGAAATATGAACCACTCTAGGAGAGAGTACAGTAAAACTACTGTTGATGCCCATGACGAGAACAGTAGAACTAACTTTATCCAAGCCTCGAGAGCGATTTTTTTTACATATACAGGTGGTTTTGATCACCGAAGAGTAAGCTCAATAAAGCCGTGAGTCTCTGATTTAGAGTAGAGTTGGACATTAGATGTACTCTTAGTTAAAAAGAGGTTGATCCGTGAGTGGGATGGCGGGTCGCGCCAAAGTTGTTGGTACATGAGCTCAAACGGCACAAGACAAATGAGTCTATGAGTTCACTAAGGCGAATGGAATGGGGAGATTTTACCGATATCTTTATATTAAAATCGCCCGTAATAACTACTGTAGGGTAATGTGGGAGGTATGCAGATAGGCAGTTGAAGAAGTGTTCAAGATCGAAGTACGCCAGTGTTTTAACCTTATAGAAATCGCGAACATACAGAGCAATGCCGTCTCCTTCCTTCCCGACTGTATCTAATGGAAAAAAATTAAAACCGTCTAGTGCAAGGTGAGAGTCGGGATCTCCCACAATAAGAAAAGTGTCAGTGATAGCGATAGCATTAAAGTATTTTTTTATCTGAATATGCTTCCAGCACTGCAAAATGTGTAGGCGTACTTAGTCTGTTTATATTAACCCATTTCTTCCCAAGCGGCCATTTTATAGTCGATTGGTTTTTTGCCTAAGAAATTGTCGAAAAAAAAAATAATTATTACCAATAGCACTTTTCTGAAGTAAAATTGTCCGCTCTTTCCGACTTTAAGTCAGAATTTTGAAATTTCCGTTGGAAAATTTAAAAATGGCCGTTTTAGGCAAAAAACCAATTGACTATAAAATGGCCGCTTGGGAAGAAATGGGTTAAGGGGGCAGGCCTGGGTTAAACTCAAAAAAAGATTTTTTTCTCACGAGTCTGCAAAACTTTTTATGTTTAAAAGCAATCATTCTGAAAAATTATATAATATAAGTTTTTCGCCTAATTTAGGCACTAGTGGACTAAATAAAAAATGAGAATAGAAATGAAAATATGATCTATATCCTGTATATCTTCTTCGTTCGTGTACCAGCTGAGGTCGACCGAAGCCAGCTAAGGTCGGCCGGCTTGTTGCAGTTGGTCGGCGATTCGTCGCTCATGTTGGGATTGTGGCCCGGCTAGGTTTTCTGTGGGATGGTTATGCATGATAGGATGGTTTATGCATAAAATGAGTGAATGTTGAATAGTGGATGAGTAATAATAATAAATTGAAAAGAAGAAAAGTAATATTAAGATATGAGAAAAAGAAAGAAAACAAACAAAAAAAATTTTTCTATGCAAGCTAGTGAGAGATGCGTGAAGGGTGAAGTGATACGGCCTGTTATTCCATGTTCGTGTCCAGATAAGTGGTAGCTCATTGTGCACGCATTTATCTTGGTGACAAATTGACTGGCTCGTATAATTTTTGCTCTTTGAGCCTTCTCTGTCGCCCGCATGTGAGCTTTTGGAAGTTTCCGCTTGCTGAAGGTTTTGCATTTTGCGCTCAAGTGTCGATTGTTGCCGTACATTTCGTGCTTCGCGCGCATGCAAGGTTGTTTTTATTTACAATGATGCGCGTTTTTCGGCCTATCTCGCTTTTTATTCGTGCTTGATGGTATCGCGGGCATGATGGTCAGGCGCTCTTTACTGACGTTCGCTATTTCTCGCGTTTCTTGAGGCTGCTCTATGGACGTGTGGGTCTGGAGCTCTTCTTCTCCTCTGGATTCGTACAGGAGCTCGCTGTTGTCCGCGTAGTACGTCGCGAGATCGGCCATGTTGGCTTCCCCGTGAAATTATCCACTTTTATCTTTCAACTCGTAGATGTTTGGACTTGTGTGTCCGATTACGGTGAACGGCCCAGTGAATCTCGGTGCAAACTGTTTCGTTATCCCTTCATATGCCGATTGAGTACTGCACGTCTCGGTGCTTAGCATTACAGTACTTTGCTTTGCGGGCTTTGGCTACTTTTGTCTTCTCGCACGCATCTTTGTATAGCTCGCCGAGCTATTCCATCCGCCATTGCTACTCTGTCACGGCCTTTTGTTCGGCGCTTTTGGCCTCTTGGGCATCTTCCCTTCGGCGCAGTAACTTTGGGTCATCTGGCTGTCGGCCAGATTTTAGCATAGCCGGTGTGGTCTTCAAGTATTCTTGCTTGGACGTGTTTATAGTCTATGCGAACTCCGCGATGGATACATCCCATGTGTTGTGATTATCCTCGATAAATTGAGTAATTATGGTCCGATGAACTCGTTCAACCATATGTGGTTGTGGGTGGTAGTGTCGTGTGGTGCACGTTTCTGTCACCTAGGAATTCTTCCATTCCGCGGTTTTTGAATTCAGGCCCTTTGTCTGATAAAAGGACTATTGGAGTGCAGAGTCGTAAAACACGCGCTCGTTCAAGTGCGTTATGATAGTTAATGCATTCGCTTTCCTAATTGGAATGCACTCTAGCCCGCGGGTGAACATGTCTTGGAAAATGAGCAGATACTCGTGTCCTCGTGGGGTTTTTGGTTATTGGCCTATTACGTCACCGGATACAAACCCGCACGGACGTGAAGAACTACGAGTACCCATGAGGTCGGCAGACAGGAGCTGCATGCGCTTTCACTGTTGATCGATCGGGCAGTGTCGCACATATTTACCTGCATCTTTATGCATCGTCGGCCAGTAGTATATAAGCTTTAGGCGCTGGTACATTTTGTGGCCGTCGAGGTGACCAGCTATTGGTTCATCATGACACTCATATAGTGCTTGCTGCCTTTGTTCCTGCAGGAGTACTAACTTCCACGAATCCTCGTCCTCAAAAATATCCTCGATAGAGTGATCTAGCCGATAAGAATAAAGCCGGCTGCCTATCACTTTCCACCAAGGAAACCGAGAGGCTTCTCTGTTACTGGGTTTCTCTTCTGAGTGTACCAAGAGTCTCTCGTCGGCTCTTCGAGCTGAATGCAGGCTAAAGCCTTGCTCTCGTATTCGTGCATGCGCGAGAGTACGTCAGGTACAGTGTTCAGTTTGTCGCCGCGGTGCTCTACAGAATAATCGTAACCTTGAAGCTCGAGCAATGCAGCAAGTTGCACAGCCACTGTAAGCTGCTATGATCAGTTACAACTTTAAAGTAGTATCCCTCCACGTACGGACGAAATTTGCGAATAGACCAAATTACGGCCAGGTATTCACGCTCCGTTGCCGAGTAGTAACCTTCAGCCGAGGTCAAACTTCTACAAGCAAAAGAGAGTACACTTTCTTCATCCTTGATCAACTGCGTAAGTACGGCCCCGAGCCCTCTATTTGAAGCGTCAGTTTGTATGCAGTATACTTGCTGTTTTGATTTGCTGAAACGAGCTTTGTTGCTCTTCACCCCATACAGATTTCCTCTATTTCTTCATCAGCTGAATTTATGGCACCACGACGTCATACACGAAAATCTGCGTAGTTGTTTGAGAGTCTTCGGCGCCGGGAACTGCATAATCTCCTCTCGGCAGAACACGCTTTACTCCTGATTGATAGTAAGCCCGGCGCATTTGATTCTTTCCAGCACAAAATCGAGCTTTCGCGTACTCCTCGAAAGCCTCTGTGCAGATGATTATATCATCCAAGTAGCAGTAGCTGTACGGCTCAAAGTACGGAGTTATCAAAGAGTCGACCAATTTCTGGAAACATGCGGGCACGCTCGATAAACGGTATGGATGACCTTTCCAGTAAAACAAGCCCAGACCAGGCACAGTGAATGTTGTGATTGACCGACACTCCTTTTTAACCTTGATCTGATGGTACGCGCTACTGAAATCGATAGTAGAGATGAATCTTACACGTTGAAGTTTACTCAAGGTCGTGTCCATATATGGAAGGGGGTAAGCGCTCGTGCTTGACACAGAAGTGGTAAGTGAAGTTCGCTTTCTTAGTCATAACGACCGGGCTTGACTAGCCGCTGTTCGAGTGCTCGATTATTCCCTCTTCAAGCATTTTGCTTACTACAGTGTGCATCTCCTCTTCTATCCGTTTGGAGATCGAATAGTATTTTTGTTTAATCATCGGACCGGTGTGAACGCGGAGGTCATACTCTACCGGATTTGTGAATCCGAGCGGCCCTTTATTGTCTGGCATTACTCTGTCGAGTAATTCTTCGAGCATTCTACGATGATCAATGTCGATATCAGCCAAACCGATCGATGCGAGGGCAGTGCCGTTCAGCACAGGGGTCGTGACTAAATCTAATTTTATTACCTCGTTCGAGTCAGCGACAGTTAGTGTATCTTCGCGCTGGTTTAACCATGCATCGAATGTACGTACGAAATCCGAGTCCAAGTTACAGTTGACATTCAGCTCTGACATAATCAGGACTGTAAGATATTTTCTTACCCTCGCTACCTCGAAAGGCACCTCGATTTTGCCAGTCATGGACGACAGGCTGTCCGTGGCCGTGCGTGCACTTTTCCCATTAACAGGTGCCATTGGGATTCCACACACGCTTGCGATTTGTAAAGCAATGGTTCCAATAAACATACGTATTGCTCTTGGATCGCATAGTGCTTAAATTCGGAACCCGCCGATTCCGACCTTCCGACCTGCAGCCACCAGCGGGAGTCTCTGTCGAAATTGACGTCCCTCACCGCTAAGTAGTCTTGCTTCGTCTCAACAGAGGTGGTGACTACATTCGGTTTTCTGTGGTTCTTCCGAGGCCCTAGGTGGTTCTACGGAGCTGGTAGGGGCCTCTGTTGCTCGCTCCGTTTTTGTTTTCCCGTGCATTGTGGACATGTGAACCGGCCGAGGGAAATGTGCGTCGGTAGGTTGTAATTAGAACGGGGGGTGGCCGTGTTCGGCACCGGTAGATCTCCCCTCCCCCCAACTTCCTCTGTTTTCCATAAGTTGGTCATAGTTGGTTCGCATCGGTCTTTTATTCTATGCTCCAACTTTGTCCTCAGATGGATGAGATGAGAATTTTGATTGGCACAATTTCTCGTGCAAACTCATACGATATTTTTCTATGTACGGATGATTATTGAACACCAAAGATGTTTGCGCAGGCGGATCTATGAACACTCATTGTGTTCATGTAGGATTTTCCAAGTGGTCGCTCTGTACGCACGGGCAGTATTCCGTTGCTCGGTTTTATGCGCTCGGGCGGATTTGTGAAAGATATAATCTCGTCCTGAGGCTCGTTTTCAAAGTAGCAGTTGAATTGAAATTCACGCGAGGTTTTTTCTTTGCTCGTTTACAGTATCTGCATCGGTCATGGGTGCTGATTGACAGCTATGCGTGTATCGCAGGTTGGTGCTGAGTGTTGCCCTTCCGTCCCCGGCTCGCCCAGTAGTGACATCACCGTTTCGTACACCAGTTCGAACATACGCATGTATTTCTCTTTTTCTAAAACGGTTTGTTCATATGCGACTGCTACCTTCCGAGATCTCTGTAGATTGAGTCATTCTCGAGGGTTAGCAATGCTGCCAATATATCAGCCGGTAGCGTTGAAGCATGTGGAAAAGACTGTGCATTAGCTGTTGTGTGCGTGCTCGTAACCGAGCCCGTTATAGCTACCGTTTGTGTCGTGCGCGTTTATGTCCTCGACAATATAGGCACAAATAGTCGTGCTACCGCGCCACCTGAGTCAGCTGGGTGTTGTACGAATATATCGTCCAGCGGGTGTCATAAATTCGGTCTTGTTAGCACCGGAGCAGCTATGAGACTGCTTCGACATGGGGTGAAGACCATATTTCCTGTTTCATTATTCTAGAAGTCGCCGCTCGACTGTTCTGAAGAATTCGCACGCCGTCGGGATTGATAAGCGCGCCGAGCGTCATGCGATTCAGGAACCTCGGCATAAATGAGTATAAGTACGATGATCGGAGCGCGGCTTTGTATCTTATCAACTCCCAATGCTCGTCTATGTGCAGGTTATGTACGGAGTACATCTCGATGTAATTACCCCTGAGCAATACCGTCTGCACGCTCGCTCGTGCGATCCACTGGTCGTTCGTAATTCGACGTGGACGAGCGCTCTTGTTGTTTTGTCTGTGCCCATGGCAGTCACGAATGTAAATACATCCTCCAGTAGGATACTTAAACTACTCTCGGACTAGATGCTCATTGTGACTAATAATTTTTCGAACGAAGTCCACAAATGACGGTGAGCCTTTAGTTATTAAAAGGAACAGCAATTTGTAATTATTATTTTTATATTTTTAATAATGCCGAAAGAGGATTTCGAAAATATAAAATAAATTGTTTTAAAAATACTATTGCTATTTCTTCTTATATGACGTATGATGCTATTACGCAGCAGTATAATTTTTTGTAAAAATTTATTTTTATTGTCTGATATAATCCAGAAATTTTTTATATACAGTTATAATTTACAGCAATAAAATTTTATTTTCTCTTGGATAAAATCAGAAAAGAGAAATAATTAGTATAAATTAAATAAATGAATTATTTTCAGAATTTTATTGTTTGATAAAATGTAAACTCAAAGAGAAGACAAACAAACAAACAGGAAATCCATAGCCAATTTAGGTTTGTCCAAAATGGATTAATATTATCTTTTACAATTTTAGTGCTGTGTTATTTTGTGTCAAAATGATTACGAGCCTAATTAATTGAATCATATATTGTTAAAATAGCGTATGTGTCATTTTTGTCGATTTTGAGATAATGACTGATTTATAATCTTCATACGTTCAGTTATGATATATCATTTGCAGAAAAAGATCTGGGCACCCTAGCATAGTTTATTTTGATATATAAAATATCGTATATTATTAACACAGCATAAGTGTATCACTTACGCTATTTTAACAATATACGTTTACGGTTCATGCTATTTTAACAATATACAACATTTATAGTTGTAAAAAATTCAGTTTAATATATATAAATGACAATTTTAGTACAATTCAAAACAGCTAAAGACAAAGTGGCGCTACAGACGCACACAGTCTCACTATAGCCGGTACTTGGTTTTAGGGCTAGTACATGTAAAAAATCGCAGACCATAGCACACAAGATTATCATTGATTAGTATTTCTATATAGCACAAAACACCAGAAAACACAAGGAACAAGAGCTGTCTATAGATACCCAGCCAGCCTATAGTTATAAAAACAAATCTCTTGGAACTATGAAAGGAGCTTTATTTAAATATTATGTTATAAATGGAGATAAACGAGAAAATGTTTGTATGAAAGGATTTTTAACAGTATTCAGAATCACAGAAGGTAGAATGAGAAGAGTAAGACAATTAAAGCAAGAAGGAAAAGTACCTAACGACCTTCGAGGAAAACATATATCTTACAGTGTTCCTAGTCATATCATAGCACTTTTAAACAATTAATAAATTCATTTCCTTTAAAAGAGTCACATTATTCTGGAAGAAAGGTGTACTATCTTAGTACTGATTTGATCATAAAAAAAATGTTCGAACTATACATTAATAAAGATCTGGACAATAAGATCAGTTATTACTATTTTTGGAATTTTTTTCGTGAAAATTTCAATTACAAATTTGGAAGGCCACAAGTTGATACTTGTTGTACTTGTGAAGAGTTAAATGTATAAATAAAATCTCCGCATATTAATCATGTGACTAAACAGAAAGCCGTTGCAGAATTATTAGTTCACAAACTTAAAAGTAAAAAATTTTATAACGCTATACAAAATGAAGCATCAATGGATTCTGAACCAGAGAGTAATGTTTTATCAATATCATTTAACTATATGAAAAATATTTCATTACCAAAGATTCCTGTACAAGACTTATACTATTTAAGAAAATTGACAGGTAATATATTTTGTATAACAAATATATAGACGAATAGTAGCACTGTGTATATTTATCATGCAGGCGATGGTAAAAAGTATCCCGACGAAGTTTGCTTATTTTGGAAAGATTACTTTCAAAATGTACTTGAAAGTATTTCGGAATTAAAAATATATTTTGATAATTGCGCTGGGCAGAATAAAAATCAAACAGTATCAAGATTACTCAATACTTTCCCATTCGAGGTCACAGTTTTTTACCATGTAACAGAGATTTTGGGATTATAAGTAAAAAAATCAGTAAACATGATAGGATTTATAGCATCGAAGAAATTACAAGTCTAATAATTCAAACTGGAAAGGCAGGAAAGTTCATAGTAAAGCACGTAAATGCTTCAGAAATATTTGATTTTAAAAAGTGGTGGCCTGACATATACAAAAGTTCATGTGTTTCATGTGAGACAAGCCGAAAACCTGCCAATGAAAAAGTGAAATTTCTTATAAGTAAATTTTATCAGCTGGAATACAATAAGAATGCATCAGGCATTATACTAGGTTATAATGACATTGATGGTAATGTCTTCCATCATTTCTATATGAGAAAAATTAGAACAACATTAAATAGTCCAATACTTTCAGCTTACAGTTCTGGTAAGGTACCAATAAGATCAGTAAAATTTCCTGACTTCCAAAAAATAGTCAAATACGTGCCAGTTGAACATATTGACTTTTTTAACAAAATATTACAGTGGCCAAAAACTTCTGATCAGAACGATTCTGATAGCGAATAAAATTAATAAATAGCAATATTATTGTTTAAAAAAAAACTTAATTTTATTTTTGTTTGAAATGACTTTTTAACAACGTGGACTATGTTGAAAACTATTATTTATTATTTAGAAATATAACATTATATATACTCTAAAAAACAAGGCTTTGTTAATTATTTTTTTTAAAGGACATTTGAGATTAATGGTATACAAATAATATAACATTGGATTAAGCAACTCTTGAAGAAGATAAAAAAAATTTTTATTGATATTTTTTTTTTACAAAATGGTGGCTGTGCAGTGATTACCGTGAACCGCTTTTTCAAAAAGGTCTTCCGCGGCGAGCAGTAAAAGTCTCGTCCAACTCCACCTATAACAAAAAAAATTTTCTATTATCTACATGAGTTTTGCTAATGAAGTACACATGATTATATTTTTATAATCTCTTTCGCGATATCGGACATACGATGCTCAGCGGTTTTGACGCGATTGGCGTCCGTTTCCACGCAAAACTCGTACATGTTTGGTCCAACAGTCAACCCAAGAGCATCGGAAACGGCAAACAGACCCGAGAAGCCGTCATTGAAGATAATAACGGCTACGTCAGTCGCAATGTCAACTATAGTATTATTGCGTGAAGGGTATACCTCTTCGTATTCAGCAGTACCCTCTTTTTTTGCCAATATTCACACACTTTACAGTACTTAGATATTACACACACATCCAATACCTTGCCAGTGTACCAACCAATCAAAGTCACCAATCCGAACAAAGACGTAAACCCTCTCTTTCGCCAAGATCCATCGCCTGACACCGTGAGACCTTCTTTTTCACCTCGTTCGATAGAAATTTCTTTTTCTCTAATCGCTGATTTTTTCATAGATATAATTCGAACAGATGAAGTAGCAGTGGCGATATTAGATATGATCTTACTGCAAGTTGTTTGAAAAACAGGCTTTGCAAGATCCATCATAGAGCAGAACTTTTTTATACCGTTGATGCCTATGCCTATGATGCGCATAGCTAAAATAATACGGCAGTTGATCTCATAAGCACGACCATTTATTACAGGACAGCTGTTAATATCAGCATCACCACAGTTCAAACAAGACACAATAATTTTGAAGCCCAGTTCATGCTTCTGCGACTCTAAAAACCGTACGTCACCATTACATTTTTTGCATACTACTAATTCAGAAAGAGCAGTAAATACAGCGAAAAAATTGATGAAACAGTAACCGAAATTATTATCAACATCGCGGTCACGGTTTAAATCAGAAGTTTTCAATTTCTTAGCCGAGGTAGTAACGTACTCCGAATCGCCTTCGAACGAATGGCGGTTAGGCGGGCGTCGATTACTAATTTTACTCCGTTTTGTACTTGTACTTCTTGTTTTACTGCCTTTGCGGCCACTGTACACCTTTTCACTCATAATTAAGTGCTTGTAAATATAATTCACAGTTAAAAAGTAAAGCAAAACTCAAAATAACAACGTAAACAACGAGAACGGCTGATCGACTAAACACAGGGAAAGTGTGAGTAAACACGTGCTGTAAAGACGCTGTAACCGTCGTAATGTCATGTAGCGACCTCTATAATTCAAATTTAAAACACGATATCGATCGTAGATAACTTCTACTAATTTCCAAAGCCGCGAAATTCAAAAAAGCAAGCATCGCTAAAATAAGCGAAAATTGTGATTTTGGAGAATCAAAGCTGTTTGGAAAAAATTGATTTAAAAAAATGTTGAGTTTAAATCGGTACTTGGGCGTTGTAGATTTTGATTCTAGGATTGTATAGGCAAGATTTAAGCCAATAAAAAAAAATGGAAAAAAACAAAAAAATGTGGGGGATATAACCCCTTAAACTTCTCTTAGTTCCTGTACAATACTTGTATATTATTATACAAAACCCAGTTTAAATAAATAAATATACATATATTGCAATTTAAAAGTATGTTTTAATTTTATATTCTTTCATTTTTACTTATATTTCATTTGTATTATTTTAAAAACAACGGAAGTCTCGAATAACAAAATGAAAATAAATTTAAATAGTCGTATATTGTTAAAATAGCGTATGTCCATGAACTTAAAGTATTGATATCTTTAAAACAAGAGTAACATTATATAAAAAAACTTTTTGATTACGTTGAACTATCTGTAAAAGAACTTATTGAATAGTTGTTTGAATTTTTCATAACGTTTCCTTTCGATGTGGGCTCTTGAAAAATCACTGAGAATTAAAAAATATATGTTAATGTTTTATTAGAGGACTAAAATATCTGAAAAAATTTTTGGTTTTACACACAGTGGAAGTTACCTTGTATAATTTTTTTCAGATTTTTTTCATTATAATCTATGAAAGATATCAAAAAATTACGAAAAATCACATTTCGAAGGCTACCAGAAAAGGGAGAGAGGATGGGGGTCCAAACAGAATTTTAAAAATTCTTTCTCACATATATCTATTGAAACAAAAATACTTAAATTTTTCTAGGAGACTAAGGCCAAATTAGTAATGTTACCTAGTTACATTACAGCCTTTCGATGGATATTATCAAACAATTTAAATCAGATAAATAATTACATGATTTACAA
Source organism: Gastracanthus pulcherrimus (assembly GCA_949152435.1). NCBI lineage: Eukaryota > Metazoa > Arthropoda > Insecta > Hymenoptera > Pteromalidae > Gastracanthus > Gastracanthus pulcherrimus. Next base: position 125,148,895 of record OX424573.1, read on the forward strand.
GTAGTATTAAAATGTTGATAAATGTTTACTGACTTGTGCAAATTGACTTATTCTATTATGGTTCTGAACACTTTAAATATTAAATATACAATGTATTTTCCAAATTAATTTGAACACGTCATTTTTTTTAGCATACCATCAAATTTTCTTGGTACTGTAACTATTTCTATTAACAATTTAAAACAACTTAATAACAAATTACTAACTTTCAATTCCAAATGTCTCAAAACATGTTTCTAACATGTTTTTCTGCAAATACTTTTAACGTTTAAGAAAGCAAGCTTAAAATGTTGAAGTTCTCCTATAGCAGTTAATATTGCAGGAATGTCGTACAAATATTTCAATTCTTTGATATCACGGATAAGTTGATATATTACAGTTACATTTCCGTGATATTCCAGTATGCTTTTCAAGATTGCAATATGGCAGCAATATTTCTATTATATTACATTACGATATATCATATTAGAATATCCCAGTGATATTCTTGTGACACTGCGCGATGCTAAACTACAACGCAATATTGTTGCAATAATTCCACAATATTACATTCTGATGAATCACACCGTAATATACGTAGTATAGTATTGCAACATTATTATGTGAGGTATCACATTGCTATATTACATCAATTGGATGCATGAAAATCATGGGTATTGTTAACGATTTCTTTACACGAAAACAGCGAAGTAGATAGAAAATATTTTTATAGGCATATATTATACAATGTGACGGTTTTCTTGCTTATGCAAATATAATGCATTCTCTTGCAAAACGTGACAACGCCTCTCCGGGCGAAAGCCACATAATACATGTATTAACACTTTGTATATTCAGTAAGTATCAGGGAGAGAGAGAACAGTCGACATAAATCATACTACCGTAAGCTTGGTAAGGAAGAGAGAGAGCAGGACATAACAGAGAGAGAGAGAGAGAGATGGAGATAGATAGAGAGAGAGAGAGAGAGAGAGAAAGAGAGAGAGAGAGAGAGAGAGATGGAAAAGGCACAGAAGTGATTAGAGCGCTATAGCCGCAACGCATCACGTAGGATTCGGTTAAGGCCGGCCATGTGGCAGGATTCAGTCTCACTTTCTCGCTCCGCACAACACGCGCTTCGAGAGATCCGCGAACTCTATACGAGGCGACCGAACGACGACGCGCGGAGACTCGTGTTCGAGTCAGCAATCGCGGCTGATACTCGATGCCTTGAGAGAGTGAGCACGCCACAATACGAACGTGCTTGGCTGGACCGATCCCAGTCGACGGAAGGCCAAGGTAATGATCCTCTGTGAGCCGTGCTCTCTGTCTCCTTCCTACGTGTTGTACGTGCGAGGATAACACCCCTTCTCTCTTTCACCTCCTCCGCTTTACACCGTTCGTTATCGCGGGTATCGTTTGTACTCGCTAATTACAAATGAAAGCCCCTTTCAGTTTGATTTTAACTAAGAAGTGTTTATTTCTGAAACTCTCTAACCTTGAATTACCGCCTGCTACGCGCGCGCACCTAATGTGCGCAGGATCTGAGTCTAGCCGAGTCCCTTCATAAATAAAATCACGGCCTGCAATCGGGTAAGCTGACCGATTTAATGCGAACGGGATGGCGTACATTGCACCTGCGGGCTGCTTGCACGTACAGCATTGGGCTGTACGTAGCCCGCATAGCCGCCGAAACGTGTAGTAACAGGAACGTCATATGGTGCCTTAACGACTCTGGGGACTACGAAATGTTAAACGCCCTTGCCTTTCTTGTTTTATTTAATACGAAATTCTTTAACTTTATTTGTATTCTGAACTTCGTTAATTTGGAAGAAGTTTCTAGTACTGTTTCTTTTCTCACTCCTTTTAGTAAACTAGAGTGTGAGCACGATTAATGTTAGGAGATAATTCTATTTAATATTAATATCTTGTAAGTACAGTTGAATAAAAGCGAAGAGAGACTCAATAATGTATTTCGCACCGGCCGAGAAAACGATCGATATAACACAGTGCGAGCACACGCCTGCATCAGCCGATCTTAGCGAGCGTTGTTTACGCTCGCGATCGCTTAAACAGCTTGAGTGTCCCTTCAATGCACGATTTTGTAGACCATGTGCGAGAGAGCTGTAGCTCAAAATATTATTTCGCTGGACTCGGGTATTAAATAAAATTCCTCGACGAAGCTCTCGCACACACACGTGATTTGCTACTGCCTACGCTCGAAATATCGGTACGTAACGCCAAGCTGGCAAAGCGACCAATCGCAGAGCATCCAGCTAAGACTTGCGCTTGACAGACGAGAGCAGCGAATTCAACCACGCTACGCCAATCTCGAGCGCCGCAGCTGCATATACAGGGGAGGCCCGCGATTGAATATCGCTGACGGAGCGGTTTTACACATCCGAGTCTCTTTTATTATCTCGTACGCGTGCACCGAACGATTATAATGCTTAGTGGGTTAATTTTTTTTATAGGATGCAGTATATTGTTATATTTGATAGTAATTATTAAAGATTTATTTATCCAAAAAATTCGTTCTTTTACGAACTCGGGCATTAAAATTTAACTGTACAGACATTAAAGTAAATATAACCACAGCTTATTAGACACCGTTATTATCCTGTATCGAATCATATGTCTTGCGATATTTTGTACGTATCACACATTCGTAGCGTACCTATTAAGAAAACGGTCGCAAACCGGTAACACCCGCATTATGCAGACTGCGTCAGCCGATCGAGAGGAACAGTTAACTGTGGTCCGCATACATCAATGTAGGAGAGAGCATTGAAGCTCAAACGTTGCTGCGCAGGCCCGAGCTGCGCTGCTGTGAATGCAGGAGAGACAGGCCCTAGTAATATTATTCCGCCGTAGGAGTTATTTTTTGTTGCTGTTTTGTTACACGGCCGATTAATGTACCGATGTGTAGTACCATGCCGTTAAATAGTAAAGCATAAATTTAGACTGTTCTTGGTCAAGTCTCTTCGGCATTTGAAAAAGCCATCTCTTGGATTAATCAATTAAGCCGTTTAACAATAATAATAGCAGCAAATCAGAAAATCATTACTCTCCTGCACCCACATCTATATGTAGAAAAACAATGTTTTTTTTTATTTGTTCTGCTATAGGTGACCTTTGCGATACAGCGTACGTATCAAAAATAATCGTATCGGAAATTTTTCTAGTCTACTCGGAAGTTCATGTGGGTTCAGCGGACATAAAATATTATAAGCAAACATATATTTTCAAACTGTGTCCATAAGGAATAATATGCGTCCGTTACGAAAATAGTTTTGACAATAAATTAAGACAAAACGGGGTAATGGCTATTTAATTCTTTTAATTCATTTTTCTTTCTTGTTAGGCAAATGTCTGATGGTTTCTTATCAAAACAATTATAGTACTTAACTTTCGTGCGGTACAAACGAACATAATAACACGATATTTGTATATGTTCTCTGCGACCACGGGCTTACTACATTCAAATGTCAATGCAAAAATTTTATTTAAAAATTCTGTTATTTTTGAACAGCAGAAAATCTATTTTCGTGCTAGTTTAACCGTGCATTAAATTTTGCGGCAATAATTTATTTTTATCGCTTCACGTACGTTTTTCTGTGGGATTCAGAAACGTCCATAATGCACTGCTTGAAATAAAAATAATAATATAAAGATCGGCTAACGGTGACAGGACAATTAATTATTTTTTTTTAAAGAATTGATCATATTTGTTAACAAAATTTTCTTTTGTTAACAAAATTTTCTTTTGTTAATTGTAAAATTATTTTTAATAATACTTTTAAATCTGAATAACAATCATATATTTATTCACAAAATAGATTTTAATTAGTAAATTCTATTAATTTTTTTTGTTATTAAAACCGAAATCAAAATAAGCTTTGGCGAATTGTTTGCATCATTTTGGATAAATACTGTTCACCGATCGCTTTCTTTCTTACTGAAGAACTAAATGTACAAAATTCTTGTTCGACATAAGCGACTTGTACTGTATCGTATGTGTTAAATTCTGTAAATAATTAAAATGACCGTTCGTCAGCATTCAGTAGGTTCGGCATGGATCCGGTAGAACTATTCGAGTACGTCATGCACATGCATGAGAACACGGTGTCCTGTGCGCTGATAATCCTCGAACTAAAAAAACGAAGTGACAGCGCATGATAAATCGGGCATATTGTATAGATGCGTAGTAGGTCAAAGTACGGCCGATGATTTCGCGCATAAACCCCACATTAACGATTGTAACGAATTAAAACGACACAGGAAAAAATGCTGTCAATATTTTTAGATAGCTTCTCGGTCGAATTTAAAAAGCACACAACAATCGAGGCGAATGGAACTACAAAATAAGTAAGCGGTAACGAAGAATGTATCCAGCTATCCGTAGCAGACAACGATAAATATGCACCGCAAAATTAAATCAGCATGCTTCTTACACGATGTCACGGCATGTACCCGCTCGGTGTTACTTCGGCCGAGTGCATAACCAGCGTTGGGCAAGTCAACATCACCAATAAAGGACTCACAATCTGACCTGTATACGAGCAAATTTTAACCTTCGGACGATATTCACATATGCAGCATACAGACTTCACGCGATCAAATTCTGGCCTCGAAATTGGGAGTAAAGATGCCTGGGGAGAGAGGATCGTCCGATGGAAAAATATCGGGTCTGCCAAAACAAGCTTCGGCCCACATGACCGAGAGTATTCTCCCTTTTTATCGGGGCCGTAATTTCCAGATGATCCTAGATTCAAATTATGCTTCGTATAACATTTGACGAAGCTCCTTGCAATGACCTCGTCTTGAAGTAAGTCGATGGAAAGCTGTGATGAACGCCTCGCTTGAGTAATCCTCGACTAATTCTATATGTACAGCGCGAGTTCTCATGCAGATGAAAATAGCGATATAACCATTCATGGTTCCCTTGTCATGAGACTCCGTTAAACATATGCTTAAAGGTCCAGCATAGTCAACTCCTGGACGCTCGACAGGTGCCGTTGGAGATACACGAGCATGAGATGAATCGCCCATTTTCTGCTTACTGAATTGATTGGAGTAGTACCTGCAAATGGTGCATGCTTGAGTTATGAGAGTTATCATTCTTAATACTGGTACTTAAACTTACTAAATGACTATTTACAATATTGTGTTGATCAGACTAAACTTCTGACCAAGCTACTGCAGTCTCGCTCAAGAATTGAGGACCATTCCACCAGAGTCTATGCTCCTGAAGTTTGGAAGACTCAAGGCCATGTGAAGCGATATCTTCGGGATTATCATAAGAACGAACATAATGCCATTGAACTTCTGGGATGGAGGTGAGTAAGTCCGAACTGCGATTTGAGATGAACGCTTGCCAACTCGATGGATGGTCCAGCAACCAGTACAGAACATTAAGCGAATCCGACCAGAGATAAATACTAGCCAAAACACAACCTACAAGCTTAGCTAGTAAATGCACAGAGCTTGAGCCTGGGTACACTCAGTTTCTTTGTAGGTGCGACACAAGTTTTCAATAGCTGCAAAAAGGTCGTTACTTTTGATCCCTTAATTATCGTTAATTAAATCACCGCCCTATAAGCATGCATCGAAGCAACAGCAAAGCCCTGCAATTCTATGATATTAGCGTCAGGAGCCTACTCAGACCAACCAGGTATCCTCAAATCTGTCAACAAATTCAGCTCTTGCTCAATTGATTTCCAGCGTGCAACTGCACGTTATGGGAGTGGATTATTTTCAGCAACCAGAGTGATTGCATGAGAATTTTAGCCATAACCACCATAGGCGCTAGCCAGCCCATGGTAATAGAACCATCTATTGAACTAGAATTTATTTGAATCATGAATAAGTCTTCCTTTGGCAACCAAATCAAACCTAAAAAAGTTACAGCTGGACTGCAATCGAAAAACCAGAATGGATCAGCTGCTAAGAGTGCTAAGTTTAACCAATCAATAAGCTCTGCTATATTTGATGACCACTTATGAAAGGGAAAACCGCCCACCATGCAGAGCTTAATAGTGTCTTCCTGCTTCATCCACGCTTCCTGGACTGCATGATCACCTGATAATATGTCATCCATGTAAACCTCTCCTTCTAAGACCTGAGATTCTAGTGGATGCTTAGATGAATTATCAGCAGCCAGCTACTTGACTACTCTAGAAGATATACATGACGATAGATCTAACCCATAAGTTACTCTTACGAGTAGCCAGACCTTTATTTCAAGCGAAAAATCAGATCTCCACAGAATTTATTGATAATGATAATTTCATTTGGAAGTGAATCTATCTTTTGTAGGTGTATACATTAGAATGAGAAGGCTTTTTCGATCTCCATGAACTACCTTTTATTAGTTTAGTCAAAATGCCGACGTTTCGGGAGTTATTTAATACTCCCATCTTCAAAGGCTACAAAAACATAAATAAAGATAATAATTATAATAAGTATTACACGCAGATACAATAATTATGACCAAGAATTTCTTATAAACCAATGACAATTAATAAGTTAATGTCTCATGGAGAGGGATGCCATAACATATAATGACGTAATGATAACCTTAGAAAACAATATCAAGACAATAATTAAAATAATAAAAATAACACACTCTCTAAATTAATAGTCAATTTAATTATTAGGGACCAGTTTACAACTAAGTGTCGTTATTTACGTTACATTATTAATATCGTCATTTAAAAAAAAACGAAATTCAAATGTGTTTCGTTACTTTATTAAATAATGGAAGTTTCATTATTTTAGTTGCATTATTTATAAAATAACTAAAGTAATTCATTATTTTAGTTACGTTATTTACAAAATAACTAAGGTGTTCGGAGATTTTTGTTACGTTATTTATAAAATAACGAAAGTATTTCATTATTTTTGGTACGTTATTAATAAAATAACAAAATTATTTAATTATTTTTATCAACAATAAGATAGAGAATCTTATATAAAACATAAATGAATATCTATCCGTTGTTGAATTAATTCAGATAACATGTATTTTGATGGAAAAATAAAATAAAATAATTTTGATAAAAATAATTTTGTTTATTCTTTATGAGTTATATCTATAACTGAGTTATTTACATTACATTCTCGATCCATTTTTTCATTTCTGTGGCGATAATATTTTGTACATGGGGAATAGCATTGAAGCTAAATTTTTTTTTCTTGGTGGTAGAATAAAAAGAAAAAGTTCTTTTGGATCTTCGTTGTGAGAAAATTTTTTTTAGATGATAACAATGTTAACAAACTTGATAGGGGGATTACAAAATAAAACGAAATATATAAATTGTTTATATTTTTTTACTTATTACTAAAAGTATCAAAGTGAAAAGGGAATATTGACCTCAATCGTATTGGACAAAATAGTTTATTGCAGGGAAGTAATTTATAAATATGAATTAATAAAAATAAAATTATTTAGTGTTAAAGGTACAAATATTTTTATGTAAATTTATTGAAAATAATTTAAATTGAAGAAATTAAACAATATTAAATCTTTTTAAATCTTTTTCAGAATACGATTCAATTTCTTTAGCTAAGTTTAGAAATTTTTTAGCATATTCTACTCTAGATAAATTTGAATTTTCTCTGTACAATCCAAGATCAAATTTTCTTATTATATTTTCAGTACTCATTTTGTTGGAATCCATTTTGTTAGAAGTTTCCATGATTTCTATTTTCTTTTGTAATTTATAATCATCTAAGAGTATTATATTCATTCAAATCAATTTCTATCTTGAATTGTTAATCCATCTAGAAAAACTATTTTCTCTTACTTATTATTGTTATTGTCAAGAACAAAATCAATACGTTTCCATCAAAATTTCTTATATTCAAATGCACATAACATTTTTCATAAAGTTTAATTAAATGACTTTAATTGTATGCATTTTATTAAATTTTCCAAATAATATTTCTATGCAAAGTATTTTGAGTTTTGTATCATTTTGAATTTTCTTTAATTGCTTATTTATTTCTGAGTGCAGTTTCGGAATTTATCCTCAATTTTTCTGCCTCGTGATTACTTCTATTCTAATGAATAACTACCTCATTTGGGATTTACGTAGTAACGAAGTACGTTCGTACGTTAGTAACGAAGACCCTTATGATATAACTTGGCAGGAAATTGAGGAGAAATTCCGAAACTGCACAAGTAAAAATAAAAATACAATTGATAGGCTCAAAAACCTAATATGGAAGTATAAAAAGTTTTTTATAGAAAACCAGGGCGCTTAAACTCTTTTGAGTATGATTTTAAAGTAAAAGATGACTCACCCTTTTATGTCAAACCTTATCCGATCCCTATAAATCACCGAGAAAAGGTGAGAGCGGAAATATACAAAATGTTAGAATAGGATATTATTAGAAAATCTAATAGTGAATATATTAGTCCACTTGTGGTAGTCATAAAGAAGGATGGATCTGTGCGTTTGTGTCTCGACGCTCGAGAATTAAACAAAAGGTTGGTTATAGACCATGAATCTCCTCAAAATATGGAGGAATTACTACAAATTTTGTGATAAAATTAAAGTCATGACTAGTTTAGATTTGACCAGTAGTTTTTGGCAAATCCCTCTTTCAGAGAAAAGTAAAAAATTTACTACATTTATGCATGAAGGCAAAGTGCATGAATTTGAAGTTTTTCCGTTTGGTACTAGCATTAGTACGGCAGCACTAGTAAGAGGACTAGATCAGGCGATAAGGGTCACTGGTAAAAACATAAAAAATTTTGTTGATGATTTATTGTGTATATCGAAGGATGAAGTCAAGCATCTCGAGTACATTGAAAATCTTTTTAAAGTTTTAATAGAGTATAATTTTACATTAAGCTTTAAAAAAACAAATTTTTTACGTCAAGACGTAGAATTCTTGGGGTATATTTTAACAACGGAAGGCATAAAACCTCATAGTAAAAAATTGGACTTAATACAAAAGTATCCCGATCCGAGAACTGTGCGACAGTTAAAAGGATTTCTTGGGTTAGTGAATTTTTATGCAAAATTTGTGAATAATTTTTCGGATGCGACGGTACCACTGATAAAATTGATGAGGAAAAATGAGAAATGGGAGTGAGGGACAGAGAAAAACCAGCCTTTCAAAAGGTCAAAGACTTGTTTATAAAAAACATAATTTTATGTCGCCCCGACCCAAGAAAACCTTATATTTTACGTACAGATTCGAGTGACTTTGCAGTTGCTGGAGAACTCTCACAATCAGATGATCGAGGAGAGGAGATGCTAATTACGTTTATAAGCCGAACGCTCGAGCATAGTGAGATTACCTATATTACCACTGAAAAGGAATTGCTGGCAATAATATGGAGTCTTATTAAGCTGGATACGGATTTAAGGTCGGCAGAAATACATATCAAAACAGATCATCAGGCATTATCATCTTTAAATAAATGTCGATTCACTAGCGCTAGAAAACGGAGATGGATTCTAGCTATTCAATATTTTAATATTTTTATATTAAAACATTGAATAGCTAGAATTTGAGGAGATTCATGGTCTATAACCAACCTTTGGTTTAATTCTCGAGCGTCGAGACACAAACGCACAGATCCATCCTTCTTTATGACTACCACAAGTGGACTAATATATTCACTATTAGATTTTCTAATAATATCCCATTCTAACATTTTGTGTATTTCCGCTCAATTTTCCTCAGCAATTTTATCAGTGGTATCGTCGCATCCGAAAAATTATTCGCAAATTTTGCATAAAAATTCACTAATCCAAGAAATCCTTTTAACTGTCGCAAATTTCTCGGATCGGGATAGTTTTGTATTAAGTCCAATTTTTTACTCTGAGGTTTTATGCCTTCCGTTGTTAAAATATACCCCAATAATTCTACGTCTTGACGTAAAAAATTTGTTTTTTTAATCTTAATCGAATGTGTAAAAGGGAAAGATAATGTTGTACCTGATGTATTATCCAGACATCCTGAATATATGTCAACTGCAAGATGTAAGCCTGGACAAATCATGATATCTGCAGTTGAACAACTGAAATTAAGTAAAGAACTGATAACAGTGTTTGAAAATTTCCAAAAATATCAAGAAACGGATGAAAATATTTTGAAAATTAGAGAAAAAGCCGTTAAAATAACTACAGAAATTCCTGAGGTGGACGGAAAAAACCTGCTTTAATAGAGAAGGATCGATTGATTTATAAAAGAAATTATATAAATCAATATGTATTAATTATGCCAGAAAGATATGTAACTCAATTTATAATTGAATTACATGAAATTTATGGGCATATTGGCAAATGAAAAGTACAACAAATGATAGAAGAAGACTTTTATGTTAAAAATTTAAAACATAAAATAGCTTACTAACTATCTACTTGCGACTTGTGCCAGAGACATAAGATTTCAACACACCCAAGCTTTGCCAAAAGACAAACGATTGCACCTGAAAGGCCAGGAGAATTACTATCTGTAGATTTCTGTGGGCCGCTGACGACTTCTACGTGCGTAGAAGTTGTATTGTATGCAATAAAAATGGCAAACACGGAAACAGTGATAAGAAAGATTTTTAATCACTATATTCCTAATTTTGGCAAGCCAAAGAAAATAATATGCGATCATGGTACGCAATTTACCTCGAAAAAATGGCAACAAAAACTTGAGGAGGAAAATATTGGCTTAACATACTTCTCAATACGCCACCCACAAAGTAACATCGTGGAGAGAGTAAATCGTGAACTTGAGCGGTTTTTTAGAACGTTCGTTAAAGACAAAGATACTGGCTGGGTACCGTATGTTAATATTATATAAAACATTATTAACGAAACGTATCATGAAACGGTTGAAATGACACCTTTAAACTGCATTTCAACATGAAACCTACAAGGTCATGGAAAATCTGGCTGAGAACTGGCATTACTCGTAGCTCTGCAGATAGAACGTAAAAGCCAATAATGTGTCTGATACAGAGCAAAAAGAAATTGTAAAGTTTTTTGCAATATATGAAGGCCCGTATCAAGTACAGCGGAAAATAGGGAACGCTACCTATTCTTTAATAGATTTTAATAGATGAGAAAGCTGGAACAGAACGTGGTCAATTTCACGCGTGCGACTTAATTAAATACAAGCGCCGTTTTGAAAATGTACAAAATGTAAAATAAGTTAAAGTTAATGCAAAGTATTTATAAAAAAAATAAAAAAAATAAAACAAAAATATTACCAATAAACATTAGCAACAATAAATACGAATATAAATAAGTATAGGTTTCTAAATATATATAAGTATGGTCTGTAAATAAATAGTTGTAAATAAATAAATAATAAACCTGTAAAAAAAAAAAGATTTGGATAGTTTAATTTGGATATTTCCAGTTTACTTATTACTATTGGGAATATCTGAGTTAAGCGCAAGTTGTTTTTAACATGTGAAAAAAAAAACAATTAGCGAGCACTAGAAATTAAAGACCAGAGAGAAGAAAATAAAGCTCAAATTTAAAAGGCTAAATATTTTGATAAACAAAACCATATGTATCAAGTATATATACAAACATATATATGTATATACAGGTAGAAAGAGACAGAACAACAACACAGCTCTCAGCTGAATGTGCGAGAACCACAGAGAAGCGAGGAAAACAGGCAGGACCCCAGCTCGAATATTTGTACTCGGCCCAGCAAGGGTAATAACCTGGCTCTTAAGCTTAACTTTGATTGGAAATACAGGAGACCAATTAAAATTGAGTAGGACAATGCTATACGAAGCAGAGAAAATTCGAGGAGCAGGGGTGTCAGTCTGTTAGTATCTCGCGAGAAAGTAAGGCATTCTTTAAAATGGATAAGTATGATGATGGTTTGATCTTGTACGTGGAGGAGCATGATCTACTGGAAGATAGAAGGGAAGAAAGAAAAGGGGATGAGTTCTTCGAACTAGTGAAAGAAGTGGAAGGTCGAGTGGGTGAAGAGATTGTGGAAAGTGAGTCTCACAAGGGTTATGTGATACTGAGGCCTGTCAACCCAGAGAAGTTTAAAGGAGTGGAAAGGGAAGGCGTACATGGAGAGATATACCAAACAGGAGAGATGGTGCCTGTTGAGGTGCAGGCAACTCCTAGGGTGGTAGAGGAGACCGACGGAGGTCAGAAGATAATTACGCCGGACGCCACCTTCAAGAGAAGAAAAAGGAATAGCTGTGCGGTTAGAGGTCGTGCTACTGATGTAACCCAAGATGAAGAAAGAGGTGTATTTATCCGACCAGCAGAAAAAAGAAAATATATAAATACCTTGTCCATGCAGACGGACGTGTGTGAGCCGGTCGATGGAAATAATAATACATTTTCAGAATTTAAAAAAAGTATCTGTTCAAACGGAAGGAGATCAAAGAGAGAGATGACAAGGAGGCAAAGAGAAGGAGAGTAATCGTAGAGAACGATATATACGATGAACAAACGTACAAGAGTTATGCAGAAGACTATACAAAAAAAAAATAAAGGAGTTTAATCGATCATGGGAGCCGCACAAAATGGCTCAATGGCCGGCTACTCCAGGATTCGTTTCGATTACTCCACCACCGATAATCCGGAAGCTGGTGGACAGAGATGATCAAATAAAGACTCACAAACGGTGGCAGCTGGAGGAGAAGAAGTTGAAGCAAAGTCGCTGGTGAGTTGACCGTGAATAAGAAAGTGCGCGTTCGCGGAAACTTTAAAATTCGTACGCTAAATACTTGTGCGCAACGCATGTAGCTTCTTAGGGAGTTTGGAAATAAATTTTAATTTTCTTTGGAAGATATAAATTTATTTCCGGGGGACTATCTGAGCCCCGTTATTTATTGCTCAAAAATAAATCTTTAACTATCTTCTAGATAGGCAATAATAATATAAAATTAATAATAACTGTGCTGTGCTGAGTAAACAATAAAAAAAAATATTGATTTTTGTTTTAATATAATAAATTTTAATTTTTTTTGGAAGATACAAATTTATTTCCGGGGGACTATGTGAGCCCCGTTAATTATTGCTCAAAAATAAATCTTTAATTTTTTTCTAGATCGGCAATAATAATATAAAATTAATAAAAACTGTGCTGTGCTGAGTAAACAATAAAAAAAATATTGATTTTTGTTTTAATATAATGTTATAATAAAAACAAATTTTTTTTATATTTTATATTTGTTATATAGTGTTATCGACAGATTTATAGTTTTGTAAATTTTTGTAAGTAGAATCACATAGATAGTGAGTAAAAAACAAGTGAATCATTGATAATTATTTAGTAACCCCCCTGCGCAGAGAGCCGAGTATACTCGTCCAGACGGAGTTGTTCCCGTATGCAGGATGACGAGTATACTCGTCCAAACATTTTTTATCATAACTTTTGAACAAAATACTAAGACATCAACGACCCCACAAATTAAAGCCTAGAATATATGTAATAAGATAGCTGGAGTTTGAAATACGATTTTAAATGTTATTATAAAATTATTATAGTCTGAAAAATAAGAAAATTACGTTTTTTTATACTTATTGTATGCAATTGTAAAATCTTTCGTAAATTGCTTAAAATAGCTCAAAATTGCTTGAAAACCCTTACTCGGGGGTTTTCAAGGTCGCTTATTACGATTCTGCAGTTATAATTTAAAAATTCAAAATGGCGGATCCAATATGCCGGCTGTTAAAATTATTCCCGAGAATTATAAGAATATTTTCTAAAAATATGAACGTAAATAAGCTCTTAACATTATCAATAGTATATCTATTATTAAAATTTCAAAATTAAAAATGGCAAATCCAATATGGCCGCTACATACAAAATTCCTGTATATTATTTAATAATATATAAAACAATCGTATAATTATTACGATTGTTTTAAAAAAAAATAACCATACATGGGTTTTCGGGATCGCTGATTACAAATCTGCGGTCAGAATTTCGATATTCGAAATGGCGGATCCAACATGGCCGCTACATACACAATATCCGGACATTACAAGTGTATTTGAAGAAAATAACCATACATGGGTTTTCGAGGTTGCTGATTACGAATGTGCTGTCAGAATTTCGATATTCAAAATGGCGGATCCAATGTGGCTGCCACACACGCAATATCTGGACATTACAAGTGTCTTTGAAGAAAATAACCTTACGTGGGTTTTCGTGGTCGCTGACTACTTATTTGCAGTCAGAATTTCAGAATTCAAAATGGCGCAATTATTATCTCTGTTATAGAGTGAAATATTATACATTTACAGCCCTATAACCCAAAAACCTTTATACACATTAAAACATGGGTTTCGTTGACAAAATCGTAAAATCTCAAAATCTGTTTTGTGACACGTTCGTTTTTTGCTAAAAAAAGTTGCACAAGTCCCAAAAACCCATGTATGGTTATTTTTTTTTTAAACGCTCGTATTATACAAAAATTGCTTATGTGGCGGCCATTTTGGATTCACCATTCTGAATTTCGAAATTCTGACTGCAGATTTGTAATTAGCGACCCCCAAAACCCATGTATGGTTATTTTCTTTAAAAACAATCGTAATATACAGGAATTTCGTATGTAGCAGCCTTATTGGATCCGCCATTTTGAATTTCGAAATTCTGACTGTTGATTCATAATTAGCGACCCCAAAAACCCATGTATGGTTATTTTCTTTAAAAAAATCGTAATATACAAGAATTTAGTATGTAGCAGCCATATTGGATCCGCCATTTTGAATTTCGTAATTCTGACTGCAGATTCGTAATCAGCGACCCCGAAAACCTTAAAATCATTCCCCTCTACGTTTTAGACTTGCTTTGAAAATTTACTGCATTTGGAAGGTATTTCTGGCATGATAACTCCTGCGCATAGGGGTTAAGTGAAAAGACACTGAATATAGTATAATTATTAAATGAGTGAAAAGACACTGAATACATTAGATGTGTATAAATTAAACGTGGTATGATTAGTTTGTGCGAAAAAAATGTACAATTTGAATTTAAATAAAAATACAAATTCATATGAGGGGACTATGTAACGCCCAAAACTATAGTTTCTTTAAAATTTTAAATATTCGTAATATACTCAAAATTCGCACAGGCTGGTCGGCGGAAAGCGAATATTCGCACAAAGAGGAATCGCAGAGAATAAGGATATGTGTCTACATCCATGTGAGATATGACTGATAGAAAGGGTAAGAGGAGTGGGAGCCGAGTTGCTAGGCGACGTTAGCAGCGAGTGCGTTAGTGCGAGGCCGAGCCGCCGACGAAAGTCGCGAGGCCGAGCCACCGAAAGGATTGAGCTGGCTGTCGATCAGAGGATCGTCAGTCAGCGCACAGCCGCCTAGCAAGCAGGACCTTCACTACTCCTGCTCTTATAAAACGATTTAGACAGCTAACTTGTATCTTCGCTGGTTTACTGATTACTATTGGCGAACATATGAGTGAGCGCAAGTTGTTTTGATGGTATGGAACTGTGATGCTGAATAAATGCGAGTCTTAGAACTTGACATTGTATATAAATAATATATAGCATTTTATTTATATACCTATATAAACATACATATATACTCTGTAACGTGGCTTTTCGTTATGACGGCTTATTTAGTAGACTTCTCTCGACACTTTACCGAATTTTTCTATGTTAATGGGCGCCAGGTAAAGCGCGGCTAACTCTGCACGAGCCCTTTCCCAGAGGAACTTCCGTGAATTGGAAAATCAGGAATTAA
This sequence comes from Gastracanthus pulcherrimus, assembly GCA_949152435.1. NCBI lineage: Eukaryota > Metazoa > Arthropoda > Insecta > Hymenoptera > Pteromalidae > Gastracanthus > Gastracanthus pulcherrimus. The sequence continues at coordinate 125,164,578 of OX424573.1, forward strand.
TAATAAACACACAAATTTTCTCTTTAAGTATACCTAAGCTTTATGACATTTATATACGCACGGTCGCTACATTTACAATCTTCGCGCAAAGTCTATCAGTCGCTATACAATATGGCTACGTTAGCCCTCGCACGCGTCTCTCGCGACGACCAAATCACCACGTTTTCCCGAGTTTTCCGAGTCGCACAAATTTTCTCCAATAATGTCCGTAAATCTAACGTTGGCCCGACGCGCACTGATTCTATATCCTGGTGTCACACCACCACGAATTTACTTGCCTAACCCCGAGCATATGGCGACGATGCACGATAATTATTCTACAAATTTTTACTTGCAAGTGCCGAGGGAAGCTCGGCAATTCCAATCCACTCACCGTCGCAAATCTGGCACGCCTCGCGATGCTCCTCACTAGCTGGTCGCAAAAGTTCGTCGGATAATATAATCTCAAAAAAATGTATGGCGTTGAGCGCGTCTATCTTGGTTGATGGGCGGACAGGCGATGCAAACGTGTCTCTCTACGCTGACGGACGGGCAGGCAATTTTTAAAGTGCGTCTGTATTCGCTGACGGGCGGGCAGGCAATGCCTAAAATTGGAGAGGGCCGAAATCTCTTCCAAAATTTTCGCTCTTCTTCTCGAACAACTTCAGCCCACACACTTGTTGCTTCCGCCCCTTTCTTCATGGTGATTGGCCTTGATTTTCACTAGATGCGAAAATCAAGGCCAAGTCTGCGGTGATTTCAGTCGCTAATTACCATTGGCCCGCTCCGCGAATGCAGCCGTGTCCACGCAGCGCGGGCAATATGAATTGCTAGATATTCACACGCGGTCAACCCGGCGTGTGTATCTATATCGGGCGCTTTCGGTTTTGTCGCTGCCGGACCATCCCAGTTGGCAGCGGCGACGTGCGCGCGTCGGCCTACGCTAGGATAGGCCGGCAGCTTCATGCGGCTCGCGGCGCGGCGGCTGCTAGCTCTCCCCTCTGTCGACAGCCGTGTCGGTATTTCTCTCTCTCTCTCTCTCTCTCTCTCTCTCTCTCTCTCTCTCTCGTGGCTACAGCAGAGATGGTGTGCCTCGAGGAAGCCGCCGCTGCTGCTGTGAATCCTCTCTCCTCCCGCGTCTGCGTGCATCGGGAGAGAGGGCAGTCGCGCACGCGTGTGTGTATGTGTGTGTGCGGGCAGCGGCTCATCATCCTCGAGAGGCGAGGAAGAAAGAGCAAGCGAGAGAGAGAGGGTCGCGCGTACAGTGTGCAGTGGTGTTGGTGCTGTACATGGTTGCGTAGGTGTTCGTCGTCGTTGCTTGTTCCGAGCAATCGTCGCTGTGGCGATCAGATGGTGCCGCCGGTATGGGTGTGTGCGTGTGTGTGCCGGTCTGCGGCTTTCCTCGGTCGCTACTCCTTATCCTCCCTCCCTCAACAAATAATAACAATTCCCCCCATTAATAACAATATTATTTAATATAAAAAATGGTCGGCTCTGTTGACGGGTGACTTGGTCGCGATTGACTGCCCGTGTTTTAATATCATTGGGACGTGAAATACACGTCACAACTCATCCTATATTTTCCGTATTCCTTTCTATCATTTAGCTACCTCGGGGAAGATAATAATTAAATAAAATAATAAAAGGTTGTTTATTTAAATTGAATGATAATAATAATACTCACGAATCCTTACAACCCGTAATTCATTCTAATGCGCCCTTGTAATCGAGATATGATGTAATTTACTCGAAATATTCGTTATTTGAATGAAAAAAGATACCACTTCTTCTAAAAACAACTTTACAGGTTTTTATTATGGATAAATAATTCAAAATATAATAAAATTTAGGCAAAAATACCCATAATTTAAGCTATGTTATGTATGAAAATATTAATCTTAACAAAAGTTATTTACAATTGTAAATGACGACCGAAATTGCATGAATATTCAAAGAAATTTAACTCTTTTAAATTCGTTGATTTTCCATGTATTTTCAGTAACCATCTTTAATTGTTAATACCTCTCGATCAGATTAATATTTTTATACGTAACAGAACTTAAATTAAAATTCTTTTTGCCTTCCTTTTATTATCTTTTCTGTCATTTTTTCATAATAAAAACTTGTAAAGTTATCGTTAGCAGAAGAGGTATCGTTTTTCATTAAAATAACGAATATTTCGAGTAAATTATCTCATATCTCGAGATCAAGAGCCCATTAGTATGAATTACGGATACTAGGCTTAATTTTTGGGTACCATAAAACATTTCCCAAAGTCTAACCGAATTTCGTTTCCCGGGTGGTGTGCCCTCTTCTTGTTAGAAGGGACTAATTTGTGGCAAAATCACGTATAATATACATATTTAAGATATAAAAACTTGCATCAATTTTGTGTCAGAATATTTTTGTTGTCTACAAAATAAACAATGAATTTTTACAGTATTTAACACCGGGTTGACCCCTTATTAATACAACTAAAATAACGAAATATTTTCATTATTTTTGAATAACGTAACTTAACTAAATTTTAATTATGAATCGGTCCCTGCTTAAACACGGTCATTCTGTTACACACGATAAGCATTTGGATTCTGTCTGATAAAAAAGTAAATAATGAAGATACTTTTTTAGATAACTACTCAAGATTCAATGTGCACACAAGTAAAATAATCTTAAGGGGGTACGGATGCTTAAATCGACCAATTTCTATTTTTATATAGATAATACTCCTTGGTATCGATATTCATATATGTGGAAGAAGCGTACAATATGAACAGAAAAATTGTCAACAATTCTATGTTTCAAACATAATTGTTACCAATTGAAAAAGAAATTACTAAAAAAGCAAAACCGTTTCGGTATTTATACCATTTTTATTTTTAAGGTGTTATTTCCTTCCTTAAATGTTACTTTATAAATTGTGACGGTCTTATTACTCATGAAATTATTATTATACTCTCTTCTAAAATGTCAAACCACCTCTCCGGGCGAAAGCCACATATTCTATATATAATAATACTTTGTATTACGGCAAGCATCTGGGAGAGAGAGCAGCGGACAGGAAGTGTACGACTATGCGCTTCGTAAGAAAAATGGAGAAAGAGAGAGAGCCTGCGACAACGGACGATATATACGACGGGAGCTAGCGCACACCGGAGGGCCAACCACATGCGGCTACGACGAGGCCAGGTCAGGACACGCTTCGTTGTAAGTCAACCTCTCTGATTCTTTCTTACGCAACGCGGGCCAGTACGCGTCCTGTTATATTACCTCCACCCCAGAGCTTTGCATCATTTGATACAGTTAGTATCGCACTACGTGTACCTATGTGAAACGTGAATAAAGACCCGTTCTAGTTCCTCTGTAACTAACGTGTGATGTTCTTTAACCTCTCCTTTCCCCCTCGTACTCTGCCTCCTACGCGAGCGCGAGTGAGATCATATAATTTATTTTAAACTATAAGGATTTTCTTAACGACAACAAAATAGCCGCCAATTCATTGGCACTTAGCTTCCCCAAACTTTATAAATTGTACCAATATGAAATTATTTATTTTATTTAATACTGTGGTGAAAGAAAATAAGTCTATTGCTTTTTAATATGTCGATATGTATATATGTATATATTTAAATTTTGTAATTTGTCAATTCAAATTTTAACTCAATTAGATATTGTTTCTTACAAATTGAATTGGAAAACAAAACATATAAAATATATATATATATATTTGTAAAAATGGACTCAACAATTCGGTGCGAGTTAAGCAATTTATTAATATCGTCTACGTTTCGAATCCCTTTTAATATATTCCTTATAAAGGCTATACAAAATATACAATATTTACAATAGTCATAAAAACATAAAAAATTACGAAAACAGCTAATAAAAGTGATGAGCAAAGTTTGATCTACCATATCTAATGAATGCCTAGTTACTGTGTGGCATATTATTAATACTGCTACAATCGATATAATTGCTGTAAGACAGTAACCATCAGTTACACATTGGCATCTAAAAAGGAAAATAATTATTTTTTCTATAGGTTTTCAAGGAAAGTTCACAATTATTACTAACAACAATATTATTATTATAATTATTATTGAAAACTTACATGTGTCAAACCAATAATGTAACAAACACCCGCGAGTGGCATTAGATCGGCAAGCGATGGAAAGCCCGATCTTGGTGTTTCACCACTCGAGGGTGGACCGACAGTGAAGTAGTAAGTTTGCGGGAAGCAAGACAAGACGTCAAAATTAGAAAAACCGTAGAGAAGGGGGAAACAGCCAAATAGGAGAGGGAATCAACTGCAAGCATTCGTGTTTGTGCGACACGCACATCCATGACGGTAAGAGGCAGCGCGCACGAGTATACTAGTGAGCTCGTGCATCAACACATACATATGTGCGTACCTGTAGGCACACACACTCAACCAATACATCGTGTCGCGGGGGTTTCTCTTAGGAAGACCAGCCAAGAGCAAGTTCATCGCTCACAGCAGTGCAACACCTTCTCCCATGTAACACAATCATAATATGACACCAAGTGTCACTAACAGAGGTTAATAAACAAAATAGGGGTTGTAAAGTTGTAATTTCAATAAAAATGCCAATTTATGTTTTTTATATTTTTATTTATTTTTCCTTTTTAGTTGCCAATGTGTAACTGTTGGTTACTGTCTCACAGCAATTATATCGCTTGTAGCAGTATTAATAATTTGCCACACGGTAACTAGCCGTTCTTTAGATATGGTACGTCAAACTTTGCTCATCACTTTTATTAGCTGTTTTTGTAATTTTTTATGTTTTCATGACTATTGTGAATATTGTATATTTTTTATAGCCTTGATAAGGAATCTATTAAAAGGGATTCGAAACGTAGGCGAAATTAATAAATTGGTTAACTCGCAGCGAATTGTTGAGTCCATTTTTACAAATATATACCACAACGAGTATTCAACATTATTGCAAATAAAATATATATCAATTAACTATAAAATACTCTACAGTCTCCTCTTATTTTGAAACTATTAAATAATTTTCTTTTATAAGTTATAGGAGTAAATGCATATTCTTGTGATAAAAACAGGGTGTCCTGAAATAAATAAAATATTTTTGAACCTATTAGAAACTGTAGCATAGATAATAAAAAAATATTGAAATTGTGTAAATACTAAAAAAGTTTTTGCATATCAAATTACAATTTTTTCAATTGTCAATAATAAGTTTTGCAACAATATAATTGTTGATTAAATTGTATTTATGAATATAACGTACGAGGTCTGTCCCAAAAGTATCCGACCTACGTTCATATCTTCGCGCGGAGAGACTCAGGCGACCTCTGGAGGGTACGAACGTCACCAACAACTCCTAACCTTCTCGTCAGTAGCCTGAGATACCGAGGAAACGCCTTAGTTCCCGCGCAGCGTGTATTTGTTTACAACGACTTTTTTGCGTTCGTCGCAATTTGCTTATTGCTAAAAATGGCAGAACGAACCGAACAGCAAATTTGCATAAAATTTTGCTTTAATCTCGGTAAAAGTTGTGCGGAAACTATTGAAATGTTGCAAAAGGCCTTTAAAGATGAGTGTATGGGCAAAATACAAATAAAATAGTGGTATAGGCGGTTCAAAAGTGGCCGCACATCTGTTGACAGTGATCCTCGTTCTGGTCGACCTTCGACGAGAACATCGTCGGATAATGTCGAGCGTGTGCGTGTCGCAGTTGAACAAGATCGTCGTTTGACTGTGAGAGAACTGGAAGGTGAACTTGGAATACCAAAAAGTACTGTTTGGCGAATTTTAACCAAGAATTTGGGAATGACTCGTGTGTGTGTGCAAAATTCATCCCGAAACTGCTCTCAGACCAGCAAAAAACCTTCGATTAGAAATCGCTCAGAACAATTTGGAAATGATTAATAGTGATGAAAATTTTCTTAAAAAGGTTATTACTGGTGATGAGTCATGGGTTTATGGTTATGATCCTGAAAATGCCGCTTAAAGGACATCGATTCGACAATAAACAGACTGTTGAAACTAATGCGACGAATGCACTAAAGGCGATTCGGAAGTCTGACTTTCAAGAGTGCTTTAATAAGTGGAAACATCGATATGAGCGTCTTGTTCAATCAAATGGGGACTACTTTGAAGGATGCCACCCCCCGGATGACGAAGAATAAATCAAGCGCCGAGAAATCGAGGTAGGTCGGATACTTTTGGGACAGACCTCGTATACTACTTTAACAAATAAAATTTTTTCGTATTTTTGTAACTGTTCAGTTTTATGATCATCGGGTCTATTCATTAATTACAAAAATATCATAAAAATGTAAAAGTGGTATAACACAAAAACGAATCGATGTTTCTTAATTTTCTTTTTATTTCAAACTTTATCATAAAATAAAAATAAGCTTTGAATGGCCAATAAATACCTCATAATATTCAAGAAAAAAGCGATTAATTTTTCTTTTAAATAACATAAATATTGCACAAATGAAAAAACGATTTAAAATCTTCATAAAATACGTAAAAAATGAGCTTTGCTTGGTCAAATATTAGAAATCATTATAATGCAGAAATGATTCGCTGAATACTGAAAATTCTTTTTGATTTCACATCTTTATTAAAAGATGAAAAAAAATAATCGTAATCCTCAAGAAATAAGCAATCAAACATTTTTTGAAAAAAAAAAATGTAATCTCGAATATCACGAAGAATTAAAGTCCTCATGATCTGGGCATAGAACTTAGCCGCAATATAGTAAAAACTATCTTATTGAAAATTTCAGATGGTATAATGTCGTTTTACTCAAGTTGTCCTTTGCCATAGAAAATCGATTATTTCTACAAAATGATTTTTTTCTAACGTATATAAAAATACAATGACTCAAAAGTTTTACAGAATAATCTTCTCCATTATCCTAATCACCTCAATATTTTTCAAGAATTTTCCAACATAAACTTCAGAGAAATAACCGTTCAAACATCAAATGACTTTTCCAAGTATAACAAAAGAAAGGAAAATATTAATGTAAATTAAAAAAATAAATTTAATGTAAATCCCCCGTAGCGAATTTTTGTGATATTATCATAATGCATTGTTATCATTATTTTCATTATTTTATCTTTTAGTAAGTAGTATAACTATTCATAGTAATTTAGACCATTACACAGGCAGACAAAATTTTCCTGAACCAATAACCCAGAGACCAGACCATACTTTTCCGAAGGTTTTTGGCACGCTGAATCCAAATCCGGCTTCAGAATTGCTCTATCACCTCAGGTTTTCGAGATATCCTAACCTAAAAGTGCAAAAATCACCGTTTTTGGCTGTTTTTGAGGTTATGTTATGCCGCTAACTGATTTTTTAATGCAAAACGATCAGCGGCATCTGAAAGTACTAGTCTTGCCCTTCAAAATTTATTTTTGCTTGTTTCGATTCGACTTTTCCTTCTCGAGATATATCGCTTTCAATCTGTAATGTATCAGTGTTTCTTATCTACTAGACATCCTATCCCATAGTTCCGTTTATACTCGGATAAACAAACTCTTCCTGATATTGCTGTCAAACCGCTTGCAAATGCATACCTGGTAGTTTTTGGGGTCACTGATCACAAATCTGGAGTCAGAATCTCCGAATTCAAAATGGCGGATCCAATATGGCGGCTATGATTACCAAGATCCGTAGTAAGTCACAAAAAATCCCGGAAAAGCTCTGGAGATCGGTTACTCGGGGGTTTTCAGGGTCGCTGATCTCAAATCTGGAGTCAGAATTTCCGAATTCAAAATGCCGGATCCAAAATGGCGGTTATGATTACCACGATTCATAGTAAGTCACCAAAAACACTGGAAAAGCTCTGGAGATCGGTTACGCGGGGGTATTCGGGGTCGCTGATCTCAAATCTGGAGTCAGAATTTCCGAATTCAAAATGGCGGATCCAAAATGGCGGTTATGATTACCACGATCCATAGTAAGTCACCAAAAACACTGGAAAAGCTCTGGAGATCGGTTACGCGCGGGTTTTCGGGGTCGCTGATCTCAAATCTGGAGTCAGAATTTCCAAATTCAAAATGGAGGATCAAATATCGCGACTATCGTTGCCAAGGGCCATAGCCATAGTTGACCAAAATCTTGGAAATGGTCTTTTAAGTCGTCACTATGGCTATGGCCCTTGGCAACGATAGTCGCGATATTTGATCCTCCATTTTGAATTTGGAAATTCTGACTCCAGATTTGAGATCAGCGACCCCGAAAACCCCCGCGTAACCGATCTCCAGAGCTTTTCCAGTGTTTTTGGTGACTTACTATGGATCGTGGTAATCATAACCGCCATTTTGGATCCGCCATTTTGAATTCGGAAATTCTGACTCCAGATTTGAGATCAGCGACCCCGAAAACCCCCGAGTAACCGATCTCCAGAGCTTTTCCGGGATTTTTTGTGACTTACTACGGATCGTGGTAATCATAGCCGCCATATTGGATCCGCCATTTTGAATTCGGAGATTCTAACTCCAGATTTGTGATCAGTGACCCCAAAAACTACCAGGTATGCATTTTCAAGCGGTTTGACAGCAATATCAGGAAGAGTTTGTTTATCCGAGTATAAACGGGGCTATAGGATAGGATGTCTAGTAGATAAGAAACACTGATACATTACAGATTGAAATCGATATATCTCGAGAAGGAAAAGTCGAATCGAAACAAGCGAAAATGAATTTTGAAGGGCAAGACTAGTACTTTCAGATGCCGCTGGTCGTTTTGTATTAAAAAATCAGTTGGCGGCATAACATAACCTCAAAAACAGCCAAAAACGGTGATTTTTGCACTTTTAGGTTAGGATATCTCGAAAACCTGAGGTGATAGAGCAATTCTGAGGCCGGATTTGGATTCAGCGTGCCAAAAACCTTCGGAAAAGTATGGTCTGGTCTCTGGGTTAAAAATCTTGTCGGCCTGTGTTATTTAAACAGGGCTCATTTTATAGATATATGTTCATGGAACACTTTGAAATCTGATTTGGCCAATTTGGTTAAGGTGCAACCGCACTAAAGTGTTAATGTAGATGTACATTTTCCTAGCTACTGAATAAAGTTAGTGGGTTTTATAAAAAATAGTAGCATATTCTTCACAAAATTTGCAACAAAAAGAACATTGTTACACTTTTTTATCTAAAGTGCAATAATTTCAAATGAAAAATACATGAAAGTTAGCGGTTACGACAAAAATTAAATTCCATTTTTATCTGTAATACATAACTCTTTACGCTTTTAATTTTAAGGTCGAAAAAATTTGTTGTATATTTTGATAAATTGCGGCAATTTTACCGTCCGTTCTGAGATTAAAAAATGTTGGTCTGCTGACTTGACGTGGAATATCTTGTATATATCTTCTCTATATTATAAAAATATTTTGCCGCTGTTTTCGCCGCCGCTGCTCAGCTTCCTTTTCTTGAATTTTGACGATTTTTCGTAATTTTTCTTTGTCTTTATGTGATTTATGCACTATTTAAGGATTTTTATGTTAATTTACGTTATTCTACAGTATATAATATTTAACGATCGGAATCTCTTCCATATCTCCCTTTTTCTACTTTATAGGCCTATTATTCGACATTTTTCGTGATTTTTACGTTATTTTTACGTTTGTGATAAAATCCACTTTTTTTTAAGGATTTAAAGTATTAAAGTGAGTTTAATTAATCGAAGGGTCATTAAAAGTTTTTAGAACTATTTTTTATGAAAAATTTGCTAAAAAGTCCTTCATTGATATTTTTTAAAGATTCAATTTTGTTGAAAAAATGGTTCTATTCTCAAAATTGAGTTATAACATCAATGCCATAATTACCAACCCAAGGCCTAGCCGCTCCTAGTAATCAAAGCAACCTGGTCGCAGGTAGTGCGGCGTTGGCTCCGTGGTAGAGCGTGTGCCTCGGTATCCGGGAGTCGAGGGTTCGAATTCCCCCGTCCGCTTTACTTACGGAACGTCTAACGTTTCTTAACGCAATATTTTTAAATACTTAAGCCGGGGGGGGGGGGGAGATCTAATTCCAGCCGTCCTGTACAGGCCCGGGCCTTTGTGCACGTGAGGCGATTAAATCCTTTTGTTTCTACTTATTATTCTTATGGGTTTAATTAAATCAAATCAAAACTCTTACCTTATTCTTTATGCTTCTTATTCTCTTGATGAAATATAGCGGTAAAACAGCTTAAAAATTATGATATGGACGCCTGTTGATACTCGAAAAGTATGTGCTTTTTATTTTCTTGATGAAATACAGTGATAAGACAGCTTAAAAATTATGATATGGACGCCTATTAAATACTGTGAATATTATCTACGAGGCGCGTGGCTACTTCAAGTTTGGCCTAAACACGACTGGCCGTGAAAATATGGCTTAGCTGTAGCGTCCACGCTGAAGCGTCCACCCCTGCTCAACACCTCCCCTCACCTCCGTGACGTCACGACGATTGTCTCCTCGTGTCGCTCCTACAGTTTCTTATGGCTTAGTAACTGCAGGAGATCTACGGAGCAACGCACGTGCGCCGATCGTACGTTAAGGAGAGGTAGAGCTTGAAATGCTGAGTCAGGTGACACTAGATATTCTTGTGAGCTCGACTCATGCATTGAAATTAAGTGACGAAAATTTGTGCGTGTAGGAATTGTTTGATTGTGTACTCTTGGTCTAAGAAATTAAACACACCATTTTCGTCATTTAACATCCCCCTCTACTTAAAAATATTCGTCGTCCCTGATGAATGTCACGTATCGCTCTAGAGTAACATATCAATGTCTGCCAGTGGGCGCGGGTCCATGGTCCGGGTATCGTAAGTTTATGTCAGCAAATTTTGTGTCATTATATGTTTGATTTGATTTGACTTGGCTTTGGCACAGAAAAGAAAACAAATTTTTTTTTGTTTGCGTATGTTCTTTTTGGTGGATGTTTGGTCAAGAATTCTTGAGTAGTCAAACAACTACTGCAATATATAAAAAATATTATTGAACATAGGTTCGCCCTTCATCAGCAAATGGTCCGGTGGACATTTTGTAGATGCCGCCGCAAGATTCGGACTGACGTGGTTCGAACTCCTGTTTTTGGTTTGGTCAGTTCGTTTTTCGCCGCCGAATAGTCCGGTCGACATTTTGTAGATGCCGCCGAAAGATTCGGACCGTCGAAATCCGAAATTGTAGCTTCTATTCGTGTATAGGCTAATGATATTGAGCCGTTATTGATTGTTCTTCATTACCAGGTGTAAGATACTGTGTACCTTTATTGTAATTTTTTTTATTATTGTTTTTTTTTTTTATTTTAGGGTTTTGGGTTGGGATGTGTTGCACTTCCATCCTTTTGTGAAGCTTAACCAAGTCATTAAATCTTTGTGCTGCTCAGAATGCATACTACGAGTGTTTTGTGAGATTAAGATGAAAGCTTACTTACGTGTACCGTGTTTTGGTTCTTGGTTACAATATTGTTTTGGCATTATCTGTTATTGCTTTTGGGTTCCATGCACACTGCATTGTCATTTATGATAATGATTTGTGTGGTTCTAAAATTAAGGTGGTCCAGGTCCATAACAATAAATGTGGTCTAACAATTTAATGTATGTATATTATATTAGACAAAAGAATAAATTTGAAGATATAAAAGGTATTGGTCCAATATTTTTACAAGTCACTTAAACACTAATATTATCGAGGTTCTCGAAGTCTATGTGGTCCATGTCTAATATGCTTGGCGATGGTTCTCTTGCGATTTCTTCTTCTGCTACACGTATGCTACCGAGGCTGATTAAATCTTGTGCTTCTTCCGTTTGTTCATCTTGTGATTTGTGGTCTGTGGTTTTCGGTGTGCGTGGATTTCATTGGTCTTTGTTTCCTTGTTCATTTTGTTTTTTCTTTTCTCGGTTGCTCTTGATTGAGTTGTGCTCAAAAACCCTGTAGTTACAGCTTTCCAGGGATTGGTCCCATTTGGTTCTTTGAATGTATCTCCCGCAGAAAAAATGTAGGTTGTAGTTGCACTCTGTTATGTGTTGGTCCCATTCTTCATGTCGCAACCAACTCCCGCATAGGTAGTGTACTTTGTATATCTTGTCCATTTGTTTCTTGCATATCGTATGGTGGTCCAGTTTATTCCTTGTATCTACAGCCATGCCACATGGTTCATGTTTTTCTCTGTGTTTACTGATGGTCTTGCTAAATTGTCTCACTGTTGCCCATCTTGGACGGTATTCTCTTGGACGGTTGTCCATGGCAGCGGCAGCATCTTTTTCATTAAAATACTGCACATAGCCCATGTACCTTAGGAATCGATGGTTGTCTTCCTGGCCTTTCATAACTACCCGTACGATGTGGTCCAAGGGTCCGAACTCCATGAAGTCCTCTTCATATACTTCTTGCGGCTTTCCTATGGGTATTAGGACACATAATCTCTTCCTCTCCGTGTCATCTAAACATCCGGTTATTAAAGCTGGCATCATTACTGGTTCGGCGCTGGGTCTTCCTTTATTCGTGCGTGGTCCTTTTTGTGTAATTTGTTCGCTGATCGATTCGTTGATTGTTTTTTGCACGTGTTTTGGGACCGTCATGGCTCTTTCAGCATGAATATTAATATGGTATTCTATTATTAGTATGTGGTCATTTGGTCCTTGGCTTTCCGTGGTAAGTGTGCATGGTCCAATGACTTTAAATAATTGTCTTGCTGCCTCCACACTCCCTTGGAAATGTACATGGACTCGGTTTGTCTCTGGTCTATTCAGTTGGTTTAGTGTTATTTTGCTCAAAGGGCCTGCAATTGGCGGATGTAGAGAAATAGGTCCTTGTTCTTCCGAAGAAGTGTCCATATCATCGGTTGAGGTATTGTCGCTCGCTGATGAGCTGTCTGATTGTTGGTCCTGGCTTTCTTGATAATTATGTTTTAGTATAATTCCGTTGGCAATATCTTGGTCCATGTACTCTATAGTTAATACTCCTATTTCTTTCTTTGGTCCTTCTCGTCGAACGTTTAAATGTATCTTGTTACTGGTCCCGAATGTTTTGACGTATGCCATAATGTGTTCCACGGGCGGCGTTGGGTGGTTGGTACTCAACGATCACTACTTTGACTTGGTCTATCGGTGATTTGACAGAGGTGATTCTGTATTTTTGGTCCATTCTGAAAGGAGGTAAGGTATGTTCTTTAGTTGGGTCCATTATGGTATGGAGCACGTTAAATAAAGTAGGTATAGAATTGAATGAAATGGAAAAGAGTAGAAAGTAGAAAAGAAAATTAGGTCCTTTTGGTACACGAGCTTGTTGTACATTGGTATTTTCGATTTCATGGGTCGCATGTTATTGTGTTTGATTTGGGTCATGTTTTATATTGCATGTGTAAGTGGTGTGATTATTTTATTGATCCTATTTGGGTTCAATCTACATTCATGTTAGGTTCATTTTTTCATAATTTTTTTTTATAGTTTTGCATATTTTGTTGCGGAGTGTTGGTTATCTTGGTCCATGTCATCTTCGGAAGTTGTATGTCCTATTTTGGTTCTCTTGTCTTATTTTGGTGCTTTCATCTAATGGTTCTTTTGGGTCTGGGTCCGATTTCCTTCCTTTTTAGTCATGTTGTGTTATTTTGGTGTCCTCTCTTATTTTTCTGGTGTTATGGTCCCATGCGACCTGATTTTTGCAAGTTTGCTCACGTAGGTGATAAAGCTCTATTGGTACTGTTTCTTCGCAGAATTCATGGAATTTGGTAATGGGTCCCTGTACGTTATATTTGGAACTTTTTCTTGATTCCGCAGGGGTCGCCTTGTAATCTGGGTTGCATCCATGAATTGCTTTTTCAGCGTCTCCCGACCTTCATCCTGCATGCCACGAGTCTTTGATGCTCTAAGTCCTGGGATTTTTTCCATTTGTTCTGACGTTGATGCGAAAACTGGTACCATGGCAGCAAGCCAATGATCCATATGGTTTCCTCTTTTAACTGTTCTGTTATGCTCATTGCTATTAATGTTTTTAGTTATTTTGTGAACAAATTTGGGGTTCTCCTATTTCTGAGCAACACCATTTGTTTGATCTGCCCTTGTCTCGCCTAACATGATTTCTGGTAGGATTGCCCCAAGGAGGGTTGTCGAAATCGTGTCTTAATATTTCAAAGAGGTCAAAATGATCACGAGCACTGTATTTACAAGCTACTTGTCTTGCTTCTCCATGCAAATGTTCCCATATTATGTCAAAGAAGTTTCCGAGCAATTTTATTGGTACGTTGTTAGCCAGTCTTTCGATTTCTTGAGCAAATTTTCCAAAGGGCATGTTGTGACCGGTATAGTGGGGAACATTATGGTTCATGTAAAAAAGTATCTTATCGGTCTCATTTATTAAGTCACATTGTCCATTATCCGACTCTGAATCACTATTGTTATCGAAATCGTAATGAGATATCATCGACCTACTGCATGTTGATGCTTCATCTGTCGGAAGGTCACAAACATCATAGTAATTAACTCTATATTTAGATTGTGACTCCATTAGAGCCATATCATTATTGTGATAAGAAACAGCAGTTTCTTCTTGTATGAGAAAGTCTCGTCCTAGCATGCCATTGCATGCTATTGAGAAATCGTCTGTTATCACCTCGAATCTATATGACTTTCCTCTTATGCATATGTACACCGACCCTAACGTTTCCATGGTGTTTGGGGTCATTCCTTCTAAAAGGCAAGTTTGTCCGCTATCTATTTCTGTATATGGGTCCAGTGCATCAATTTTTAGTAAATTGACTGTTGCTTCTTCATTTAGCATAAACGTTAACCATGGTTTCCTTCCTCCTGGCATTTCCAAATTGACATACTCGTATGTTGGCTCATCAATTTCTTCTTCTTCATTTCCATCCCTATGGCTCGTGCAAGGCGCAATCGTGTGGATGTTTCCGGGTCCATTGATCTCGTTCTCACCTTGTTCACTTGCTCTGGGATTTGGTACCTCAAATCCTCTGTTTTCATGTCTTTGTGAGTCTGTCGGGCTTGAGTCAAAGAATTCTCCCAACACCACCAGCAATTCTATTTGGTCTCGAAATCTGTGAACGTGAGCAATATGTTTTGCTTCGCCTCGTAGACTGTACCAAATATTGTCCAAAAATTCTTCATATTGATCAGGTGGTACATAGTGTGATAAATAATCCACATGGTGAGAATATTGATGAAAAGAGAGGTTGTATCCATCGAAAATGGATATATCCCTTATTGAATTTTGGTTTAAATTCATGATCACCTAGTGACCGAGTTGCTAAAGTCCCTTGGATTTCAAGTTACAACTGCCTTATTAATAATATGTCGTTTCCCATCATGCTTATTACAAATTTTGTGCTAAAACCGTCAAAATTATCATCCAGTAAAAGTTAACACAATTTTTAATTTTACCCAGGAGTAAATATAATTTTTAAATTTGGTTTGTATCTCCGTGAATGTCTTCTAAATTGGCTGTGTATAGATTACTTATGTCAGTCATGCATCAAATACCTTTTAAATAGGTCAAGTATGGGCTTCAAATAAAAGAGTTAAATGTAAAACTATTGATTGGTAAAATTTAGAGATATTACGGATGATGACCATAAGTTCAAATCCTATGTTATTCTGGCTATAGGGTTTCTATAAGTGTTCTAGTCTTTGACGTAGTATTGTGCCAGTGCTCTGAGCACGAGTTAAAAATGGTTGCACCACATAGAGCTTTCCACCGTTTTAAAAACGTGGTTTTGAGAACAACGCGTTTGCAGTTTTTTTTTTTTTTTACTTTTTGTTAAATCAAAATGGGAAAAAAATATTTACCTCTAATCATGTATTCCAGCTCCATATTGTACGCCTTCCTCTTCAACAAATGATGCTTCAGACTTTTTTTGTTCATTTTTTGATCTTCTGCGAGCATCTTTGGCTTCGTCGCTTATACTCTTTTCGGCGTACTCGATTCTCTCGCTGTCAATCTCGAAGCAGTAATTGTAACAATTTTCGCCAATTTCAAGTCCCAATGTCTCCATTATGTACATGATACTTTTGAAACCATCATTAAAGGTGCAAACTGCAATACTAGTTGCAATATCAATAACAGTTTTGCCGTTGGAGTGATGCTTCGGCGCAAAGTTCCAAACTACGCTGTTGAACGACTCATTACTGTTCTGCGTGTAGCCGCCCAAGCAGCGCTCGAGTAAATCTCCTTTCAAAAGATCTTCATAAATTTCTTTGACTGCTTGAAAAACTTCATCTTTCATCAGTGGTTTATGAGTAAAATCTTTTAGTTCTCCAGCTGCTTTAGCCTTTTGCCACTTGCACCACGAATCAGGACCAGGCGGGCAATCTTCGTGCTGTAGTATATTGTCGGTCGACATTTTATACTTTAGACCAGCCCAAATCTCTTTTTTCATGGCTTTATCTGAGTCGCAATTTCTTCTTATTGCTAAACCAAAATTTATGGCCAGTTCAACAATCAGTTTGTTCGTCAGCTTACCTCGTCCTCCAAGTCCTTTCTTTTTTTTTTCGTGCATTCCTTTTTTTTCACTTCGAGATCTGGGTAAGGATTACTGTCAGTAATATTATATATACCCGATGTAAAATTCGTACTTGACTTCATGCAGTTCTTCAGAACGCTCGAACATTTCGACCACAAAATCAACTTCCATTTTGCCGGACGATCCTTCATGATTTTTCATGCATTCATTTTCGTGCTCCTCAAGCCAACTGTCATACTCTTCAGTGCCTTTTATCTTCTCCCAAAGTGAGCATGATAAACAAAATTTTGATTTCACTAAAATGTCGACTACTTTACCAGTATACCATCCAATCAAAGAAACGAAACCAAACAAAGATGTAAAGCCTTTTTTCTGCCAACTACCTTCGCCCGATACTGTTAAACCTTTTTCTTTTCTTTCTTTCATTTCTTCGATCTCTTGTTTTGCTGCTCGACTCATCGATTTATCTGATACCATGTTACATGCATCTGCTATGCCAGTCTGGATTTTTGAATAAAAAGATTGAAACACCTGCCGTGGTACTTCCATTATAGCGCAAAACTTTTTCAGACTATACATGCCGAGTCCCATCAGTCTAAAGGCAAATATAATTCTTCTATTTATATCATAAGCTCTACTGTCAATCAAAGGACATGAATTTACTTCTTCTTTCTTACAATCATTTGAGCATTTCATTTGTATTTTGAAACCTAGTCCATGACACGAAATTTCAGTAAACGAAACGTCGCCGTGACACTTTTTGCAACATAAATTCTTCGATAGAAAAGCAAAAATGGCACAAATTTCAATGATGCGATAAGCAAATCCTGCATTGCAAGAGAAATCGGAATCATTCTCGGCTATTTTTATTTTTTTTGCTGATGCACTTACATTAGACATATCACATTCACGAGTATCATCGTAGCGATTTTTCGGAGGCTGTTTTCTTTTCTTATGACTGCTCCGATCGTTGATTTCTCGACTGCCTTTATGACGTTCTTTTGATTTCGGCACTTCTTCCATGTTTTCACTACTAAATTAACACAAACAAAACAGAATTTAAGTATAAAAACACCAAAACTATTTCTCCGATGGGTGAGTAACTGTGCTCGAGCATGTGCAGCTGTTTACTGAAGTCTAACGGTTTTCTAAATAGCTTGGCGTCCTTAGAACGCCCTCTATAGGTAATAGAGTACGAAAAATACTACTTACCATTAGCCAAATATACGTGGCATTATTATACGATGGTTAAATCATATTTATACCTGCTGCGCTAGCGCGCCCGCAGCGGGTCGACATAGACAGTTGACGCGCTCTGAGGTACTTTTGGAAAATCGCTCGTAACTCAAAAAAAATTTTTTCTTTGCTATACAAACAATTGGACATCGTTCTTACGATAATAATAGATCATTCTATGCAAAAAAATCGATTTTTTTTAAATCTCAGGGTGTACCCCCCCCCCCTCCCCCTTAAAGGAAATATAAAAGAACATTCTTTGAGTCCCCACGTCTTCACAGCTTATCAGATAAGTATTAACCGCGTATTTTTACCAGTTCATACATGCACTACTTCTCATCAACAAGGACTGTGCTTTGTGGGATATTGTTTTTAAATTTTCCAGTTTCTGCCAGCAAAAGAGTTTGCACGAAGTATCCCAATTATTAGTGCCCCAGGCGCATTTACTTTCCAGTGCACAAATTGCTAGGAGCGGCAGAAGCTAAATTTTAATAAGGTAAGGTATTTTATTCTATTATTTTTATAGAATGTTAGCCCATTTTCGTATAACTTTTCCTCGTCCCTGCTAAAATTCCTATAATTAATAGTTTTTTCTGTGTTTACGGAGTGTTGAGACCATGGACGCCTACCATCAGAGCTGTGCCTTTCTTGTGGGAGCTCTTGGATCTTTGCTGACAAGAATCGAGGCTTTTGGACCAAGACTCAAGGCGTTAGCGACACCTTATCCTGCCACGATCCCTTTCTTTATGCAAGGTAATATCACTTAGCACTGGGAGTGCATGTATACATGTATGTAATTTTTATATTATAAAAAAAACTTTTAGCTTAAATGTTATGAGATTAAAAGCATCGCTGGTTATTTGAAGCATAATTTCTATCTAAATAAAATATACTCTAAATAATTTTAATGCTTTCTTTACAGATTACAGCTAAAGTGATACTGTTGACACCCAAAATAGCCAGGATGCCAGAGAAATTCACCCTCGTCAACGCTCCAATGACCTACCAGCCTGCTGTCAAATGCTGATGGTAACCTTTTTTTTACGCCAATTCTTATTGGGGATACAAAGCGTCGTTTGTGAGTGTGACCAAAGTGTTTGTGGGAAATTGTGTGGTTATTGTGTCACTATAAGTGTCGTTAAATGTGAAGTGATCTAAGTAAAGTGTAATAAATAATAAGAAAATAAACTGTCTATTCATGAAAAGTGTGTGTATTTGTGTTGTTTAATGTGAATGCATAGACTGTATTCGGGTTCTCATTGACTGAGAGTTGGCCCTGTCGCTGCACCTTGGTGTCGATAACATTTTTTTTTTAGAGTAGAGTAGTGCTTCAAATATGTGTAAAAATGGAGCTTTAAAGGTGTAATTAAATTAGTGCGTGTGAATTGATTTGGTGAATTTGAAGTGTCGTTAAGTGTAAGTGTATTGAAGTGATGCAGATAGTGATGTGTGTGTATGGTTTTGATGTGTGTGTAGTTCTGCGAGTGCCTGGAGGTCCCCAGGATTTGTATCGCCAGAAGTTTGTGCTTCTGTCGCTATACCTCAGTGTCAAGAATGCACCGCTGCGACCTGGCTGGCTCAACTACGGGGTCTAATGTCACCAGAGCACAATATGCTTGTCGCTGGCAATTTATGAGGTTCATAAAAAGAATGTGTGCGCGTGTAAAAGAAAAATGTTTATTTTTGAAGGTAACGACACTACTTAAAAATTGTGTAATTATATGTATTATTGCTCATTTAAATCGAAAATTATGAATTTTCTTGAATGCCTTAAAATAAAGTGTGTGTGTGTAGATGTTCAGTGTAAAAGACGCATGTGAAACAGGCAATGTGCTATTTATCTTGTGACTATATTATCAAAATATAAGTTACTCGTGTGTCAAATCCTCAACCGAATAAGTAATAAAAAAAAGATTAAAGTGCAACAAAAAAAACAAATAAAATAGTATTGTAAAATTAAAACCAACTTATACTGCCGTCTCCTTGTGTAAAGTAACTGTGTGTGAAGTTTTTAATATACTGACCAATTTCCAATATTCATATATATGTGTATCTCACAAATTTACACAGATATTTTTGTATCGTGCGTATAATTTGGGCAAGTCTGTAAATGTTATATTTAAAATTACTTAAACGAACCAACCCAGAACAAAAAGTTTATTTAAAGTATAAAGTGTGAACGCGTTTCTTTTTACTAATCTTAATAATGAAATCGATTTATTATTTATCTAAAGAATAAAAAAAGTCTTTACCGTTATAACCAAAAAAACCGATTGGAATTATGATAAATACTCTTTGTTTCAGATTTGGGAATGCAGCCACGTCACTACATCTGGGATTTTCGCACGCGACACGAAAACTGTGTGTGCACCGACAACGTTGGTGAGATTCACTTTATTTTTCTTTTATGTTTTATATTATTTATTACATGTTAAACGTATATTGATATATATTCTATGTTGCTCTTTTTACAGAATAATAAGGAAGAAAACAAAAGTTTATTCTGGACAATCTACCCGGCGCCTCCACCAATTTTCTTTAAGGAATGTCTAACGTTTCTTAACGCAATATTTTTAAATACTTAAGCCGGGGGGGGGGGGGGGAGATCTAATTCCAGCCGTCCTGTACAGGCCCGGGCCTTTGTGCACGTGAGGCGATTAAATCCTTTTGTTTCTACTTATTATTCTTATGGGTTTAATTAAATCAAATAAAAAATCTTACCTTATTCTTTATGCTTCTTATTCTCTTGATGAAATATAGCGGTAAAACAGCTTTAAAATTATGATTATGGACGCCTGTTGATACTCGAAAAGTATGTGCTTTTTATTTTCTTGATGAAATACAGTGATAAGACAGCTTAAAAATTATGATATGGACGCCTATTAAATACTGTGAATATTATCTACGAGGCGCGTGGCTACTTCAAGTTTGGCCTAAACACGACTGACCGTGAAAACATGGCTTAGCTGTAGCGTCCACGCTGCAGCGTCTACCCCGCTCAACACCTCCCCTCACCTCCGTGACGTCACGACGATTGTCGCCTCGTGTCGCTCCTACAGTTTCTTATGGCGTAGTAACTGCAGGAGGTCTACGGAGCAACGCACGTCCGCCGATCGCGCGTTAAGGGGATGTAGAGCTAGAAATACTGGGTCTGGTGACACAAGATATTCTTGTGACCTCGACTCATGCATTGAAATTAAGTGCCGAAAATTCATGTGTGTAGGAATTGTTTGATTGTGTACTCTTGGTCTAAGAAATTAAACACACCATTTTCGTCACTTAACAGCACTACACAAGCTGTCCGTTATAAAGTGCAGGTTGAAATTTGTTAAAAAATATAATACATAACTACATGCTCATATTTAGCCTTCATCAACTTTGAACCTAAGGATTTAAAAAAATCTGAAAAATTCCCACTCTTTGCTACAAGCCCCTTTTGAGTTCTAACTTTTAGGAAATATAGTTCAAATTTATATATATATATATATATATATATATATATATATATATATATATATATATATATATATATATATATATATATACTATCCTTACTATCTGGGAGCGTACAGTGTTTATTGTAATATTAAGATATTAACAAATGCACCTCATTCCTACTATCTAGGAGTGTACAGCATTAGTTAAATATATATATATATATATATGTATAAAAGAAAAATTTGTTAAACCGATTTCCCAGACAGTCATCCATATATATATATATATATATATATATATATATATATATATATATATATATATATAGGTGACTCTGTCTAATCGACTTAAAAAAAAAGAATTTTTATTTCTTCGGTAAAAATGTGTCTTTTGGTATGTAGAATGTATGGGAATTTTTCAGATTTTTTTAAATCCTTAGGTTCAAAGTTGATGAAGGCTAAATATGAGCATGTAGTTATGTATTATATTTTTTAACAAATTTCAACCTGCACTTTATAACGGACAGCTTGTGTAGTGCTGTTAAGTGACGAAAATGGTGTGTTTAATTTCTTAGACCAAGAGTACACAATCAAACAATTCCTACACACATGAATTTTCGGCACTTAATTTCAATGCATGAGTCGAGGTCACAAGAATATCTTGTGTCACCAGACCCAGTATTTCTAGCTCTACATCCCCTTAACGCGCGATCGGCGGACGTGCGTTGCTCCGTAGACCTCCTGCAGTTACTACGCCATAAGAAACTGTAGGAGCGACACGAGGCGACAATCGTCGTGACGTCACGGAGGTGAGGGGAGGTGTTGAGCGGGGTAGACGCTGCAGCGTGGACGCTACAGCTAAGCCATGTTTTCACGGTCAGTCGTGTTTAGGCCAAACTTGAAGTAGCCACGCGCCTCGTAGATAATATTCACAGTATTTAATAGGCGTCCATATCATAATTTTTAAGCTGTCTTATCACTGTATTTCATCAAGAAAATAAAAAGCACATACTTTTCGAGTATCAACAGGCGTCCATATCATAATTTTTAAGCTGTTTTACCGCTATATTTCATCAAGAGAATAAGAAGCATAAAGAATAAGGTAAGATTTTTTATTTGATTTAATTAAACCCATAAGAATAATAAGTAGAAACAAAAGGATTTAATCGCCTCACGTGCACAAAGGCCCGGGCCTGTACAGGACGGCTGGAATTAGATCTCCCCCCCCCCCCCGGCTTAAGTATTTAAAAATATTGCGTTAAGAAACGTTAGACATTCCTTAACGAAAATTGGTGGAGGCGCCGGGTAGATTGTCCAGAATAAACTTTTGTTTTCTTCCTTATTATTCTGTAAAAAGAGCAACATAGAATATATATCAATATACGTTTAACATGTAATAAATAATATAAAACATAAAAGAAAAATAAAGTGAATCTCACCAACGTTGTCGGTGCACACACAGTTTTCGTGTCGCGTGCGAAAATCCCAGATGTAGTGACGTGGCTGCATTCCCAAATCTGAAACAAAGAGTATTTATCATAATTCCAATCGGTTTTTTTGGTTATAACGGTAAAGACTTTTTTTTATTCTTTAGATAAATAATAAATCGATTTCATTATTAAGATTAGTAAAAAGAAACGCGTTCACACTTTATACTTTAAATAAACTTTTTGTTCTGGGTTGGTTCGTTTAAGTAATTTTAAATATAACATTTCCAGACTTGCCCAAATTATACGCACGATACAAAAATATCTGTGTAAATTTGTGAGATACACATATATATGAATATTGGAAATTGGTCAGTATATTAAAAACTTCACACACAGTTACTTTACACAAGGAGACGGCAGTATAAGTTGGTTTTAATTTTACAATACTATTTTATTTGTTTTTTTTGTTGCACTTTAATCTTTTTTTTATTACTTATTCGGTTGAGGATTTGACACACGAGTAACTTATATTTTGATAATATAGTCACAAGATAAATAGCACATTGCCTGTTTCACATGCGTCTTTTACACTGAACATCTACACACACACACTTTATTTTAAGGCATTCAAGAAAATTCATAATTTTCGATTTAAATGAGCAATAATACATATAATTACACATTTTTTAAGTAGTGTCGTTACCTTCAAAAATAAACATTTTTCTTTTACACGCGCACACATTCTTTTTATGAACCTCATAAATTGCCAGCGACAAGCATATTGTGCTCTGGTGACATTAGACCCCGTAGTTGAGCCAGCCAGGTCACAGCGGTGCATTCTTGACACTGAGGTATAGCGACAGAAGCACAAACTTCTGGCGATACAAATCCTGGGGACCTCCAGGCACTCGCAGAACTACACACACATCAAAACCATACACACACATCACTATCTGCATCACTTCAATACACTTACACTTAACGACACTTCAAATTCACCAAATCAATTCACACGCACTAATTTAATTACACCTTTAAAGCTCCATTTTTACACATATTTGAAGCACTACTCTACTCTAAAAAAAAAATGTTATCGACACCAAGGTGCAGCGACAGGGCCAACTCTCAGTCAATGAGAACCCGAATACAGTCTATGCATTCACATTAAACAACACAAATACACACACTTTTCATGAATAGACAGTTTATTTTCTTATTATTTATTACACTTTACTTAGATCACTTCACATTTAACGACACTTATAGTGACACAATAACCACACAATTTCCCACAAACACTTTGGTCACACTCACAAACGACGCTTTGTATCCCCAATAAGAATTGGCGTAAAAAAAAGGTTACCATCAGCATTTGACAGCAGGCTGGTAGGTCATTGGAGCGTTGACGAGGGTGAATTTCTCTGGCATCCTGGCTATTTTGGGTGTCAACAGTATCACTTTAGCTGTAATCTGTAAAGAAAGCATTAAAATTATTTAGAGTATATTTTATTTAGATAGAAATTATGCTTCAAATAACCAGCGATGCTTTTAATCTCATAACATTTAAGCTAAAAGTTTTTTTTATAATATAAAAATTACATACATGTATACATGCACTCCCAGTGCTAAGTGATATTACCTTGCATAAAGAAAGGGATCGTGGCAGGATAAGGTGTCGCTAACGCCTTGAGTCTTGGTCCAAAAGCCTCGATTCTTGTCAGCAAAGATCCAAGAGCTCCCACAAGAAAGGCACAGTTCTGATGGTAGGCGTGCATGGTCTCAACACTCCGTAAACACAGAAAAAACTATTAATTATAGGAATTTTAGCAGGGACGAGGAAAAGTTATACGAAAATGGGCTAACATTCTATAAAAATAATAGAATAAAATACCTTACCTTATTAAAATTTAGCTTCTGCCGCTCCTAGCAATTTGTGCACTGGAAAGTAAATGCGCCTGGGGCACTAATAATTGGGATACTTCGTGCAAACTCTTTTGCTGGCAGAAACTGGAAAATTTAAAAACAATATCCCACAAAGCACAGTCCTTGTTGATGAGAAGTAGTGCATGTATGAACTGGTAAAAATACGCGGTTAATACTTATCTGATAAGCTGTGAAGACGTCCGGGGACTCAAAGAATGTTCTTTTATATTTCCTTTAAGGGGGAGGGGGGGGGGGGGGGGTACACCCTGAGATTTAAAAAAAATCGATTTTTTTGCATAAAATGATCTATTATTATCGTAAGAACGATGTCCAATTGTTTGTATAGCAAAGAAAAAATTTTTTTTGAGTTACGAGCGATTTTCCAAAAGTACGTCAGAGCGCGTCAACTGTCTATGTCGACCCGCTGCGGGCGCGCTAGCGCAGCAGGTATAAATATGATTTAACCATCGTATAATAATGCCACGTATATTTGGCTAATGGTAAGTAGTATTTTTCGTACTCTATTACCTATAGAGGGCGTTCTAAGGACGCCAAGCTATTTAGAAAACCGTTAGACTTCAGTAAACAGCTGCACATGCTCGAGCACAGTTACTCACCCATCGGAGAAATAGTTTTGGTGTTTTTATACTTAAATTCTGTTTTGTTTGTGTTAATTTAGTAGTGAAAACATGGAAGAAGTGCCGAAATCAAAAGAACGTCATAAAGGCAGTCGAGAAATCAACGATCGGAGCAGTCATAAGAAAAGAAAACAGCCTCCGAAAAATCGCTACGATGATACTCGTGAATGTGATATGTCTAATGTAAGTGCATCAGCAAAAAAAATAAAAATAGCCGAGAATGATTCCGATTTCTCTTGCAATGCAGGATTTGCTTATCGCATCATTGAAATTTGTGCCATTTTTGCTTTTCTATCGAAGAATTTATGTTGCAAAAAGTGTCACGGCGACGTTTCGTTTACTGAAATTTCGTGTCATGGACTAGGTTTCAAAATACAAATGAAATGCTCAAATGATTGTAAGAAAGAAGAAGTAAATTCATGTCCTTTGATTGACAGTAGAGCTTATGATATAAATAGAAGAATTATATTTGCCTTTAGACTGATGGGACTCGGCATGTATAGTCTGAAAAAGTTTTGCGCTATAATGGAAGTACCACGGCAGGTGTTTCAATCTTTTTATTCAAAAATCCAGACTGGCATAGTAGATGCATGTAACATGGTATCAGATAAATCGATGAGTCGAGCAGCAAAACAAGAGATCGAAGAAATGAAAGAAAGAAAAGAAAAAGGTTTAACAGTATCGGGCGAAGGTAGTTGGCAGAAAAAAGGCTTTACATCTTTGTTTGGTTTCGTTTCTTTGATTGGATGGTATACTGGTAAAGTAGTCGACATTTTAGTGAAATCAAAATTTTGTTTATCATGCTCACTTTGGGAGAAGATAAAAGGCACTGAAGAGTATGACAGTTGGCTTGAGGAGCACGAAAATGAATGCATGAAAAATCATGAAGGATCGTCCGGCAAAATGGAAGTTGATTTTGTGGTCGAAATGTTCGAGCGTTCTGAAGAACTGCATGAAGTCAAGTACGAATTTTACATCGGGTATATATAATATTACTGACAGTAATCCTTACCCAGATCTCGAAGTGAAAAAAAAGGAATGCACGAAAAAAAAAAGAAAGGACTTGGAGGACGAGGTAAGCTGACGAACAAACTGATTGTTGAACTGGCCATAAATTTTGGTTTAGCAATAAGAAGAAATTGCGACTCAGATAAAGCCATGAAAAAAGAGATTTGGGCTGGTCTAAAGTATAAAATGTCGACCGACAATATACTACAGCACGAAGATTGCCCGCCTGGTCCTGATTCGTGGTGCAAGTGGCAAAAGGCTAAAGCAGCTGGAGAACTAAAAGATTTTACTCATAAACCACTGATGAAAGATGAAGTTTTTCAAGCAGTCAAAGAAATTTATGAAGATCTTTTGAAAGGAGATTTACTCGAGCGCTGCTTGGGCGGCTACACGCAGAACAGTAATGAGTCGTTCAACAGCGTAGTTTGGAACTTTGCGCCGAAGCATCACTCCAACGGCAAAACTGTTATTGATATTGCAACTAGTATTGCAGTTTGCACCTTTAATGATGGTTTCAAAAGTATCATGTACATAATGGAGACATTGGGACTTGAAATTGGCGAAAATTGTTACAATTACTGCTTCGAGATTGACAGCGAGAGAATCGAGTACGCCGAAAAGAGTATAAGCGACGAAGCCAAAGATGCTCGCAGAAGATCAAAAAATGAACAAAAAAAGTCTGAAGCATCATTTGTTGAAGAGGAAGGCGTACAATATGGAGCTGGAATACATGATTAGAGGTAAATATTTTTTTCCCATTTTGATTTAACAAAAAGTAAAAAAAAAAAAAAACTGCAAACGCGTTGTTCTCAAAACCACGTTTTTAAAACGGTGGAAAGCTCTATGTGGTGCAACCATTTTTAACTCGTGCTCAGAGCACTGGCACAATACTACGTCAAAGACTAGAACACTTATAGAAACCCTATAGCCAGAATAACATAGGATTTGAACTTATGGTCATCATCCGTAATATCTCTAAATTTTACCAATCAATAGTTTTACATTTAACTCTTTTATTTGAAGCCCATACTTGACCTATTTAAAAGGTATTTGATGCATGACTGACATAAGTAATCTATACACAGCCAATTTAGAAGACATTCACGGAGATACAAACCAAATTTAAAAATTATATTTACTCCTGGGTAAAATTAAAAATTGTGTTAACTTTTACTGGATGATAATTTTATATATATATATATATATATATGAAATTAATGTACTCATTAAAATAAGCTTTATTGCCTTAAGGCTCCATTTGCAGCCTAGTAGAGTGTTATAAATTTTGAAAACTAGCCAAAATCGGCTATTTTCAAAAAATTTGAGAGCTTCATTAATACTAATTTGATCGTATCAAAAAAATATGTTTTTATCTTTTTACGAATTTTGAGAAAAAAATATACGGAGCTGAGCATAATTATATCATTTTGTGTTTTTTAGGTTACGTTCAATTGCATGCCATATTATGAAATTGATACGAATTTAGTTCTACCTCATGTAAAGTTCTTCATCTTTGAAAGGTCTTTAAATCCGTTTTTGATACGTTAAAAACAGTTTCTTATAGCTAAAGATACAGCCTCTGGAAAATAGGTACTTCTTTGAAAATCGTTAAGTTGGTACCCCTGTAACTCTTTGCTACAAGCCCCTTTTGAGTTCTAACTTTTAGGAAATATAGTTCAAATTTATATATATATATATATACTATCCTTACTATCTGGGAGCGTACAGTGTTTATTGTAATATTAAGATATTAACAAATGCACCTCATTCCTACTATCTAGGAGTGTACAGCATTAGTTAAATATATAAAAACATACAAACACATATATACATACATATATATATATATATATATATATATATATATATATATATATATATATATATATAAGCCCCTTTTGAGGTCTAACTTTTAGGAAATATAGTTCAAATTTATATATAAATATATATATATATTTATATATATTTATATATAAATTTGAACTATATTTCCTAAAAGTTAGACCTCAAAAGGGGCTTATATATATTTATATATCTTAAAAATTATACTGGAATATCACGTGTAACTGAGTGATTATTTATATTAAATGACTAATCAAGCGAGGGAGGACATCGTCTTTTTGTGTTCGCCCGAGTCTAGTGCTCACTGGCACTGTAGACTCAGTCGCGGCCTCGCTGCATGCAGCCAGGTCCAAGCGTATCCGAGGCGTTTTCCTTGCGCTCGGAACTGAGCAATTTTGAGAGGTTACTGCATCAATCGACAGAGACTAGGAATCGAACCCGAGTCACCGGCGTGGGAATCCGATACTCTACAGACTGAGCCACCGTAGGCCCCTATAAGTTGATATATGGCACCTACATTTCCGTGATATTCCAGAATAATTTTTAAAATTACAATATTGCAGCAATCTTTCTATGATGTTACCTTAGGATATAGAACATTGTAAAATTGCATTGGTATTCTTGTAATATAGGTATCACATTGCAATATTACATTAATATTATTGCATGTTAACAGGATGATATTTCTCGATGCACGTCACATTAATATTGCCGATATATTTCTATAATATTTCACTCTGACAAATCATATTGAAATATATACGAAATATCCTGTAATATTGAAATATGACATATGACATGGAATTATTATAGTAATATTCCTGCAAGTTTACAGAATAATGTTTCTCGATGCATGTCATATCAATACTGCCGAAATATTTGTGCGATATTACACTGTTACACAACTCACCGAAATATACACGAAATATCCTGTAATATTGCTATGTGACATATCATATTGAAATATTAGAGTAATATTCGTGCAAGTTAACGTGCAGGATGACTTTTATCGATACATTTCAAATTAATACTGCCAAAATATATTTACAATATTATACAATGGCAAATCATATTGAAATATATGCCAAATATCCTGTAATATTGCTTGTGACACTTTTTTTTTCGATGGTATGTAGGAAATGCCACCTAAGGCACACCCGACTGGGTCTGCACAGCCGGATAGTGTGGGGCTGGTTGTAGATGCATCCGCCGTGTATATAATACAGGACGAAAAATAAAATAAACAAAAACGCGAAAAAAAACTACACAGCCGTTGCACCGCAAACCGACCCACTAAAACCTACCACCCTATCCTCTACTAGCGGAACCCATCCTGGTACCGTTTATCATATTACCTCAGGGTGGTGCCATTCTAGTATCGTCATGACAACCGCTGCTGTCTTGGCTTAAAACAAATTTAAAAATTCATAATTAAAGACGTCAGATCGAACCCGTCACATTTATACGCGTATTTGAACCGGCGCATTCATCTCCGTACAGAAAGGAGAAGTATCCCTGTCCCTCCCCGCGAGATTCATAAAATGAGAGACATTGAGCGTCTCACGGTTAAGAAAGCGTCCCATCTTCTCCATCCACGTCCATTTCCATAGAGTCGTCCGACGTCTCTGGGTTATCTTGGGGTGCCGGAGCGTCTCCCAGCGCTTCATTCATACCTTCGTCGGTTGCCCCGTCCTGGTACCGCTTCTTTTGTCGTAGGTCCGTCTCGCCGAATTTTGCCGTAGTGGCCCACTTATTCTCGGTGGACAACATTTCGCCCAAGATGTCCCCAGGCCTGAATTGTCCAACCGAGCCGATAAGAGCTGTTCTTTCTTCGTTTCACTTTTCGCAGACGAAAAATGTGTGAAACGCATCGTCGCAATCATCGGAACAGAAGATGCAACTCGGGTTCTGAACCTTCCCGATACGACTGAGGTAGGAGCAGAAGTACCCATGATCACTCAGGATTTGGGTCAGGTAGTAATTTACCTCCCATGATCTCTATTAATCCAAGGGGCCAATCAGCCTTGCTATCCATTTACCGTTGGTCGTGGTTGACAAGGACCGTTGCCATGTTTCCATGGTGCGTTCCTGTTACTCTCTATGGACTGTTGTTCTGTCCTCTCCTGTTTTCTTCCGTTCGTAGATTCGCTTGCGCTCCGCCGCGTGTAGGTCGATCGGAATGATTCCCGCAATAACAAGCACTGCGGGTCCCGAAACCGTGTGATAGGTGCTGGTGACTCTGAGAGCTCCACTACGGTAAACGGAAGTGAGTCGAATCCGGTATAAGTCCTTCTTCATTGCATCGGACAATATTTCAGAACCGTACAATAAGATGGATGTAATGACTGACATAAGGAGTCGACGCCTGCTCGCTTTCGGTCCGCTCATGTTCGCCATGAGACGGCACAACTGTGCAGTCATTTTCATTGCTTTATCCGCTGCGTACACTAGGTGACGAAAGAAAGTAAGCTTAGTATCTAGTTCGAGTCCTAGATACATAGCCACCCTTCTTGTCGAAACCTCTGCATCTCCCACATACATGGGGAAGATGGTCTCAATCCGTTTGCCAGTGAAGGGCACATTCTCTGTCTAAGCGGCTGCCAAGTCATGACCGTGTTCCCCCATCTAGCGCGAGATCCTGCGCATCGCCTGGTTTAGCAGATATTGTGCTTTTCAGAGTCCAGTGCGATGATGACTAAAGTGACATCATCAGCGTAGGCTATCATGTACGTGTTCCGGTAGCCCGAGTCGTAACAGGGCATTGTACAGGATGGTCCAAAAATCAGGGCCAAAGATGGACCCCTGTGCCATGCCGGCACTGGCTTTAAGTTTATATGACCTTTAGCTGAACTTCAAGGCCACCCTTGACCTACGTCCTGAGCATATATTTGGATGTAAAATTTCCCGCTCTTTCCATTAGCTGAAAAAGTATTCAGGTGTTTCCATACTTTTTGGACACCCTGTATACCAAAGCGGGGAGTATTTTAAGGTTATACAGCTGGATTTCAATAAAAATAAACTCTGTCCTAAGTAAGTACTTAGCTCGGTAGGTAAAGTGACATACTACTTTAGCACTGATAGAGTGGTGAATATAAAAGGCAACTCCGCCGCAATTTTTGACAAGCCTATCAGCACGGTATAGTGTATACCCCGGGATATTTACGAGAGCTGAGCCTATTTTCGGTTTCAACCACGATTCAGTAATTCCCAGAACGTGCACTCTTTTCTTCTTAATAATTGCGCTAATATCATGCAGATCTGTCTCAATCGATTAAGCATTGAGGTCCGCAACACTGAATATATTTTGCACCGTAGAAGAAGAGTTGTTCTATTATCCATAATTAATAAAAGCGGTTTTTTGCATCATTTTGAAGCGTAGGGCGGGGCGTTTCAATTTGTCTAAAGCCGAATGGTTAGTATTCGCTTATTTACTATCCTTGTATGTAGAGCAGCAAAGGGGTTTTTTATATTTGCAAGCATTAAAAGAGTGCTCGCCAGCACAGAAACAACACTAAACTTTGCCCGTACAACTATTAGCAATGTGCCCATATTTCAAATACTTGTAGCATTGTAAAATCGAAATATGATTTGCCATTCGACAAGAAGAAACTCCTATGTAAGCGCGTTGGGAACTACACAGTGAATTTCTACATTCTGGAGTCGTTTCAATAATGCACGATCTAAATTTCTTCTCGCGTCTCGGATATAGATAAATAATATTGAAATTATCGAGTATGAGGTTAGGAAAATTTTGTTTAACAAGAAATTTTGTTTATTCCTTGATATCATCTATAGTGAGTTCAACCGGAATGTCATGTGCAATTATTCACAGATTGTGCTTCGTATTGGATTTAACTTCAAGACTAGCATCAGTATGATTATCGATTTTTTTGAACCATGAGATCATTGGATTCAATGTATTCAATATATTTAAAAAAACTTCTTTAGTTTCTGCAACATTTTGAAAATTATCAATGAAATTGGTCTGTGGGCTGATAATGACTCGCGGAGCAGAGTCAATAGCAATAGATTTAGTGTTGTTAAGAAAAATAATGTTCCGGTCCGTCCTCATTGGTTTTGCCGCAAGCCTTAAAATCAGCCACAGCTGTGCTAATCTTCTCCAAATTTTTGCATGCATCATTTAATGCGTTTACTAGCTGATCTATTGTGTTATCAACCGCGAGTTTCGAAATATAGACTTTAGATAAAGTATTATACGCATCGCAAATATCATTGATAGCTATTCGCAAATTCTTTGTGTGTTCAGTTTACTTACGATTAGCGAGCCAGTCTAGTAATGTATTACGCTGTGTGCTGAGAGAGAGGGAGAGAGAGAGAGAGAGGGAGCGAGAGAGAGAGAGAGAGAGGGAGAGAGAGAGAGAGAGAGAAAGAGAGAGAGAGAGAGAGAGAGAGAGAGAGAGTTTCCTGGGGGTTATTCGTAAAGTGATAAACCGTATATTACAAGATTTGTTCAGAACTATTTACATATAAAAAACGAAAGTAATTATATTTTGGACAAATCTTGTAATGTAGAGTTTATCACTTTGAGAAAGTACTCCACGGCTATAGCCAGTGGGGAGTTATCTCGAGGAGTTTGTAGGTCAGACTTTTTTACATAGAGTTTATCCCATTTAAACGCACTATATAGGATATATTGAATAAAAACATTCAATAATTAAATTTAAAATATTAAAAATATTTTTTATTTGTAAAGTATAATATTGAATGATATTGTATTATTATTAATATTATTATTATATTATTATTATATATTTATATTATAATCCAGAATATTAATATTTATTTTTAATGTATAATATTAAAAATAGATATTTTTTATTTTTGAATCAGTTTTTCTGGTTAACTATGTATGTATTCTTATTGTTATGCAAATATGCAAAAACATTTTATACTTTTATAAAAAAATTAACTTTATTAGAACATTGCGGTAAAACATAAAAAATGCCATTGTGTATAGATTAAAATAAATTTGTATGATTTCATAATAATATTACTCTTATTGAAGTTCTAATTCGCCGCCAAGCGTTAGGCAACAGACGGCCTTATTTATTTCCATTTTCATACGCTAGATGGCTACCTATAAGAAAAGTAAGAAATGTAAATGCGCAAGCGCATCGAATGGTACTTGGTTCATATATAAGGAAGGTTCAAAATGGCTGACATGTAGCGTCCAAGCGTATTCGATCCAAAGCGTGGGATCACAAGCGTAATATTTAGCATGTAAGAGCGTTTATTATAAGTATAGTTGTAAGTTAAATAATATATAGCATAATAATGTTTAAATATATACAAATATTTGCATTTCTACTATAAGCAATAACTTAAGTGTTATATCCTACTTAATAAGTATATAACTATATTTCAATATTATTATTTCAATATTTCAATATTATTTACTCGCAGAGTCTTATTTTAAGTGAATATACAGTTCGAATAAATATTAAAAGTTTCATATGAACACTTATGATCTTAATTCTTAATTGTGTGATAGAAATAAGTTTTACTTTCAAATTATATCAATAAGATACACTTGTTAGTTGCATTCAGCTATGAGAAAAAAAATATTTTCTAAAATAGTTCTTTTAAAATCAATCAATATTATTACACTAAAGAAAATGAGCAATGTATGAAAAATTATCGAATATAGCAATACACGTACTTAATTTTTTTTTAACTTTTCATAGAAGGTCTCAAGATTTATAATGACTTTTCAAAAATGTATATATTTGTAGGCCCTAAAGCCATTTTTTTAAATCCTGTGCATCATTTAGTTTCATAAAAGCAGATTCAAACCATATAGCATTTATATATAAAAAAATACATCCATTATACTGGAACTTTCATTAAAGTCATTTAAGGAAAATAAACGACAAGTGTGTTAATTTAAATAACTTTTATATCAAATTAATCGCATAAATATATATTTAAAATAGCATGCACAAATGTATATAATTTATATTTAAATCATATTCTAAGCTAAACAGTTACATACGGCAAGAAATATTGAATGAAACGTAAATATGTAGGATTTTTTAATAGTCTTTTTGCATACTTACGTATTATAAGTTTAACAGTAATGTAGCAATATATACATAGTTACGTACTATAATATGTACGTCACTGACGATATATTTAGTAATATCTATAGGATATAATAAGAATAGATATGTTAAACATTATGCATTCAATTTATATTATCCGTTTTATACTTGTAAGAAACATTAACAGAAAAAGGCGGATTTTTAGCGAATTAGACAAAGCGATGCGTTTATTAAGATTTTATTAATTTGCGATTAAGATATTTAAGCATACAGTAAGATATTATGTCATGCAAGTATATTACTATAATATAAATAAGTACAATCTATGTAGCAATAAGATTTACCATAAAACAATTCAATTCTAGAATATTTATACTAAAAAAATATACATAAAATAATTATATAAAGAAATCTAACAATTAATAAAGTATATATTCAAGGTTGAATTTATAAAATAAATAATCTTAAATCTTGCCAATAAAGGTTTCTCAGTTATAAATTTGATTTTTAGTTATGTTGAATTGAATCATCGGAATGATGGGACAGAATAATCAGATTACAAGTAATAGCAATCTTCAAGCCAGTGACACAAAAAGGTTTCAACTTTAAAGCCTATACAAGTGAGTAGGCATAAAAAAATGTGAACTATGTTTATGGTTAAATGGTTTCGTTATGAACAAAAAATATTGTAAGTTAATGGCAATTAATAAACAGATAGTTTATCATTCTGCAAATTATTGGCAATAAGATCAATATAAATCGAACAATCATGTTGTTACACATGTGTTCTAGTGTTCTCAGTTACGTGCAGATGCAAATCTGTAAATACATTTTATTTCCAAACAAGTTTCACTATAACATTCAAATTCAAAGTTTCTAATAATACAACTTTAACCAAGAATCTTTTTGAAGCGATTTTATTTACTATACCATAATCTTACTAAACTCGAAAACATATTTTTTTGTTACATTTCTTTTAATATAAGTCAAAAAGATGTACCGTAAGTTATCTCTGAAAATTATACTTATCAACACTCGAGAATACACTATCCTAATTAAACGATTTAACGAGGAACGTTAAAAGATAACAACCCAACAATTGAAGAAGATGACTTTTGCAAGTAAGAAGAAGACGATATAGACCAGAAAAGAAATATGCAACACCTAGAATGCGTCGTTGCGTAATTTAATATTAAGTACACAGCGTACGATTGCTAGTTTGTATTTAACAAACCTAGCAACCGTTTAAGGCGAGAGGTATTATATCCTACTTAATAAGTATATAACTATATTTCAATATTATTTTATACATGGAAAACACGCATGTTTTTAAAACTTGTATTCTCTAACTGTCGAGAATGAAACTTTAGGTCTATGTTCGTGTATCTTAGCTAACCAGATGTACAAGTGTAACCGGATGTACACGTGTTTAGGATCCATATCGACCCTCTTTTTCGACCACGAAATGTATCTCCTAAGCGCAGCATTTTCCGAGCGGAAATATACATGATGAAATATTATTTTGAAAGCACATAGCGTAGCGTATAAGATAATAACGCTAATAAATAGTTTTAAATATTCTGTTGTAATAATAATATTTACATATAATACGATAGTTTTAAGTACTGAAATATAAATGTTTATTCACTAATTACATTTTTGAATCTAGACACTGTTATACTAGACTGAAACCGGTTTATGGAAACTTTAAATTTAAGTAAACATAAATTAATATTAACTTTACATTCATCACTTATTCTCATTATTATTATTAATTAATCTTATACTATTTTAACCGTGTGTATACTTTAATAAATTACTATAATTATCGTATGAGTTTTAACAAATATCGTAACTATATAATATAAATATGTATATATAAAGTAAATATTTTCACAATACTATCATTAATGGTTTTTTATGAAATAACTACTATATTTTAAGATCATTTAGTAAATAAAAATATAATAAACATTAACATTTTAGACTAAATGAAAAGAAAATCAAATGTAAAATGCGAAAGATAGAGAAGGAGATAGAGAGCAAGCGAGACAGAAGATCTCCCTTTTCTTTCTAGAAAAAACTCACCCCACCAAAAAAGCCCGAGCTCAAAACATAGCTGCGCGCGTTTCTTTGGCGACGCCCATATGAGGACATTTTTACCCTCACCTTGCGCTTCTTTTTTCTCTGTCTTATGCATAAGCCTAATGAGAGGAAAAACGTGTGGAAGGAGGAAAGGGAGGAAACGTTCTTTCCTATTCGTTCTTTCTCATCCTCACCCCGCTCGCTCGACCCTTCTGCATAGGCGAGATACGGAATAAAACTGTTTAAAAGATACCGGTCCACGGGGTATCACTAGTATTAGCTCACCCGACCCCGGGTAAGTTACTCGCTCACCAACATTCGCTAGACAAGCATCTCTGGAGCACTATCTGCTATAGTACAGCTTTACGTTTGACTCTCAGTTGCTTAAGCAACTCTCGACCACTTACACTGTCTAAGCACAGCTAGGCTCCTTCTATAGGACAATCTCTCGTTTTGCCACAAGCACCTCCGGAACACTATCTGTTCTAGTACAGCTTAAGCTTACGTCAGACTCCTAATAAAAAGACTTAGCTTGTCCGAGCAACTCTCGATCACTTACACTGACTGAGTACAGCAAGGCCTGCTACAGATCTTTATAGAAAAGTTATATAGACAAATCTTTCAAATACATACTTTAAAATCAGCGTAGACAGTTTTAGTCAAAGACCCACACATATTACATATATATTCATTTAAATATTTGGGGTAAAACAGCTTAAGGCTAAACGCCAAAGATTAAAAATCGAATTATTCAAGTAAACGATTTGTCTTACAAATAAAGAATTCATCAGATAATCAAAAGTAATTATATTTAATTTATATTGTATCGTTTAGTTAAAGGCTATTTATTGTGTAAAATTAGAATAAATAAATTATTTGAATAAACAAAAAAATATAAATAAAAATATTCTCAATTATTATAAACCTAAATAAAAAAACATACATACACATATATACATACAAATATATTATACCCCTCGCCTTAAACGGTTGCTAGGTTTGTTAAACACAAACTAGCAATCGTACGCTGTGTACTTAATATTAATAACGCAACGACGCATTCTAGGTGTTGCATATTTCTTTTATGGTCTATATCGTCTTCTTCTTACTTGCAAAAGTCATCTTCTTCAATTGTTGGGTTGTTATCTTTTAACGTTCCTCGTTAAATCGTTTAATTAGGATAGTGTATTCTCGAGTATTGATAAGTATAATTTTTAGAGATAACTTACGGTACACCTTTTTGACTTATATTAAAAGAAATGTAACAAAAAAATATGTTTTCGAGTTTAGTAAGATTATGGTACAGTAAATAAAATCGCTTCAAAAATATTCTTGGTTAAAGTTGTATTATTAGAAACATTGAATTTGAATGTTATAGTGAAACTTGTTTGGAAATAAAATGTATTTACAGATTTGCATCTGCACGTAACTGAGAACAGTAGAACATATGTGTAATACAACATGATTGTTCGATTTATATTGATCTTATTGCCAATAATTTTCAGAATGATAAACTATCTGATTAACTGACAATATTTTTTGTTCATAACGAAACCACTTAACCATAATCATGGTTCACATTTTTTTGTGCCTATTCACTCGTATAGGCTTTAAAGTCGGAACCTTTTTGTGTAACTGTCTTGAAGATTGCAATTACTTGTAATCTGATTATTCTGTCCCATTATTTCGATGATTCAATTCAACATAACTAAAAATCAAACTTATAACTGAGAAACCTTTATTGGCAAGATTTAAGATCATTTATTTTATAAATTCAACCTTAAATATATACTTTTTTAATTGTTAGATTTCTTTATATAATTATTTTATGTATATTTTTTTAGTAATCGCAACTCGTCCTTACTATCTGGGAGCATACAGTGTTTATTGTAATATTAAGATATTAACAAATGCACCTCATTCCTACTATCTAGGAGTGTACAGCATTAGTTAAATATATAAAAACATACAAACATATATATACATACATATATATATATATATATATATATATATATATATATATATATATAATAAACGCACCTCGTCCCTGCTATCTAGGAGCGCACGGCATTCGTTAAATACATACATAAATATATAATAAATACACCTCGTCCCTACTATCTAGGAGCGTACAGTGTTTATTATAATATTAAGATATTAATAAATGCACCTTATTCCTACTATCTAGGAGTGTACAGCATTAGTTAAATATGTAAAAATACATACATATATATAATAAATACACCTCGTCCCTACTATCTAGGAGCGTACAGGATTTATTATAACATTAACATATTAACAATTGCACCTCATTCCTACTATCTAGGAGTGTACAGCATTTGTTAAATAAATAAAAAATAAAAAACACATATATATATACAAAATATTTTCTCATAACATTTGAACTTCATTTACTAATCTGTTCTCATTACAATATAATAGTCGAGAACCCTTGTAACCTCAGCTATACGAATCACATGTATACTGAGACTGGGAGGAGTTCAAGACAATACAGGGTTATATACGTACGATCACCTTAAGAACCTTGGCTAGTGTGCGAAAGCATAGACCTAAAATAAAGGCGCGTTACAAAGCTTAGTAACTTTACTCTAATGTAGTCATTTGGACGTCATATAAGTATTACACTAAATTATTTCTTTTAATTGTTATATTATCAACCACAGATCTGAATAGAGCCTGGCGCAATGTTCAGACGATGTTTTGTCGAGAGTCGGTAGACCATCGGTTAAGGCACGGCCCAGGCTCAGCTTTTAACGTCGGCCCAACCATAAAAGCATTTTATTAGAGGTCTTGGCCTGCCCCAGGCTCAGGCGATCTTTTGTCGAGAGTCGGAAGACAGTTAGTTAATAGTCCAGCAGTCAGCGACACATTTTTTGTGCCCATTTACTCAAGAAAATGTTTCTGTTTTCTGTATCATTTATGTACCTTAGTAGCTCAGAATGCATTTCTATTTCACTCGTTGCATGGTATTGTCGCGTGACAGTGCCCGAAACGTGTAAAAGATAAATTTGCGATGGTCTCATTTGCTCAAGGATAAAACTGTTTTTAATTGATTGTTAAATACATAAATAGTCGAAAAACCATTTCTGTCTCGTCATGTCTGCGAACATGTATTTATATCTAGAGCATGAACATGTCAAAAAATGAAACTCAATGGTCCCATTTGCTCAAGTCTGAAAATCTTTTTGGTGACAGTTTATGTAATTAGACTTAAGAATAACCTTTTCTGTCTGCATTGCGATGCGGAAAAATGTGACAGAAATGATGAAAGTTATACCCAGGCTGGCGCCGAGTATTGCCGAGACATATGTTTACTCCGTTATTTTTTTATCCCAATTTTGATTCCCAAACCCGTTTAATGCTTTATACAAAGCTCAAAAATGTTTTCTAGTTAGTATTTATGATAAAGTTGAAGCAAGTTATCTTCTGTATCACTTCTAGTGAAGAACAAGTATGACAGAAGGATCGAAATGTACACCGACGCGCGCGTGCGAGTCTTAATACGCTTGTCTTAACGGTTTGTGATAGTACAAAAAAGTTTCGAAACGGTTGTTAGAAACATGTCTTGGAACATCTCTAATCAAAATACACTATTTTTAGAAAATGTCCGTATGGGTATGGGTGTTAGCGTGTGCGTGTGCGTGTCTGTGTGCGTGTACGTGTCTGTGTGTGTATAAGTGTGTGTGTATAAGTGTGTGTGTGTGTGTTTGGATGTGGATTAACATTACTCTGAAATTTGATATATGAACAATTAATTTAGTTTGAGGAAGCTAAGTCTCAATGTATTTGCAGCGGTTTTTACTAAAATAACGTAAATTCTAAATAAAATAGCTCATATATCGATTATAAAGACCTATTGTCACAACCTACAGGTACTAGAAAAGATCTCCCAAAGCCTAATCAAATATCGTTTCCCAAAGGTATGACACTCTCCTTATTAGTGGATACACGCTACAATTCTAAGATTCGGCTATTTTATTAAATTTTGACCGAGTTTTCCCGTCTTACTAAAGACAAATATGTATGAGCATAATTTGACCTCAGAATCGTTATCAGCGCCTCCAAAAACCTATATACACTACTGGTTTTCAGGTATGAAAGTTTACAGGAGAAGTGCTAACTGAAAAATCTAAGTAGTTACCATAGCGCTTTGGCGAAAACAAACATCGCCAAAGCGCTATGGTAGGTGTTCCGGCACAAAGCAGGATTCACCAGAGGAGAAATTAATAATTCAATCACAGTTTAAACTTTCAAAATTATATTTATTCAAATGCTTAGCCGATATATTGCTGTGACGCATTTACGCTATAAAGCCGATTCTTTCCCTAATAGTCACACCATGTAAACCACATGAGAGTCTAAACTGCACTGCCTTGTTGTTGTCGAGAGCGCCAACGCTGGCCCTTTTTTACGACCTTCTTTCGGGAAATGCACTTGAGACGAAAAACGCATGCTCAACCTTTACGCGTAGCCGATTTCATTTGGCTTTCTCCCAAAGCTTTCAGTCGGCGTCAATTCGGGATAACTACTTATTTTGAAATTCCTCTAATTTTCCGTTAAAGAACGACATTCTCTAGATTACAGCTTTCGAAAATGCTATAGTTTTCCCGACACGGCACGGCAGTTCTCCAGCGTAAATATCTTCTAAAAAGCAAAAAATTTCGGAATTTCCGCGCACAGCACCGTAATGTCAATCAACCAGAGCTGGAACAGCTTTAGACTATCAACAATAATTCATACTTAAATCGACACATAATTCAAGAAACACTTTGAATCAATTATATTGACCTATTTACTAGCTTTTTGGTCCCTCATTTTCATAGCTTTCCTGTAATGTCAATCACATCTGATTGCAAAATTTACTAACATACAGTAACTTCAATTCTTTGTATTTACTAGCACTCTTTCAGTGATACACATCTAGCTAGGCCAATGCCTTCACTTCCGTGTTCCACCTCTGCACAACCCCGTTCGGGTTGTCCTTTCCGATGGTCGTCACCATACAGAGGGTAAATATGTACCCCGGGCGCCCCATCGACGCCTCGTGTACACGATTTCTTTAAATGTGCACGTCAAAGGTTTATCATAAACCAATGTGGTTTCACGCAGTTTCAAATCAGTTAGCTGGGCCCTAGCCAACCGACATACGGCCGCGCGAAAACAATTCGTTCATGCACCACTTCTTAGTTTTTCATTATTGTTATCGATTTTAGTACTACCATAACCTCTTTTTAAAGTTTGTTAGACAAATTTACATTTTGTTTTATTCGTTATTTTCATGTTTGTTTTATTGTGTACAAACATAAATTATGAAATTGACTAATCCTAAAAAGTAGTGTACCCATGACTACACTGATATCCATACATATCTCATTATTGTGATGAAGAAACACTTGCTATTCAGGTAGAGTCTACCACTCCGTTCACAGGAACCAAGATTTACTTTCTTTTCATCACTTGTTTTACGAGTAACATATTACTCACTCATAATTTGAAATAATCATCAAGAACATTTATAATGTCTTGTCATCTTCTCATTAAAAAATACATTTGCTATGAAAACGAGTGCACCATATGGCATGTACCTATACATTACATAATCAAACTGACTTCAGTTTTTAAATAGTTATTTTTAACCGTTACCTAAATATACATCAATAACATCGTTTTTATACATGAATTAGATTATACAAAGAACAAAAATTATCTTAAGATTTACATAAAATACAACTTACTTCAAAAACTCTATTTAAACAACCATCGGTTTTGTATTTAGCAATCATACATTTTATAATTTACTCACAAATTCATTTTAACTAAGCGCTACAATCCTATTTTTAAGTTGTAACACGTTTTTGCTGATAGTGATACGCAAGTTGATTAACAACTTTAATTATTTTGATTATTTCTTACTTTAATGCATTTATACGTTACCGATTTCAAAATTCCGAAATCAGATACGTCATTTTCCTGCATAAACTGAAACAATAAGAATATTACTCCAGTCACTCGGTGCAGATATACGTTACAGATTTTATATTGTGAAAATCATGAACGTCATTTTAGTTTACACTCAACTTTTGCATTCCATTTTTCTGATTAATAAACTTTTTTTTTAATATGAATAAACTAAATAAATTCTGTGTAATTATACACTGAGTTCTGATTACGAAATTACACAAGTACACTATCTGTCTCTGATACAAATATTTTTTAGAAGCTATATAGCGTTCTAAACATTAACTATTTTCAAATTATTCAGTTTCAGTTAATTAAGTAATCAGTTTATTATACGAATGTTCCTAAAATCTTTAACGAAACTGTTTATTGTACATTTAATGTAAAGTATATGAATTTCCTACCTGACACATCACAGGAATTAAAACTATCTGAAATATATTCACTGTTCCTGCATTTACCCAGACTAGTGTCTGTGGCGTAGGGAAAACTCTGTGAGAAAACCTACGCCAGGACAGCAAGTACATTTAGCAGCTCCAAATCACGGCGCGATCCCTGGCCGCTGGCGCCGTCGCTGATGGGGAAATCGACGCGCGTCCTTGTGCTGCCGTTATCGGAGCTCTCAGCTCGAGTCCTCGCGTCGCCGTCGATGGAGAGGATAACGTGTGCAATCACCTGGTCGACGTTGTAGATAGCGGCAATCGTCCTCGCCAATTCGTTGTTGAAGGCGACGGTGCCACCGTCGCAGTTGAAAAGCTTTGCGTTGCCGATATTTCTGTTGAACAGTGGAGTACGCCCTTTCATGCTAACGTTAATGATGTTGGACATAGAACGCTTCCGCATTGCCTTCGTCGTCACGAAACCGCGATCCTCTGCTGCTGATTAGCACGGCACGTTTTAATCACTGATGACTTTGTTACCTCGACGTGCAGTATACAATTCTCCATTGTTCAATTGTAAAAATTCTCTAAATTAAATAAAACACGAAAATTAGAATTTTGCATAAAACACCAAATTAATTTCTAAGATCACAGTGTAGGCTCAAGTAGAAATAACACGTCGCAATCTCCAAATAATATTATGTTACGAGAAACATTTAAATACTCCGAGAAAGTTTGACAGTCTTTGATTTCATATTTTACTTTTCAAAGAAAAATTTATAGCATTGCTCATAAAAACTAAACCCTTGACTCAATTCATCACAAGTATGACCTAGAGCTGAAACTCGATACATGCTGCGGTTCTAATGATCGTAAACACGTTCAGGCGCGCTGCGCTGCTCCATACGCAGCTTTGAACAGCAACGTTGCAGCCAAATGTACAACACTGTACTACAGTGTATACCATTGTGTCGTCACACGAATTTCAACGCATTATTTTTACTTTAGTGCTTGTTCAATTTTAAGAAAGGAAAATACAATGGACGCTGTTTTTATAATCTAACAAATACAACTAATAATGCATATCACGTTAATTAATTTTGAATGTCTAGTTCTAAATAAACACTTTTAGACTTTATTTACATATATAAATTTATTAACAAAACCGACAAACTTTTTTATCTAAAGAATCGTATCAACAAATGTTTAAGTGAATTATACCCACAGTTACTGCCTTATTCCCGATAACAATAACAGATTTATGTATAAAATTAAACTTTAATTAACAATCATTTAAACGAATATATTAATCGACCATGAAAAATACCGCTTTATCTTGTATACGTACTCAAAATATTTTAAATAAAGTTTAATCGATAGTAAATTGCACACACAATTTCTAAATTCAGTTATTTTCTTATAATTTTTTAACAATCTCAACTATTCTGTATAAGAAAAACTTATGAACATTTTAATATCACTATATATGAACAATTAGACTAAATATCACTACTTATTTCATCAAGACACAGAATAAATATAAAACCAAACAAACAAAACCGTACCATTGCACAGTGTAACTAACTAAATAAATATAAAATAACATGTAACCATTTTATTTAATGATATGAATGTACTTAGCCTAGCGCTTTGTTATTTGCGCTTTATACAGTTGAACATGAATATAGATGCAAAGCAGGATTCACGAGAGGAGAAATTAATAATTCAATCACAGGTCACGCTACCATCTGCGGAGGGGAAAGGTGACGAGAGTGCATGCTATCCCCGATCCATGGTACGAGGGTAGTTCAATAAGTCTTTAGAATGACCAACAGATGGCGCGCGAATCGCTCCAAATCATCTGTTTTCAGTCATCACCACTCCCGACTAGATATATGGTGCAGTCACAGTCCACATCTTCTGAGTTTACGTGTTTTTATAACCAATTGAAAAAAAAAAATTGCTTGTTAAGAAAAATGGAAAAAAACGAGTTCAGAGCGGTAATTAAACATTTTCATTTAAAGGGTTTAACTCCATATGAGATAAAAAATGAATTGGACTCAGTTCATGGCACATCTGCCCCTGCCTTAGCAACGGTTTATAACTGGGTAAATGAATTTAAGCGTGGTCGTACATCAATAAGTGACGAACCACGTTCAGGAAGGCCCGTAGAAGCAACTACTCCCGAAATCATCAATAAAATCCACGATATGGTGTTGAAGGATAGAAGATTAAAAGTGCGTGAGTTAGCTGAGGCCACA
Source organism: Gastracanthus pulcherrimus (assembly GCA_949152435.1). NCBI lineage: Eukaryota > Metazoa > Arthropoda > Insecta > Hymenoptera > Pteromalidae > Gastracanthus > Gastracanthus pulcherrimus. The sequence continues at coordinate 125,209,310 of OX424573.1, forward strand.
AGGATATCTATAGGTGCAGTTGTTTCAATTCTACATGAAAAATTAGGCATGAAAAAGCTATCGGCAAGATGGGTGCCGCGTTTGCTCTCAGCTGAGAATAAACGCAATAGAGTGGTCGCCTCTGAGGCTCTTTTGGCGCGCATAAGTCGGAATCCTGAGGAATTTTTTTGTCGATTTGTGACTGTGGATGAAACATGGATACACCACTACACTCCTGAGACAAAGGAACAATCCAAACAGTGGATTTCCACAGGCGAACCAGCTCCAAAGAAGGCAAAGACCGTAAAGTCAGCTGGTAAGGTTATGGCTACAGTTTTTTTGAGATGCACGTGGAATTATACTTATTGACTACTTGGAAAAGGGTAAAACAATTACTGGTGAGTATTATGCATCATTATTAGAGCAGCTGAAAGAAGAAATTAAAAAAAAACGACCACATTTGGCGAGAAAAAAAATTCTCTTTCATCACGACAACGCCCGAGTTCACACATGCTTCGTTTCAATGGCTAAAATTGAAGAACTAAAATTCGAATTGGTCGAACACCCACCGTATTCACCAGATTTAGCCCCCAGTGACTTTTTCTTATTTCCAAACTTGAAAAAATGGCTCGGTGGACAGAGATTTACGGACAACGAAGACGTCATTTCCTCTGTAAGTGCTTATTTTGAGGAACTTCCGAAAACGCACTTTTCTGAAGGATTAAAAAAACTTAAAAAGCGATTGACCAAGTGTATAGAGCTCCAAGGAGATTATGTTGAAAAATAAAAAAAAATTTACCCAAAAAAAATTGTTTTTATACTTTATTCTAAAGACTTATTGAACTACCCTCGTACTATGATACATTTTTCTCCTGTCTCCAAACTGTTGCCAGGTATACGGAGGAAAAGTGAGTGACACTGTACCAATCACGGTTATCCTTGACCCCATGCATGTGACGCTAGTACAGTCATAAAAACATTAAAGAAACTAAATTGTATTATTATTAAAATATAAATGAACTTTATAATTTCTCTTGAATTTTAATACTTTAAAAATATAAATGAAATAAACTTTATACTTTCTAGAATTTAATATTTTAAAGAAATAAACTTTATAACTGTTCTTTTAGTAATATTTTTGAAAATATAATTAATGATTTTTAAAGGAACAGGAATGTAATCAGGTGAATAAAAATGCAAGGTAAGTAGAATTTAGTTTTTTTTCTATTTATTATAAGATATCTGATTGTTTAATACATCCAGAATATTATTCATGTGTAAAGATAGAAGCCTTTAAAAAGCATCCTCAACATTATTGTTACAAAGAGGAATTTGTTTCTTCAATTTCTTAGCATGTGTTTGAATACGACTGGTTATAAAATCTATATCATTATCATCGACCAAATTTACAACATCCTTAACAATACTCGCTTTATAAATTTGTACTTGCGCTTCATTCATCAGACTACTATTATCTGCAATAAATTAAAGAACCTCATCCGCAAACGCGACTCACACTACCCGCTATAGAATTTAAATATTCCAGACGAGTGTCGATACATTTTATTACATATTCATCAAGACAATCAAAAGTAACTTTTGTCACGATACACTGTGGCGAAAGCGTTTACACAGAATAGGTGCTTCAGATCTCCGATCTTCTTCCCTTTCGATAGCCTTATCTTGATGGCTGCGGGTAAATTTTAGTGTCCAACTGGTGCCATAAACTTTTTGATTTATTAATTCATCAATAACTCCATTAAATTATTTGGAGATATCGCCAAAAGTGGTTTTAAACTCCTCCTAATCACTGTGCGAGAAAGCGATACCGTCAAAGCAACCTGACAACATACGCACAGTTGGTAAGTAGTAGATATCCTTGTATACAGCATACTCTAAACCAACGATAATCTTCTTGGTATATGACTTATTTAGACCATATAACGTACTAAATATTTGATAGGGACGACGAGTGGTTCGTGGTAGATCTGCTATGTTGTTGTGTCTCTTCGACGATTAAGATCGACTGATGTAAAGGAGGCTCAAGCTTGCTCCTTATATACTCGTCAAACAATGTGTGGAAGTGGAAAGTGCAGACATTGTAAAAATATATCCTGTAAGTAGCCGAAAAATCGGGTAGTAAAGGTTTGGAAGGAATTTGTACACCATCAACGTATACAGAAAATTGATATTAAAATGTTCAAAGTTAAAATGATTAAGTTCTCGATCGCCATTAACAGTTTTATTATTAAGTAAACCAATTATAATTCCGTTTGGTATCTGATGTAATATAACGTTATCTGAAGTTTCACCATGAATACCGCTATGTATGGCAACAGCTTTTACTTCTACGAGGTCTGTCCCAAAAGTATCTGACCTACTTTCATATCTTCGCGCGGAGAGACTCAGGCGACCTCTGGAGGGTACGAACGTCACCAGCAACTCCTAACCTTCTCGTCAGTAGCCTGAGATACCGAGGAAACGCCTTAGTTCCCGCGCAGCGTGTATTTGTTTACAACGACTTTTTTGCGTTCGTCGCAATTTGCTTATTGCTAAAAATGGGAGAACGAACCGAACAGCAAATTTGCATAAAATTTTGCTTTAATCTCGGTAAAAGTTGTGCGGAAACTATTGAAATGTTGCAAAAGGCCTTTAAAGATGAGTGTATGGGCAAAACACAAATAAAATAGTGGTATAGGCGGTTCAAAAGTGGCCGCACATCTGTTGACAGTGATCCTCGTTCATCAAGTCAATGTTGATTGTTTTTTTCGATTTTGAGGGCGTTGTGCACCACGAATATGCCCCTACAGGCCAGATCAATCAATAAAGAGTACTACGTTGAAGTTTTGAAAAGATTACGTAATGCAATCAGGAGAAAACGACCGCAACTTTGGGAAACCGGTGACTGGCTTCTTCATCACGACAATGCTCGAGCGCACGCATGAAACCTTGTGCAGCAGTATTTATTGAAACACAGTATTGCGCAGCTCCGCCAGCCTACATACAGTCCTGATATAGCTCCCTGCGACTTTTGGCTGTTTCCTCGATAGAAAATGCCGCTTAAAGGACATCGATTCGACAATAAACAGACTGTTGAAACTAATGCGACGAATGCACTAAAGGCAATTCCAAAGTCTGACTTTCAAGAGTGCTTTAATAAGTGGAAACATCGATATGAGCGTCTTGTTCAATCAAATGGGGACTACTTTGAAGGATGCCACCCCCCGGATGACGAAGAATAAATCAAGCGCCGAGAAATCGAGGTAGGTCGGATACTTTTGGGACAGACCTCGTACTCTGGTAAGAGGATATCTAGCAGTTGTCTTTGAAAGTACTTTAGTGTGCGCAAGTGATACACCCGGACCAATTTATACACGTCTTACTAAAAGAGTACCTTCCTCGATATTTAAGGAAAAATACCCCGTAGGATCCGTCAAGCAAAAATTATTGCGATATTTTACTAAGCGTACTCTTACTTCAATACCGCTTATAGGCAACTTATTTTGATTGAAGACACTTCCGTGTATGTGACCTTTTAAGTCGATATCTCTCCCCGCTGCTAGCAATTTTGGTCGGTGTACAAGTATCTTCGCACCACAAGACAACCACCGTCTTCGCACAAACTCTATTAATCGTCACACATGCACCACACTCGACTCTGACCTCCAAATGATTCTTCATACAGTTCAAATTATTTATTTCGTGTACTAGACTCTGTAGGTTTTCGTAAATTCCTGGCCGAATCAGCGAAACAGTAGTACTGATATTTTCCACACAAAATATTCTTTCGAGCGATCTTTATCTATACTCTTTAAAACTTTTTCAACCTTGAAAAAGGTTGGATTTGAATCTTTTCTCATTCTGCTCAGCTCTTCAGTATAAAAAAATCCATCAATGTCTTCATCTGCCAAGTCTTTCAAAAAGCATAGCGATGGTTGACGCATCAAATAAATTCGAGCAATTTTGAACATTTCCCACGTTCATCCGTTCTCATAACCTGTGGCAAAGACGTTCTTTGCCCGACTGACTCGAATCAAATCGCCAACAGTGTATTCAGTCTGTCTAAAAGCATGATTGCCATATCAACGCTCTAAATTTTCGCGAGCTTAGGCAATATTGTACACAGTCACCGATGCTGGTGTTATCTTTATCGCTGAATGTTTACTGTTGTTATACGATTCTACGATTTTTGGTAAAACGTCAATGTAACGTCGCGTGCCTTTGTGAGTAAAAAATCGCCATAGTCTCTCCTTCACAGTTCTTAGAAATCTCTCAATGATGGCAGCCTTTGTATCAGGACTGCGTACCACTCTATACGCTATTCCGTACTTGATCAAAATTTATTGCATTTTGCGACCGATAAACTCTTTCCCCTTGTTGATTTGAAAACACCCGTTTCCGATTGTTTCTTCCCAGCAAGATACATTTGAAAGCATCAGCGACGCTTCTCAAAGTTTTGTCTTTGACTTGCTCCACAAGGCCGTACTAGCTTACAAAGCCTATAACAGCTAAGCAGCAGCTGTAGCCGTCGTTGTAAGTTTTTATCGACTCACGTCCATCAAATCAGCTTCCCACACATCGTCAAAATTTCGCACATTGTAATTTCGTCTTAAATATCGTCGTCTAACAGGTCTGTACAAGTTGTAAACATCTTCGCTCTCGAGTCATTCAATAACAATTTGTCGTCCGTGTTTTTTACGCGTAGCTTGCTAAAATATATCAGTAGCAGCGTGCGTCCGGAGGCTGCGATGGATTGTAGTAAAGATTTTAAAAGTTGTATTCATTGTTCACCTTCTCATTCACTTTCTTTTCCTTTGTATTTTTATCATTTGTCTTTGATTTCTTTTCTATTTGATTTGGATTTTTTCTCTATAGCATTCTTAATTTGAGAAAAAAAATTTCAAAGGTTATTCTACTAACCATGCAACAAGCTGTCATTAAAGCTAACGTTCTTTCATCAGCTTCCGTATCCTCCGCAAGTATGCGAGAGAAAGCATATTTTGCTAAAACTCGATCGGCTTGTCAGCGATCACCTTTCTCGTTAGCATAAGTGAGATCAAGTAAACGATGGGCTTCATCCAAAAGATTTATTCCAACTTCCCCGCGCTCGATGCATTCCGCTAAGTTAGTACCTGGTACACAGAATCTGGAACCAGGTTCATGCATCTCAAAACGCTGTTTCTCTCTCGTAAATTATCGTCTTCTTACAAACTCACTTTTTCTTTGTCTTTTTCTTGAACTCCCCGCTCAATCGATGCCATGTCTGAACTTCTGTCCTCAATGCCGAAACTTTCATCTTCTTCTCCTTTTTTTTCTTGTTCTCTACGTCAGCTACCTTTTTTTCCAATCCCTTTCTTTTGCCTGGCAAAGCTCTAGCTCCTTCGCCGGAGATATCACTGCTGCTACTGCGGCGAGCAGATGAGGTTTTATCGTTACTACCATCACTAGCACCACCACATCTATCAGCGAGATCTTTCACAGAGCGTGGGCGTGACGCAAGACCGTCGACGATTGAAAAACGTTTCGTCAAGCTCTTTTGTTACCGATAGACTCACGGGGTATAAATGTTTCTCGGAGTGCAACAGTAAACTGAAGATTCCCCGGTGGTGGGGATACTTGTCTCTCTCTTTCATAGCGTCATTTAATAGGTCTATCATGTTGCCACCATGTATTCGTACGCCACTTATCCTTACAGATCCGTTAGCGCTCGAAACAATGTTACCACTGGCCCGCAATTGACGCAGGAGTTATCCTGCTTTATTTCTGTGCTTTTGAGGAACACTCTGTAGGATATCAACATCAATCTGCTCTTCTATCTCCTCTTCATCCTCCTGCATTACACCTTCTTCATCCTGTTCTTCAATAACCGGAGCGACGACATTATCAGCATTGAGCATTTTTCTCTTTTCCGCACTATTAGCATCCATAAAGTGAAGATAACGTTGCAAGACTTGGCGATACTTTGCACGTTCATCTGTACACGTCGACGAGTTTAATATTTCATTCAATTCTGCGTCGAGTCTGCTCATAACTGTACCTGAAGTTTGCACGGACATTAGCGAACCGTTTGCGAGTATACTCTTGAGACGTTCCAGGTCTTCCTTTGCTTGGAGAACCTTTATTCTCGCATGCTCTATTTTTTTTTTTATTTATTTACAAGAGTACCCAAAACAGTACCTTGGAGTGATGCTAGTAGAATAGGCAAGAATTCTCCTCGCTGTACGATAAGTCTTTTTATTTCTGGACAAGCATAGCGTAAGTGCAGCCAATTTTCGTAGAGTTGTCGCATGTTTATGTAGACGAGACTTGTGTCGTTTCTCGAGTGGTACGTTACCAATCAATAGATTCAAAGCACACTCGCAAATATGTCGAACCAATTTTGTATCAGCTCTTTGTAAAAAAAGCCTTGCGCTGTTTCTCGTTCAGATGATACAGTGCTCGTAGAATGATGTCCTCTTTATGACTAAAGGAATGCCGAGTTTTTGAAGGTATCACAAAGACGTGACTGATACCTGGTTCAAAGTATTGCTATCATTTATCTTTTTATGTGGTACGTAAATATAGTGTCACTCATCGTAAGGAAAAATACAAGTGCGAAAACGACAATTATCTGGTGTATTTTGCTTTAAATCCAGCAAGAGATAACCCTAAGGCTTTGCGGTAACATCCCAGTACACTGATAGAAATAAACAGCTATTAGTACCCGACACTCAAGGAGTATCTGCTTGTCTCTCACAAGCAAGTGCCACAGGACAACAACTTGCGCGCACTAGATGCGCAGAAGATTGAAAATGAGTCTTTCGCCCCCATGCTTTTCCGCTTCCTCTACCGCGTAGTATTGTGCGTGTCTACTGCGCATGTTTTCTCGCTATATGCTTGGGTTGAAGAGGCAAGTAAATACTGCTTGGATCCTCCCGGGTAGAGACAACTGTTTATTTATTTCCGTTTAAGCTTCATGCAAAAATTGTGGATCTATTTTGTGTGATGAATAGCACAGATAGGTTATGGTGGTGGCTAGCTTTTGAGAACATGTAGACAATTTCATCTCCAGAGAACGATTCACGCATCAAATCATCTATAATCACAAGTTTCGGTCTTGAATCATCAGCGTAGTCGGTGCTCTGCGGTAAACCTTCGCAAAATTCAATGCTTTTACCGAAATCACTGCACCCCGTCTGCCACTCTAAAAAATAAACAATTATGCGTTCGATTCGAGTGTCGCACATACGAAAATTCATATTTAAATTTTTCTTCAGAAACATCGTTTTACTGCAGCCTGTAGGCGCGTACAGCATGGACGTGAACGGATGTTTCCAGCGCATATCCATGACTCGTACTGACGCACATGTTTCAACAAAAGACTCTCCTTCTGCAATTTCTCCTACCTCTGTCGAGAATCTCAAGACCGTGGTGGGGCCCCTCGTGCGCGGCCGCTCACGTTCCCATGAGCGATGTGGGGAGGGGCGGGTGGGGGGGGCTCGCCTGCGCCAAGTAGCTTCTGTACGCTGATGCCACCAGAGAGCTCATTCGTTGCCGTGGATCAATGAGTTTGTTGGTAAGGGACAGTAAGCATTGTAGGAGTGCTCCGTACGTCAATGAACTTGTCGGCACTAGCGCCACCAACGAGCTTTTTCGATCGCCGCGGCATGTTCGTGGCACTGCGGTCGCCTATCAGCTCATCTGGCTCGATCAATCAGATTGCTTGCGACGCTAACGCCATCTAGATCACAGTTGTCGTCGAGGCGCCGTTGTAACTGTACAGGAAACTCTTATCCATCGTAATGAATCTCCGCTTGCTGTAGAGTAGTGTGCACGTCTTTGCTTTGTTTTGCGTTATAACTTCTTGAAATGCTGTTCGGCGAATAGCAAAATACGATAGCAATATCTCGGCGTGCGGTGAAGTAATCAATTCTCGAATCGTATTAAAATTTATATTTTGAGTGTTGGTATGGTTTAGTCGTATACCTTTCACTGTGCACACGTACCCTTCACTGCCATCCGGCTTCTTATACTTGTATGCGTACAATTTTGGACGACAGGCCTTTATCAGCCAACTCATCCATAAGACAACCTAACATCATACCGATCGGTAAATCGTGCTGGCTATTCTCTACTCTGCTGATATAAAATACCGAATCAGTGTCATGGTAGAGCGCACGAGGCTCTAAAGTGTGTAGATACTCAAACAGTTTTAATCGTGCTTGTGCCGTGATGAATGCAGCAATGGCAACGTTTGTCGATGAAGACTAATGTCACAGCTTCGGATTTGTAGCACCAGTTGGCATATAGTGTCTCATCGTTGATAGGCAATATTCCATTAACGTCTAGTTCTGTACTGGTGAGTAACTCCATCAACCTCTATGGTGTTGTCACCACTTCAGTCAGCGATATATATCCGCGCTGACCGAACTTGCCCCACAATGCAATAAGACACAACTTTGCCACAGACCTTAGGCCCGCGTCAAAACGTATCGCATTCTTGTCCTTCAGCTGCTTCAAATTCATTCGTATATCTTTCCTTATCCTCGTCCCTGATACACTCGGGTGACCATTGGAACGCCAAAATTTTTTGCTTTAAGAAATTCTTCAATGTATTCAGCAAACAAACCCCCTTGACGGGGTCTCAAATTAAATTGCGGCATTTCGTATTGCCAAATCTCATAGAAATTTTGAACAATATATCCCAATTGAACAGCCATCTTGACTTCTTCGGAGACCCATGTACCCGCAATACGCGTTCGTGTGGATTCTGGTGTGAGCAATCTTCTTGAATCATTTGTTCGCAACACGTTCGAGACAACGGGAACGTCAGTTTGCCGTGAATTCTTACCGTTAATAATGGGTGATACAGGTTTTGTGGTGGTAATACATCACACACAACGAAGCCGTTTACTCACGAGATATCGTTATTTGGACCCACGAGTTGTGCACACTCCTCTTTAGCGAGACATATCCGAGGGTGTCCAATAGGACATTTATCGCACTTATAGATGAAGGGGTATAATGAGCATACATCCTCGTACTTGATTTTTTCTTGACCTTGGCAATCCAATACTTCAGCGGTGTTGCCTATGCGTCCACCGAAAAATGAACCTCGGGGGTCCATAGGTTTTCGATTCACGACATCCGTGTTTTCTCGAACAAAGCGTTGAAGTTCCTCGTTTTGCAACAGCTGGTGATTAAAGTGGCACTCCCATTTCTCAATCAGTTCGTAATTGTTTGATTTAATCTTGCTACTAATAGTGAGAGACCTCTCGTACCTATCGTCCATCGAATCATCGATCGTTAACACTTTATCCCTGTTTATACTTGCAGGAATATTACTATAATATTTCAAAGTGATATGTCACATCAATATATTACAGGATATTTCGCGTATATTTCAATGTGATTTGTCACAGTGAAATATTGTAGAAATATTTTGTCAATATTAATGTGACATGCATCGAGAAATGTCATCCTGTAAACTTGTAATAATATTAATGTAATATTGCAATGTTATATGTCACATAATAATATTGCAGTGAGGTATAACGTATATAAAGATGTGATTTGTCACAACGTAATATTGTAGAATTCTTGCAGCAATCTTGCGTTGTAATTTAGCATCGCGCAGTGCTACAAGAATGTCCCTGCAATATTACGATGTGATATATCGTAATGTAATATTATAGAAAGATTGATTGAATACTGCAATCTTGAAAATCATACTGGAATATCACGGAAATGCAGCTGAAATATATCAACTGATCCGCAATATCACAGCAACGTTGAAATATTTCTACGACATTCCTGCAATATTCAGTGCTATGTGGGTATGGTTTCTCAAAGAGAATTTAATTAAAATTGCTATAAATAAGTAGGAGCTGTGCAGAACCACCCATCATAATTATTTTCCTCTCTAGCTATTTTCATCTAGTAGTTTGTACCCTCCTGAAAAATTAATATTTTTCTATTAAAATATTATCGTATAGCAGGAAGTCTTTGGTCAGTGAGGTATCGTTGATTTTAAAATCTATTTCTATCTTTCACGGATTTCCATTAAAGCGCATTAAGAGTCGCTGGTGCGCACCTTTCGTCCCTTCTGTAATACTTTTTGTTCAGTCGAAGTGAGGCAGAAGATAACTTGCTTCAACTTTATCATAAATGTTAACTAGAAAACATTTGGGAGCTTGGTATAAAGTATTAAACGGGTTTGGGAATCAATAGAAACAACGGAGTACACGTATGCTTCAGTCATACTCGGCGCCCGCCTGGCTATACCTTTTGTCACTTCTGTCACGTTTTGACTGCATCGCGATGGAGACAGAAAAGATTTTTCTTCAGTCTTATTACATAAACTATGACCAAAAAAAAATTTTCAGCCTTGAGCAAATCAGACCATTGAGTTTCATTTTTTGACAGGTTCATGTTCTAGTTAATACATACTAAAAATACGTGTTAGCAATGATGACAAAGAAATGGTTTATTCGACTGTTTATGTATTAAACAATCAATTAAAAACAGTTTTATCCTTGAGCAACTGAGACTGTCGCCAATTCATTTTTACATGTTTCGGGCACTGTTACGGTGTCAATATCGCGGAACGAGTAAGACAGAAATACATTCTGGGCTACTAAAGCACATAAATAATACAAAACACGAAAATTTTTTCTTGAGCAATTCAAGGTCATTTCAATGTAAAAATTTCTTTTTTCAAAATTTTGCAAAATTCTGGATTTGGAAAGTTATTTAATTAGGATTGCTCGCGCGTTAACCGTCCAAAATACAAGGAGCAAATTTTCGGTTTGAAACTTGCCTATAATTGATCGCGGTAATAACGTCGTGCGAAAGTGCAGCTTACGATAGCCCATAATACGTCTGGTGGGTGAAGGGATGCGGAGTCGGAGGGAAAATAACTTTAGAATTTTCCCTGATCTTACTGTAATCGCGAAGAATAAAACGAATAAATTCACCAGATAAAATTTCCACGCATAGTGGCCTAAGCTGATAGTTATATCTAAACTTATAGATTAATTGCAAATCGTTTTAATTTTTTCTTTGTATTAACTTTATTGGTAGTTAATGATTTAAGATCATTTGTTAACTCGTTCAACACTTTTATAGCTACTATGTGGTTGTTCTTTTTACCTATTGTTTTAGTTATTTTCGGTAATTGAATACATTTATTTCTAGTATTGCTTGTTTTGGACTTATATATTTCTTTCAGTGTTTCATAATAAAATAAAATAGATTCTAAAAGAAATAATATTCTACTTTTTGTATTGGTTGGTTACTTATATTAACGCTTAGTGTATCTGGCACACTATCACAGTAATTTCCATACATTATGTAAACAGTTTTACTTATATTCAAAGCTAATTTATTCAAAGTAAGCCATTTCAACACTTGATTTAGATATACATTCATTTTATCCTGTGTCCGAGACCACGTATCATCACTTGAGATGATCAAACTGTCTACAGCATAAGACATAATTGTATCATTTTGCATATCTCTGACTAAATCATTGACGTAGAGTATGAATAGCAAAGAACCTAAAATAGTCCCTTGCGGAACTCCTGTGGAGATTAATTTGTATTCACTCTTACAATTTTCAATTTTAAAAAAAATTATTTAAAAATATCCAGAAGACTCGATTTTATAGATATATAAAGATGAGGTACAGATGGTAAAAATGGGTTGGGTTTCCGAGACTGAACAGAGGTTTTATACAAACTTAATTAATTGTTATAATGTGAATTTATATATTCTGATATATTAATTTAAATGGGTATTACTCATTTAATACCTTTATAAATTATTTCAAATGTTATAAATTAAAAAACTTGAAATAAAAGGCTATAACTAATCCGATAATGCTTCAGCTTATACATCTACTTTCAAGCTCCAAGAAAGACATTTCAACCAATGTCAAACATTAATTAATTTGAACATATCATTTTTTTTAACATTTCATCAAATTTTCTTGGTACTGTAACTATTTTTATTGTCAATTTTAAACAACTTAATAACAAATTACTAACTTTCTATTCTGAGTGTCTCAAAACTTGTTTCTAACATGTTTCTTCTAAATATGTTTTTACTTTTAATGAAGCAGGCAAAAAGATTTTAAGTTAACGCACATAATTTATTAATTATTCATCTCGAATGAAAGATTAAAAGTGTATGTAATATAAATTTTTTGCTTATAAATCCTAAAGGTATAAAAAGATAATGTTTCCAATTTCTTGCATTTAACTATCTTTAATAACAAGTCATCATATTCAATATATTTACAATTTCTATAGTAAAAAAATAAGTTAAAAAAAGTGAAAATTTTCAAATCAATTAAAATAAGTTATATATAGTAATTTTTGGTAGAAAATTGACCAGTCCGGTTGGTCAAGTTCGCTGTCATTATCCAGAGAATTATTTATAATAAATTGATTACTTTATTAATTTAATGTTATACATTTTTTGTAATAAAAATCAATTGTACAAAAATTAAGGTTTTTATACAAGTGTTTAAACTGTAGATATATTATGGGATACGAATGAATAAATCCATTAAATAATCTTAACGTGTTTGATAACTTTTTTTTTAATATATATTATAAAATAGTTGTATTCAATACGAATATTTGATTTGTGGTAAAAAATATTGTACTTAAATATATGCGTAGAACGTCCCTCTCATAGTCGACGAAAAAGTGCGTATCGCGACCCCAGTGGGGGTAACATCACCCGAAGTCGCCACTCGAGGCGCACCGAAAGCGAAACGGGGACAATCCCGCCAGACGGCATACGTCGTCAAGAATGTAAGATCAGGCCCCCTGCCACATGGCCCATCGAACGAGGTTAAAACGTCAGAGAAATGACCATGCGGTCGTCTTATAGGAATCAGTATGTCTGGAGAACCAAGTTCGCCGGCGCATTGATATCCGCGTCTAACGTGAAGAAATCCACTTCCTCAAAGACGATTTACCCATACCCGAATTTTTTTTTTTTTTTTCAGATGGAATCTCTGGGAGACCTCGTTAAAGAAGTGACGTCGGGTCTCCTCCGGTCCCGGCTGGGAAATATGATGGACAGTGTGGTGGTGGCAGCCCTGCATACCCTCAGTCAGCCTCGGCAATTAGAAGAAGAAGAGAGAAGCCGGGAATTATGAACTCGGAACTCCGTTGTCATCGCAGAGTGGAAGGATGACGCTGTTGATGACCCGAGGTCCCAAGAGCCGGGGGCGAAAGGCGACGCAGACGGAGTAGGGCACAACTGAGAGGGTCGTCGAGGCAGCCCGCGCTGGGTCGCTCCCTTTCAGAAACACAGAGAGCTCTCAAACCACATCCCCGTGTGGCTGAACGAAAAGAAGGAGAGGTTGTGGCGGGTGGTGGCCAAAGTAGCTTTTTCCGCGGCCCGCAACAGAGCTATAGCAGGAGCCGCAGCTGATCTGCGACGGCTGCAACAGGAGATAGGTGGAGCCTCAGTCCGCCAGATCTCGGTCGAACGGGAGGCCCAACCCAATACCTCATCCGGAGCCTCCGGGGATCTGGTCCGCCGAGACGTCCCAACTGCAGATCAAACGAGGAGAAGAAGCAGATGCCTCTGCAGACACCGAATCCCCCAGGTACCGGAAAGATCCGATACTGCAGTATATGCTGTAAGCCTGGGGTTCGCCACCCGTCCAAGTGCCCTAATGTGGAAAAGGTGCACAACGTTCTGGTAGGGGCATGGAACAAGTCGCAGAAAAATGAGAAAAAGAAGTAGCCAAATAAATCTGAAAAAGAAATGCAATCGTGTCTAATAACATCCTTCATTCGACACCTCTCACACCCGATTCCTCGTTCGTTTTAGCGACATCATTTACCGATTGACTGAAATGTCGCCATCTTATAGCCGTATGCTGTAAGAGGTAGGCAAGCCAAAGCAGGCGGCGAGATGCCACCAAAGCCGAGCAGAAAGGCTACCTGTTACTCTCGCGCCACGCACTATAATATAGACGTTTGCCGCCATGTGTAAAAGTGGAAGTAAAAGGTTGCTCCGCGTCTGCACGTGTTCGCACTTACTTTTCCCCACGGTTCGTTTCGCTGTGTCTGTGGTGTGTGTGTGTGTGTGTGTGTGCCTGCTGAAGAACTAGTGGAGGCGATAGCCTCACCAACATCAGAGAGAAAGAGAGACAGCACGTGAGGCACGAAGCCTCCAACGGCAAGCGGTGAATAACATGGGAGAAACGAAGCTACAGGGCTAGCGGCCAGCAGCCAGCAGCGAGAGAGAGAGAGAGAGAGAGAGAGAGAGAGAGAGAGAGAGAGAGAGAGAGAGAGAGAGAGAGTAAGAGAGTGAGAGTAAGAGGTTAAGGAGGTAATGAGCGTCTCGCCGCAGCGGGTAAAATTGTTGCCGCTGCGTAGGCGTGCGTGCACGGCGATCGCTGAGGATCGTCCGGGGCCGCTTTTTTCCCACCACCTATCACATGAGTGTTCGATAACAGGTGGGAGCTACCGAGCGAGAGGGGCGGTTGCCCTCTCGCGGACGGTTCACCACAGAGACGCTTAGCAGCGGAAAACACTGGAAAAGCGGTATCCATGGAAAATAAATTATGTAACAAAAAAGCGACTCTCGATCCAAGCAAGGGAGGTAAAATAAAAACGATTACTGCTCTCTTTTCGTTCCAAGTTATTGCTGTCGATTTCTTTGTGCGTGAAAACTACAAATCAGTAGTTACGGTCGGGTAGATCCTGTACCGGAAGTCTACTCATGAACCCTCTAGACCCGAACCAAGTAGCTTTAGTTTTATTGGGATGGATTGTGAGACCGTTATTCAGAGCCCATCTCGAAATCCTACGCAGATTAGCTTTGACGCATTCAACGATTTTCGTTGCATTCTTAAAAAATCCGCTTTTATAGAATTCGAAATCGTCAGCATATAAAAGGTATTTACATCCGCGGAGAAGATGACTGCCTTGCGGTACAGTGACACTTCGCTAGAGTGTGCTGCGACTATTTGAGTACGCTCCGAAAGATAGGACTTAACCCAGCGATATGCGCTTTCTGAGAAACCGAGCTGATGTAGTTTGTCGACAAAAATCTCAATGCACACCGAGTCAAATGCTTGTTTAAAGTCGATTGCGACTGCAAGAGTAATCTTTTCATTATCTACAGCTTTTCTAATATCATCAGTCATTCTAACTAGCGCTGTATGAATACTGTGAACTTTCCTAAATCCTGACTGGAGCTGGTCTAGAAGTAAATTTTGGGTCATAAACTCGTAAATCTGCTTATATACGACTAATTCAAAAACTTTAACCACAGCGGAAAGTATGCTAATGGATCTGAAATCACTCGCAGATAATGGTGGATTATTCTTAGGAATTGGATGCACGATAGCACGCTTCCAACTAGAAGGAAAGATCCCAGACTGCAGAGAATGATCAAAAATGTTGAGTAACATTGGTAATATGACACTAATGCAATTCTTAAGAAATGTCAGTGGGATTTGATCCGGGCCGACAGCATTAGAGCGAGCCAAACTCAGAGCTTCAAGAACATCGATTATTTCAATGTGTTTGAAGAAAAATTGATTTTCTGGAGAAAAGTCAACAGTGGGCCGTCTCGAGAATAGATACGCTGGAGGCGGTATATTGACAAAATGAGAATTTAACGTATTAGCGTCTACAGGTAAACTTATAGGCTCTCGATTTTTGCCAGCTAATCCAAGTTCCTCGACGATTTTCCACATCTCTTTTGAGCTGGAGCATTGCCCAAGACGATCACGATAGTAATTAGGCCGTGCTTTTCTAATAACTAGCTTTGTTCGATTGCGCAGTTGCTTATAAGTAACGTGCTCTATATTCCTACGATATCGTTTGTATTTACGCCAAGCTGCATTGCGCTGTGAAATAAGCTTTCTAATTTCTTGTGAAAACCAGGGGGAAGCCCCCTTTTTCGCAAATTTTGATCGAGATGGCGCATGGCGATCATAAATATTTAAGAGTGCACGGGTGAGGAAATCAACTTTTAAATTAATATCGAAAATATCGTTGAATATCTCCCAATTGATATCTCTAAGATCTTGAAGAACAAGGCTAATATCAAAATCCCTAAAACAGTGCACAGTGATGCTTTTGTTACAGATACGAGGAACAGGGAGTGAAATATTTGCGAAAATGG